>CM040097.1:11200000-11800000 GCA_022496805.1 Pohlia nutans
GATATCATGAAGAAAAAAACAATAGAAAAAACAAAAGAAAAAAAAAAGGAAAAAAAAACAAAACAAGAGAAAGGCCCCAACTAGGCCTGCTCTAGTGCAACGGCAAGGCCTTGTATACAATTTATTTATTATAAATAATTAAACTTAAAAACTACCAGCAGCACATGCAGACGCCATCAAATACTGCATTTTAAAATAAATAAAAAAACAACAGCGCCGATTGGCGCCGCAACGAGCTCGGGGGTGTTTTTTTTATGTTTTTTTATGTTTTTTTTTTGCTACCCCTCATTTTGCAACTTTCCAAAGGACTCGAGGCCTTCTACGACCTCATATTTCTTCTAACGTAAGTTTATTGATTATCAATATAGAACTACAAAATAATGAGGATAATGAGATCACATTCTCGTGTAGAATGGAGAAAAATATGACTTTGGGGGATGAAAACATGAATTTTAGACTTATACTCTCAACAAATAAAATGACTAATATGGTTATGACTTTTGAACCCTTGGACCCTTGTATTATTACCCGTGGTGTTAAAGCATTGTCACCGATTCGTCTTTTATGAGCACTTGATTATGTAGAGATCATTTTAGTGCCATCATTAATACTATAACTGATGGGGAGGAATGTGTCGTACTAGCCGGACTCCATTTCAGGGCAACCATCTAAGTTACATCAACAATTGAAGTCCTTTATCGCATCAACAGTCAGGGTGCTTCATCGTCACTGTTCATTATTGTTCATTGGGTGCGTTAGATTTTGTTAGCATCTATGTCAAACATGGTTAACTTGACGAGAATACCATTGGCGAAAACTCCCACGCCACAAACTCCACCCCATCAATAGTCGGGGTGCTTCGTAGTCACTGTTCATTATCATTGTCAAGTCACATTAGGAGAAAAATGGGGTCCTAAAGGAGCGCTGTAAGACAGCCCGTGGTAGGTGAATCGGCTGCCCAAGTACCCCTTTTTATGTAAACCCATTGGTGCAATCGCTACCCGCTGACAGCGTCGGAAGCCGCAGTGCTGGCAGTGTCTGCAGTGTTGGCAGCGTCGATCGGCGCGACCCATGCAACAGCACTGCTGGCAACCACGGTGGCACCATTGGTGTCCTTGTGTAAAGTGCACGGTTTTGTCTATATTTTTTAGCACGTGCCAAAGGCAAGGGCCCCTTTGTGACTACAAATTTCTCCTATTGTTATTATTCATTTGGTGAGTTAGATTTTGTTGGCATCCATTTCAACCATGGTCAACTTGACTGGAATACCGTTGGCAAAAGCTTCTACGCCACAAACTCCTTCCAATCAACAGTTGGGGTGCTTCATAGTCACTGTTCATTATCATTGTCAAGTCATTATTGTTCATTGGGTGCGTTAGATTTTGTTGGCATCCATTCCAACAATGGTCAATTTGACTAGAATATCGTTGGCAAAAACTCCCACGCCACAAACTCCTTCCTATCAACAGTCGGGGTGTTTAACAATCATTGTTCATTATCATTGTCATGTCATTATTGTTCATTGGATGCCTTAGATTTTGTTGGCATCCATTGCAACGATGGTCAACTTGACTAGAATTCTGTTAGCGAAAACTCCCACGCCATAAACTCCTTTCCATCAACAATCGTGATGCTTCATAGTCACTGTTCATTATCATTGTCAGATCATTATTGTCCCATCAACAATCGGGGTGCTTCATAGTCACTGTTCAATATCATCGTCATGTCATTGTTATTCATTAAGAGCCTTAGATTTTGTTGGCATCCACCTCAACGATGGTCAATTTGACTGGAATACCGTTGGCGTAAACTCCCACACCATAGATCCCTTTCCATCAATAGTCGGGGTGCTTCATTGTCATTGTTCATTGGGTGTGTTAGATTGTGTTGGCATTCATGTCAACCGTGGTCAACTTCATCGGAATACCGTTGGCGTGAACTCTGCCGCCACAGACCCTTTCTCATGCTATGAGAAAGTGAATTTGTGCATTCTTAGTATCTTATATACTATGAAGGGTTGTTGGTGCAGCATCCAAAACGCGCTCGCTTCTTATCATCCCTACACTACCGTTGACACTACTGTTGACATGACCTTTCACACATTTTTTTGTGTCGATGCTCTTAATGAATGGAATGATAAATGGTTATGACCTTTAGAGAGGTAACTTCAAGGGACATGATGAAACACTTTGGATTCCAAGAAAAACATAATTATCCTTGCATTCACAAACTTGAATATATATATATATATATATATATATATATATATATATGTATTCACATATTTATCTTCCTTTTTCATAATTTTGATGAATATAGGTTTTAAACAATGTATATTAACTTGGCAAGGGCTTCAAAAACATGCATTGGAATACTTCCTCTGCCAAGTTAATTAAAATGGCTACAAAAATGTGTATTCAAGGTGATCAACTTTGATATTCAATTATTTACAAACAACAATTGATTTTGGGTTGAATTTTTTTAGTTCAATATGTTGTATCCTACAATTTTCACGTTTGTAAGTTTGTAATTTATTCATACAAGAATATGATATGGCCTTCTGAATGAAAACAATTATCATTGAAACCCTTGTTGTGACTCCTCTATTGAAGTCCTTTACGTTACGTGGAAGCAATCACCATTTTCAACATTGAGTCACCAAGGGATTAGAGAGGTATGGGTATACCATGTGTCGACAATAACAGTAGTTTACTTTGCCTTATTTGCAAGGCAGATGGTCGTGCAACCTGCAAGTGTGCTTTACTTTATGACATTCAACACCTCCTACAGGTACACTTTCTTCCCATTTGGTAGATTTCACCTCCCATTTGTAGATTCCTCACAGCCCAACTTGCAACCGAATCTACCAAAACGATTATTGGGACCGGTAGTAAAGCGCGAGACCTTCCAGCTCCCCACTACGCGGCAACCGCGCTACTCAAACTGCACCGACGGGCCATTCAAACTCCTCGGGAACTAATCGGGAACGTCACGGGAACGTGGTGGAGTACGGGGGGAACCGGTGACCCGGCCGGGCCCGCGGGAGGGAACCCGCGGGAAGGAGAACGGCGAACTACAACGATGCGCGGGGCCCCTCAGGCAGAACAACAACAGGGTGGACGCAAGGCAAAGGCGTTCGGAACGAGGGTAATCGTGTGCTTGCGCGGATGTTTGCTGCCGCAGGCGCATCGAATCTCCTCCGCCGCGCTCGATTTCCTGTTCTCCTCTTCCGTGGCTTTCATTTGAGCCTCTTTTCGCCTCTTTTGGTGCTCTATTGCGTTTTTTCTGGCCGCTTTTGGAGCTCCTCCTCCGTTTCCGCCTTCTCAGCTCGAAGGCGGTGATGCCGCGGTAAGCCTTCATTACCGATGGCGCTTTGGACAGTGTCGGACTGTTAATGTGTGTTAATGTCGAATTTCCACTGTATTTCTGTTTTGAATTCTTTTCTCTTGTTTTTTCGTGTGTTTTTAGTGATGTGCGACTTGTTAGGGTTGATGTGCATTGTGTTTCGGTTAATTCGTGGATTGATTGGAATCTTCATCGAGGAGGTTCGCCAAGAAAGCGCTCTGTTTCTGTCGCTTTCTATTGTATTTTATTTTTCCCCCTCGTGTCGTGCTCACCGGGAATTGTCGGAGTGTAGTTCTTGTCTTTCTCTGTTCATTTCCGGTTTTCAAGGCGTCGATATCCTCGTTTAGTTCCCGAAATTTTTCTATTACGTTTTTCTTAGCTGTGATCACCGAAGCTTCAGGTGATAGGAAGACAATGTGGAGGTTTACGCACATTGTTGTTACGTCGAGGAAACGCCAATTAATATTGTTCTCTTTTGCGTGTAGCACTAGAATGTGATCACGTGATTGATCGTGATTCCCTTGGAAGAGCAAGAGTTTCTAGTTTGGAAAACACGAGGAGTTTTCCCGCTTAACTTAGCCTTAGGCTATCGACGTGCCTGGGACGTCAAGCAAGAAATGTCGCTCTGATTCTTCACCAAAGATATTTCGTCTGATTGCAATGGTGGAAAACGTGGTTTTTGTTCAGGTGGAGATGGTTGTTTCAAGAGCGGCCTCTTAGCGAATATCTTAGCAGAAAGGAGGTCGTTCAAGCTTGGGAGGATTTTGCAGTGGTTCTGGAAGGCATTGTGTAGCGATTGGGATGGTTCTATGACAATTATGTCCGAGTTCTCTTGGGATTGTAGAGAATATTTTAGGGAAACCTTGGCTAGGACAATGTGGATATAGTCATGGAGGATTCCATATAAGTATGAATGTTGCAATCAACCGCTGGGGAGCTCGTAGCCATGGGGGGGCCATGTCGGACTGTGATTGGCAGGGAGGCTGGCAACTTCATCAACAACAAGGATCTTCCTCCCATTGACGAGAAAGCCGCTTCAAAGAGTCTTGCCCTGTATGACCAACCTGTGGAGCTGTACGACCGCATTAGTTCTCGTCTTGATCAGCGGGTACCTTATTTAAACTAATGTTCAGCGTCGTATCATAAGCCTTCAATTCTCGTATTCTTTGGAGTTCTCAACAGTCGATACATTTCAGAAGATTGAGCTGCTTGTTTTCGAGTCAAGAAGTTTTGAAATTCGTCGCTGTTAATACGGCGTAGATGTCGATTGTTGAATTCTGTTGTCGTTTTGCTGAGAATCGAGAAGGGCTGATGGTTTGCGTATTCCTACTCCTTTTTATGCACCGTTGAATCATTTTGCAAGTAATTTGTAGTTCTACTGGCTCATACTTATCAGACGTTTATAAGTGTTCTCTTTGGCATCTATAGAAAAACAGTAAAGGGGAATAATCATAGGTTTCAAGGAAGGAGCTCAGACTATGTGTTTTCTTTCATTCTTTGCACCGTTGAACTGATGCAGTCACAGTCCAAGTTACAGTTTGTGATATTGTTCTGCAGCCGGTCTTTCTCCAAAGATGTCTCAACTACAAAATTTATGCGGTGCGACAGAGGCGGTGAGTGTGAGTTTTCAAACAGTCTAGTAAATGGATCCGCTGTGAACCATCTGTATAGATTGCGGGTATATAGATGGGATAGGCTATGCGTCATTTACTGCTTCTTGTTCCGTTTTGATTATTTTATTCCACTTGTACCTGTGTAGACAAAGTGATTTCTGGTCTTGGACAGGTTGAAAGTAACAGTTCAGCTGAAAGGGCTTCTCAACACACCCTGCTTATCACAATGGTACAATCGGAGGGGGCAGATGGAGCCTGGACCAAGTACTACATCCACTCACCAGTATTTACCCATTTTTGTGATGGTTTCCAGCCAGCCAAACTTTCAACAAGAGGTATCTAGCGTCCACTTCGAGTTCGACTCTACATGTTTATGTAGATGACGATCATGCTGTTTTCGTTTGTGTTTTTCTGTACGGATGGTGACAAACCAAGCATCATCTTGATTTTCAGGCTTCTAGTTTCATCAGACCAGTCGTTTGAATTACTTGGCCTGACTATAAATGCCTCCTTACAGCAGGAGTTACAATGCCTTTTGCTAATATGGAATTTTTTGGTTGAATTGCTGCAGATGTTTTCATTGGGAAAAATCATCAAGGTGGCCAAAGTACCTCTTATGGATGATGGTGCTCGTAGTGCTCCGGTGACGTTTTTGGTACCAGATCTGAAGAAGCTATGCGTTCTTGCCAAGAATGGGCATCTCATCCTTTTCTTTGCATTCGGTAAGTCATTCGGTTGGTCATTCATTTACATTTGTTCACAGCATCTTCAACACTAGGCTAGCAAGCTATGGACTTTTTTAAGACCTAGAGCATGAACAGCGAGTTTTAAGACCTTGATTATGTTGTTTGGTGGTTCTGTGTGTGATTGCAGTTGATCCAGCAGAGCTTTTTAATGTTGACACCTGGCAAATGCGAGATCTAGGTGAACTTATGACTAACCCATGAATGCTGGATTAGCATCGGTACTTGTCTTTGCTGTTTTAGTTGAGAATCTTCTGAGTATTTTGTTCTAAGGTTACACCTTCTCTAAGTTAGACTCAGACTTTGTGGTCACTCGAATGTGCAAATAAACTTGTGCATTAGTACAATGCTCTTGTTCTCGTATGTGTTACTGTATTAGCGATGAAGGTTTGGCACTACGGTATGTGTTGAAATATTTTATTAATTAGGGCACAATTGTTTTGGCTCAAAATTTGGAATTATACAACTTTTCGCCTATTGCCATACATAGAACAAATTGCTCTGAGAAAGATCCATTCCAGGGGTAAACCTAGTATAAGTTCCACTGATTTGGAAGGAAGGAGTCTGTTGTTTCAGGCATGTGGGATCTGTATTTTCCAAATTTCCGTTGCACCTGATTTTCGATTTTCGATTAGTTTTTTTCCCGGAACCTTGATCACTACTATGGTACTGACACCAAATATGGGAAGGAAAGACAAATGGTTATGATGCTCTTCTTGTGACTGTGCAGAGGATTGCAGTGGCCGTGTGGTTTGGAGCAAGCTGAGCATGGCTTCACTCTGCCATCAATGGTTAAGGAATGTGAACGGGAGTGCGTCACCATTAGGGCTGAATGGTGTCTCTGTTGAGACCATGTGTAGTCTGGACTTTACGCAGGGCAAGCTGCAGGTGATAGACATACCACCAATAATGTGACAAAAACTCCTTTTTTCTGATATTCTTTTTTTCCCTCCTTTTCCCTCCTCCTTAAAAGCAATTTATGTTAAACGTTCTTAGACTTTTCGTCAAGGTCCTCATGGCAACACAATTTGATCTTTGTTCCTGCCGTCAGTTGTAGTTGGATGTATGCATTCTCTGCAAATGGCTTGATTTATGGGTTTGTGTGATTCCAGGTTTTCAAACTACACTCAAACAATCATTGCAGAGCTTACGTTTTTTAGGACATGTTTGTGGTCATGTCATAGTCTTTTGGATTAATGACTTGCCATGCACAGTTTTAAATCCAGTTTATCTGGTTTAATGCACATGTGATACTGGTGCCTTTTATTACTCGCTCTCCTGAGTAACTTTTCTGATGTTGCAGAGTGGGATAGGTGTACTATATGGTGTATTAGGGTTTGACAATTTCTTTTTCTTGAGATGCAGCATCGCGACACTGCACTTGGCCCAATGATCTGCATGCAAGGTTCTAGAGAGCTTCCATTGAGAAGTGAGGTACAAAGATTTGTGGCCTGTCTTGAAGATGACCTTATTTTTCTTTTAGTTCTACGTAAAGTTAGTGACCTCATGTCGATGCAAGAGACATATTCTTAGGGAGAGTTAAGATTATTAGTTTCACTAGTGGTTTTTAGTAGAGTCTAAGTAATTATCTTTTTGCCTGGTTCTACAGATGAAGCTGCAAGTGTACGCTCATGCCGTTGAAATTGGAAATGCACGTATAAGTAATTGTACATCAAATGGAACTCCTCACAAACGTACTTCCTCCTCGCCCTCTAAGGCATTTAGGTATTAATTGTCTTGCTGTCCCCTTCCTCCATCTTCTCAAGTTTGGTTAACATTGAACCTCCTATTATGTAGCGAATATTTGCTTGAATCTAATGGGGGTTGTCAGGTATTGCAATAAGCGTGCTCTGATAAGTACTTGTATTGCCATTCCTGACATTGCTTATGGTGGCCATGTTAGTTCATTTATTTTGTATTTGACACCAATTGGACGTCATTTCTGTTGATATTAAAGTAACTAAATTAAGAATTCTGTTGTTTATCAATTATTTTGAACAGGAATCCCTCAGGTCGTGTAGAATTTCACTTTCTGTACTACTTCAACCGCTGTGAGAAAACAAAAGGTGAGATTTGTGTCTTGGTCTTGAATTTTAATTTCTAAGTTATGATAGTCTAAAGACTCAAAGCAATGTGTAGGGGACAATCTGATGTTGCAGATATTAACAGTTTGAGATAGTATTGGGGAATTGATAGATTTTTCACTAAGCACAGTAAGCAGTCGAGCCCATTGAGGAATTTGGTTTCACTGAGGTCTACTGGGCAGATGTTTTTCATGATGCAAGCTACTGAGAACATCTTTGGAATGTTTCAGTATTTTGAATATGCATGTGTATGTGACAAATTCATTGACCTATTTTTGCAGTGATGGAGTATTTTTCATGCCCATTTTGTTCAGTACGATGTTACACCTTCAAGGTTGTTTTCTTTATTTTATTTTTTTTATATGAAGAATTTTTTTACTGCAGTTGCTCAGAAAAATAATATCTTAATTCCAGTGTTCTACAGGATAGTCTTCTCTGTTATAGTAGAGTCCTCCAAAATAGACAAGAAGATACAATCTCAAATTTCTACTGTATACTCAGTACTCTTAATCATTTTTTCTTCGTATCTTCTGCTAGTGCAAAAGATATTGATGAGTTAGTTTTGTTTGTTGCCTTTTCAATTTCACATATCTTATGTTTGTATTTAACTACTGGTGCAGGGGTTACGATGTCATTTGAATTGTTCACACGATTTATTCAATTTTGAATACCTGGTAAATGTTCTTTCTGTTCCAATAATTTCCAATAATCTTGTAAATCAGCGAAGGGCAGCTTGGGATGTTGGCATATGCCTTTTGCTCGTGTCCTCTATGGGTTCCTCTTAGAAGCATTAATAGCGTTTGCATTCTTGCTCTGTATTTTGTAAGTCTAAAATTAAAAGGGGGCCTTTTAATAAAAAAATTCTTTTCTTGCCAGCCAAATGGAGACGTACCAATTGTAAATGTTACCTGTCGGACAGATTTGCTAGGACCTGAGGTTAATTTCAAACGCCCGTCCCTGGTCCATTCTATACTTGTGTTGAAATAGTTTTTCACTTCCTGTACTTGATATCCGAATCGGATCTTCTCTCGATCCAGATTTTGCAATTGGCCGTTTGATATGGAATCTCGCTTATTTGCATGGAAAATTTATGCATTAGCTGTTTTCACGATGTGAATGGCGTAGACTTCATCAGAACCAGAATTAAAAGTGCGATCTTTGATCAAACACTATCTTCAGTTTGGAATTGATTAGGAATAAAGAAGATTGAGATTTTTGAGGTACAGATGTAGCTAATTTCATCTCTCTGAACAGGGCAATATTCAAGAGCTAGAACCAGATCTAAGGACTAAAAACTGGATGTTTTGGTGAGCTTTTTATTCTTTCTGTTTGTGTTAGTAAACTAGTTTTCTACTTCTGTTTAAGTTTTACTTTCTGTTCGTTGAGAAAGAGCAGAAATTGTGAGAATCTTAGCCTAGATTTTACTACTTGGTACTCCTCTATATCTATATGAGGGTTTTAACTATTTATGGGAAAAAGCATAGTACGCTTGATTATTATGGGGAAAGACATAGTATGGTTTAATCCTTAAACTGATGGTAAAATGAGCTCATCTGTACTAAGAGCAGTATATTCAGCATTGTGTTGATGAATTGAAAAGGGACCTTGCTCTAAGTATGGTATACAAATTTGCCTCGCCTAATTACTGAAACCGAATTTTTTTTTACAGGTCACGTAGGCCCTTTTCAAAGATTTATGGCAGCATACCAAAAGTCGTTCCTTTACGTGGGGAAGGTGGTTACCTTCCAGGTCCTATCACTCAGGATCTCTCTCATGGAGTTACCAGTACTGGTCCTGCAAAGTCAAGTGATGACAATTCACAGAGGTTCCACAAACAAGCCATGAAGGGGGAAAGGAGGGATGGACGGGTGGTGTACGGAGATGTTCCTGGTCTCTCACCTGTAAAGCGACAGAGGGTTGAAGGACGTGATTCTGCTGAGAAAGAAAGTTGCAGGGCCGGAGGCATTGCAGCAGCATCTGCAGCCACTTTGGATGAAATTGGAGCACCACTCATGACTGCTACCTCGAATCGACTGCGTCCGGAGAAGAATCGATTAGTGGCAGCAGAACGTGCGGAGGCTCGCAAGTATGTGATGTGTCTGTTCTCTGTAAAAACTGCTATTGTAGTAAGCTTGTGGTTCACTTTTCTATAAATGTTGCATATGGGGGAGGTACACATGTTTTATATGCTCGTCAAAGTGAAGAGTGTTGAGGGCATGATTGAGGAACTTCTATGCAGGCCCTGTGAGACAGCACACCTGCCTTCGCTAGGTAGTTACTTTTCGTGAAATTCATCTTCAATGGAGGTATTTACAGAGCTGGCTTGAGAAACATAATGTTAATAACAGAGTTGTGGAACTTGTTTAAAGTACGATTATTCACTGACTTCATTCTATTGTTGTAGTCGGCTTCTCCTTCAAAAACGCACATTTTTCCACTCTCACACTGCTCAGGTACTGTAGCAATTGTGGTTTCTTAATATGCTTAAATCTAGCAGGTCTTGCTTTGTTTACTAATTATGCATATTCCGTAATACATAATTTGTATGCATATGGATGTAGTTTATGTTAATGGATGGTTTCTATAATTTGATACCTTGCTGGGCCTAGGAAGTATTGGTATAGCGCTGCTTTCATTGTGTGTTTAACGTTCCACTTTCAGAATCTCTTTTATGAACTGATGTTCCCACATTCGTTTCGTGTCAGCCCATGGGACGTGAAGAGCTGCTCTCTGACAAAGACAGTGAAGATGAACTCGATGAAGACCTGGCCACTGTAGAAGATCGCCGGGTATACATCTTAATTGTCTTTTCTTTCTACACTCGCTTAGTAATGTAATTATGCGTGGTTTTTATGCAATTGCCTTTTTGTCAATTGATTCTTCTGCGTCTTTTTCCCGTCTCTCTTAGATCCTCAATGCTGCTAAAGAATGTAACGAGTTGGCAAGTTGGTTTTCTTGGAACAATTTTCGGATGCCAGATAGATTGTTCTCTGACTGATATCGAATTTGTCGTTTTTTTCAAACTTGTCAATTTTTTCACTTCGGGTTACTTGCACTGCAGATGCTTGAAGATTTTGTGGATGTATCTTCGGATGAGAAGGACATCATGCATTTGTGGAACTCATTTGTGCGAAAGCAACGGTACCTTTCTAACACCTCGTTTGCAAGCAATTTCTGGTGCATATGCCTTCGAGAATGTGTGCTGTAGCGCTTGGTTTGAACTGCCAATATTCATGATTGGAAATATAAAGTGGAAATAAATTATATTTTCTAATGCAGAGTTCTTGCCGATGGTCATTGCGCATGGGCATGTGAAGCATTTTCTTTACTTCATGCGGCGAAGTTTTCAAGCTCACTGTCGTTAAGAAGGTGCGTGATTTGTGTGTTTTTTACCTTTCATCCCTGAAAGGCCGCGCAACTATTTGGTTTCCAGGTTTTTTAGATTTTTTAATTTTAATTTAATTTTAATTTTTAGTTTTTCCCAAAAGAATCAGGTTAGCTTTAGGACAAAGCACGGTCAAGTCACTTAATTTGAAATGAGTGAAATCAATCACAAATGTTCCCGGCTCTTAAACTGGTTGTGATAGACTCAAATATGCAATATGTACATAGTAGTGACTCAAACTTTGTCTGCTCGATGGATTTTCTCTCCTGTTTTTGGAGGGTTCATCTCACCCATCATGTGTTTGTCTTTGTTCTGGCAGGTGTTTCATGCTATTTCTTATCAAGCTTTGGAACCATCATCTTGTGGACGGGGCCACTGTTGATAAGTGCCTCACTGTGGTGGACTCGTACAAACCGCCAACAGAAAGTTAAGCGGGCGCTTGGCAACAATGATTACCGAATTTGGAAATTTTCTCCTTTTTCCAAGGCACTCGATTCTCTTTATCACTTTTAGGGTCAAGTTTCATTGTATGTGTCAAAAATGATCTCTTAAGGAACTTGATACCCTGTCAAATGGGATACATCCAAAGTCTAGGACCTCTTTTGGTTGATTTTCAGGATCAGGATTAGATTTAGCGTAGCACTGATTTGAGAAGACCATTACCTCGGTCGCTGATTTTGATATGGAGGCTGTCCCAAGGGTCACCCAACACAGCTTTGTTTTCATGGTATCTGTTGATGGTTGAAAGGAGCAACCAAGCATTCATTGAAGTAGGAATTTGTTACATTCTTTGAACACGTGGTTCAATAATACTTGTACAGTGCCTTTAGTTTCTCCACCCTCGTTACACATGGTTGCTTGGGCTTAAATGTCTTCTGCCTTCGTCATTTTAAGTTTGATTAAGACGTCAGAATTTTGCCAGCTAGATACCAACGTTTAACAATCTGGAATACTCTAACGGAGAGGTTGACAACGATCGAATAGGTACATTCTTCTGCTATGACAAGGGCGACATCACAGGTTTTATGGCAGCGAGGATGTGTAACGTGGTTAACATCTGTAGTTCAAATGTTCGAGAGGTAAGCTTCGGACTTTCTCTGAACGGTAAAGCATTTGAGACAAAGTAAATATCCTCTAATTGTTAACGTGTTCATCATCTGTATTTTAGCGTTGGAGAGGCAAACTGCAGATTTCCTCTAAAAGATAAAGCATTTGAGATAGTAACTTGTAAAAGATCCTCTACGATCCCTCAGGTACTTCATGTTATCAAACGAGTCAAGTTTCCTTGTTTGGATTTATGTAAAATGATGTGCCACATTGTAGAGTTGAGCTGAATAACTAGCTAGAATGTGCCAATACTAACCTATCATGCATTATTCTCTCCACACATAAAAGATCAAGAAACCACTGTGCACGTGAAAATTGCTTCGAAATCGACAAGCTGGTCCGCAGATAACGATAGACTTGCTCGACAACCAAGTTGTGTTGGCCTCGGTTTGATAATTAATTCTTCGCTGCCATTGTCGATGCTGACTTGTGCTCCACATGAGTCACCTCTTGGACGACCTTCTCCACCAAGTGATTAGGGTACTCCAAGGATGAAACCAGGACCTTCGATAGCGAGTGCTCCTTCCCATGTCAATTGATTCGCGGACCTGAATGATGCTCCTCTACTTCCACTCGAGTGCAAACCAGATGCGCTGAAAACCTCTGTTGCGGACCATGACCGAGCTTCAATCCATTTTCGAATACCTGAACCCACATTGTGAGATCGACAGGTATCCTGCAGGTACCACTTGTTTGAAAGTTATCATTCTAAGGACCCCAATGCACTGCCGATAATATGTACTAATTACAGGAGTCTCTCTACCTGCGGGCCTATTCGCTACTGGGACTGTACAATTTCCACTGCTAGGATAAGTGTAATACCATACTAACACATTCTTTTACATGCCAGATATCGTAACAACAGTTAGTGGCGTCAGCACTATGATACAAGGAGAAAGGGGCTCCATCATGCTCTGGACTTCTACATTGGTTTCTAAGCCATTGTTGATACTTCTCTATAATCTCAATGGCTTAACAATGTTAGCACATGTTAATACTTCTCTATACTCTCGGCCAAAAGTATGTAGCAACTGGTCATTGTTGTGACAATCTATCTACAACGTGTCAGTGCTAATTCGGAACTATGTTGGTCAAAACAGGTTGATCTCTCAGTCTCTCACCTATCATGTACAGAGATGAATCTACAACTTACGGTTGGTAGTACACTTTCTAACGGTCATGTCTAATGGAACGCCTACTGAATCTACACTCTCGGATGACGTCAAGTATACTTTTGGAATCAGGATCAAAATTGTGGGAGTCTGATATGGCAACGAGTTGCTGCTTCACAGACGTGGGACGGCCGCTGTTGAGGACACAAGCTCCTCATGATAGACGAAGATATCAAGACCAGTTTCATAAGAAAACTCCCAAGTGTTTTCTTCTACTGGTCGGCCTTCGGCACTGACGGTAAACTTCCATGACCCACCTTGCCTCCAAGCAATGCCTCCATCATGCAACGCCTGATTCGTCTTCAATTCATGATAGCATGAATGCTTGAATATTCTCCAGCGCCACCATAGTCCCTTCAGATGATGGCGGGTAGCCACCCGAGAAGCGTTGCCTCAATATGGAATTCTGGTTTGTGAAGTGTGAAGGAGCGCCACCGAGGCAGTCGAGAAACGATTGAGACCAGTTTGCAGAGGCGGGCGAAAGATCAGGAAGACCAGCCATCGAATTAGAGCCTGGGAGAAATCCCGGCGTGGTGTTGATGTCAATATTGCTGTGGAATAGGCTGTAGTCCTGCTGCTGCTGCAATATCTGCTTCGGCAACTGATTGGCTTCCTGCTTCATTGATCCCTTAATAGCCGGTGGCTGCGAATTGAAGGGCTCCGTGAAGAAGTTGAAGGAGTTTTCATTGAAAGAGAAGGACGGCTCCGCCTTGACGTGAGAGAAGAGGCTGTTGCTCGACGGGCCGTCGAACTGGGTGAACATTGAGTCTTGGTTGTCAAACTCGAAATTTGACAATGGGCTTCGTGGAGAATGAGATTGCTTCATCGCCGGGTCGCCTCCGCACGGTTCCGAAGCCAGGAAAGATGAGTCCTCTTCAGAGCTCGAAGGAGATGCACACTGTGCCGTCTTTGATCCTGCAAATGCATCAATAAAACTGCACCGGTGAGCACACTGCCCATTGAAACAAAACTTATGACAGTTGAGTCACAGTGCGTCGTAGGGGTCATAATCACACAACAGCAACAATCTTCGTTCTCAAAGAGTGACCATCTTAAAGATGTAAAGATCTCGGGTTTCAGTTGCTTGAAAAAGGGCACGAGTGCAAGATCGTCCGAGGATTTAGAGAATCTGACTAGACTTCATGGTACGCCGAGGCCTGTTCTATCGATCACTAGGCCTCGGAAATAACAAAAATTCGGCCCTACAGTCTAGATATAGGAAAGCAAATGAAGGAAGTGTCAATGGAGCAACTGGTGAGGTTGTTTTACTTGCAGTGAATTGCGAAGACTGAACGACTGGAAATAAGGGGGACGGGTACAGGGGGTGCAAGATCGTCATGCATACCTTGTTGCTCAAGAATGGAGACAGCATCAACTGAGTCAGTCTGATCCGATGCAGGTGCTGATGACTTCTTGGCCGGCTTTCGCTTCAAGCGCAAGCGCGTGTCGCTGGAGCCAGTGAGTTTCTGAACCAGGGACATGAAATCGTCGGGCTGCGTGTGGATCACCTTCGGGGAGTACGTGTGGATGATAATCGGAGGCCGGTACTGCACTTGCGGGAGCGGCAAGGGCTGTTTCCGGATCCGATGCGAGTCTTTGCTGACCTTGAGCGGCGGCCCTGACTCGCTCACTTTCTCCTGCTTCCCAATTCCAAACTGGAAACTGCCGGCCTTCTTGCCTACTGCTGGTACTGCACGAGATACAGAGGCTCCCAAATCCCCAGACGACTCATCCTTCGTCACCGTGTAGCACACCGAGGTAGGACTCATTTTGCTACGCAGGTATGAGCCCTCACACACTCGGAGTGATCAAAACCACTTACTCACGTTGCGCGTCTTGGATCCGTCTCTCAGAATTATTCAGTTGCAGCAACCATCGCTAATCCCACTCAAGAATCAAATTACTCAACTGCTGCCGGCCGACAGTGCAGGCAGAAGTGATAGTGCACTCACAACTAGGCTCGACCTTTACTAGACAAGACGAAACATCAACAAAGAGTATTGATGTACGAGAAAAGTGGGTACTGCCAGAATGATCCAAGTTGCATGGGTGAGATGGAGGGATGAGATTGAAGAGTACTATCAAGGAGCGGGCCTAGAAAGAGACGAAATGAGGAGGCCGAAGAGGAGGAAGTGCAGACAGGCGTGGGAGGGAAGAGGTTGGTGGCTTTACTTCACCTAGCGTTTTAGAGATGAGGCCAGGCAGGCGAGTGGGTTTAATGGATCCTCCACGAGATTCTTTTACTAGGGACAGATGCAGGTTTCGCGGTGGAGTATCTGGAGTTCACGAGGCCTTTGTTTTTCCCCTTCCTTGAGGTGGTGTCATTATGTTCTGCGGTGTGAATGGTGCTGTTTATTATTGGTATAATATATCTTGCTCAAGGTGCGTTCAATGCCGAAAGGAGCTTCTATTTTTGACAGTCAAGAGTCAAAACTGGGAAGTTAGTTTTCCCTCCTATCTCGAGTTGGCCAGCGAGTTCAAGACAGGGATCTGAGCGGGTAAGTTTTTTCATTGTACTGTTGGATGTATTTACCCATCCGTCGTCTCCTTGCGAAAGTAAATAATTGATGTATGTTCTTCAGGTACTATACTGTACAGTACAATCTGAAGTTGATGGTTGTTCTGTGCTGCACTACTGTTGGGGCCTTGCGTTGTGAGGGCAGGAAAGCTCATGAAAGCACTGTAATGATCTGTTGCCGCTGTTGCTGTTGTTGCTGCTGCAGTTGAGGGGTAAGAGAATATTCCCTGAGCTCTCATGAGTGAGGGGTCGCGCAGTTTCGGAAAAGTTCGGTGACAAGACACCCCTCTCCGTGAGACAAGGCCATGTGGACTGTCGATGTGCGTCCATGTGTTGAAAATAAGTCCGACATGGGTCTGCCTTCACCTTCAGCTGGTTCCCAGCCTGGCTAGGGACCTCACTGTCTGCTTGCTTTTTGACAACGCATCCCCGCGGTATGGCCTTTTGAGTTGGCATTCAGTGGTGGCTCTTCCTATGCAGCTTTGGATTCCCCAACGACGGAGGAAATCAATACAGCCCCGGGGTACAGTTCTCAACTCAACTACAGCCTGTAGTGTGTGACTTTTTGTTGTTTTACCGCCTGCTCTTAACTTTCACTTTCGTGTGACGGGTTATTGTAATAAAAAAATGAAGGGTAAAAACTTGCTTGGACAGTGCACAACTTCTCATTTTTACATATTGATAATAGAAAAACCAAATGGGCTATATTTATATATAAATTTTAAGTTTCAATTAAAAGGAACGTTGAGTCATTTTTGAGCCACTTCACACTATGTCCAATTGCCAAGAGGAGAAAAGATCCCATTAACTTGATTGGTGGAGAGTAGAAATTTAACATCTTGGCCCTCACATTAAAGGTCAACAATCAAAGATTGTTTTACTTCCTCAGCCCGTCGAGGTGGGTTGTATGTTTTCTTGTGCAATGAATCTTCTTTCATTTGTGTCAAAAAAAATAAAAATAAAAATTGTTTTACTCAAAAGTGATTACATGGCACCGCTTTTTGGTAGTTTTTGGTGCCAAGGGAGTTGTTTTCTTGACGAAGGATTGAATTGAACAAGATTTTCTTTTTCATGACATATTCATAATTTGATATATTAAAAAAATGTGGCTTTTGACCAATCATAATGTGATGGTTGGTGGAATTGTCCTTTGGGCATTCGCAATATGACCACCCATACTTAGGTTTTAGTAGACCTTTATATTGTTCTTTTGGCCGATTCTAAGCGAAGTTGTTTATGGTATGTTGAGCCAAACAACCATAATGTGAACATGCTCTTATTTTGATCGGTGTTTTTACGGCATCAATCATCCACCTTTGTAGAATCTAATATCGCACTATTCATAATCTTATGCTTTAATGACAGGTAGGGCACCCACTTTATTTCAGAAAGCACTAGACAATAGACAAAAGAGTGTAGTGTGTTGTGTGGGATCTTGAACAAACAGACTCTGAATTCACACTGTCCTCCCCAAGTTCTAGCTTCTCCACAAAAACTAAAACTGAAAACTCATATACAGCTCAATGGTATTCTGTGCAATTGTTTAAAAGAAAAGCAAAAAGTTGTTGGTGAATGATTCACTGTTGGGACAGCGTAGATTCGCAGCGGTAGTGATCTGCAATCTGCGAGCATGGATGTGATCCTCAGTTTTAATGTTTATTACATCGATCTCTTCAAGTTGTTTATTATCAGAGTTTTAGGTCTATTAAAGCTATACTAACTTTTATGCAGTGAGCTTGTGGCCCTCACAGTTGATGAGTCCCTGCCTGCCTGCAGGTCCTCACTGATCGGATAGGAGTAGATGAAAACAGACCTGAACACAAAAAATTCTGGGTGACGTCACCCCTGAAATGCAGGATATGCACGAGACAGCAGCCCAATGGAGGTTCTCCCAAGTGGGTCCGGCGAGATCACCAAAGAGCAGACGTAAGCTACACTACCAGGGTGGGACAAACAGGGACCTCACTCTTTCGGTATCTTACCTGTAGGTTCCCACATGCCCATGCAGTTTGGAATAACAATATGTGTTTACATGCTCACTGTGGGGCCTTTCAATTCCCCCTTCCCTCATTATTACTTTTTGCTTGGGAAACAACTGGCCCCCTCCCTTCATTTCTGGAAGTGGTAGCTAACCATCACTTAACCCTGAAACGTCATTTCCTAATTTAGAAAGAAAGGAGTATTTTTTTTTGAGTTTTAACCTCAAAATATAGAAGTAATTCACATTCTACACATGTAGGTACATACTATTCATAACATAATAGAGCAGTTTGGGATGTCCCCTTTTGGAACATCTTTTAATGTGATCCAGTTTTCACCTTCTACAACAGGTCGTACCACTGACAAAAGGTGGTTCTCCCTTCAAGAGCCATGCCTAGAGCTTCAGCCCTTCCATTCTATGGTAATTCACTTGTTGGAAATTGACATTGCCTATGCTTATAACCATGCTCATAGCCATGCTCATGAAGACAATGACCATGGATGTAGGTAACCTCCCAATTATGGAAAAGGGGGACTTCATATGGAAAACTGCTCTAATATGCTATGATTCGTGTCATGAATGATGCTTGAAAAAAAATCATCAAAAAGATTTCTTCGTTATTAGCAATTCATGGTCAAAGTGGTTTGAAAACTGAGAAAACCAATCCCTCATGGTTGGGGTTGGCGTCTAAGGGTTAAAGCAAGATTATCCATTATTGTCAAAATCGTCCCTATCTATCTATGACCTTCATAGATTTCAGTATACGAATTAAATGACTCCTTATAGTCAGGGACGTTTTTTTTTTAATGGAAGATGACAATGGGTAATTTTACTTTATGATCAATATCCCTTAAACGTCAAAGCAAGCCCCACGGGCTTGTTATAAAGGAATAATTGAGGAAAAAAGTAGATTTTCTCAACCAAATTAAGCGAGGATTGGTGCGTTGGAAAGCTACTGAAAAAGCGATCTAGATTGCAAATTTGCGCCTCATTTGGGAGATTGTGGAGTCATTGACAAGCAATCAAAGTTATCTAAATGAACAGGAATTGAGGTTGGGCAGCAGAGGTCGTTTCTTGAAAAGTGCTGCAGTGCTACAGTGTCGCAACACTGCTGGCCAGCAGAGCCGTTTTTTCATTTTTCGTTTCTTTTTTTTTCGCCTCCAAAAATTTAGATGCCTTCCGGGCTGCCCCACCCAGGCCCTCTTGACGTTTAAGGGTTAAAGGAACTAGAAGCTCAAATACGGTCTCATGTTTTTTTTATTGAGTCCTATGTTCAGGGGTGACCATTTGAAAAGTAGAAAATAACGTGAGTTAAATTATAGGGTCCTTTTTGTTCATGGAAGGAAATATTTTTACCTAATTATAAAATTTAATATGTAATATAGGATGCTTTAAATTCAAGTAAAGAATAATTCGGAAATCTACTTGGAATACACATGGAATATTCTATAATATACCTCAAATAATCCAATTATGTGATAGCCCCCATTCAAATATCGCCCTCTTAACGTACGTTGTTACACTAAATATATGCAACGTCCTTCATTGATTCTTGTGGTATAAAATGGGTCTCATTTTGAATTATATATTTTCACAATGTAATCAATTATTTTAACCTCTAAAGAACCAAGAAGCTCGGATTGGGCCTCATGTTTTTTTTTAACAGTTTTGAGTAGGTCATATGTGGACTTCCTTTTGTTCAAGTTTATTTAATTTTTCACCAACACATGCAACGTTCTTCATTGATTCCGGCGATATTAAATTTGGTCCCATCTGAATATGATCGATTGTGTTTACAGTTTATAATTTTTAGTAGCCTTCATGCTCTGTGCCTCTCCTTCATGCATCATCTTGGGACTCCACCTTGTCCACTTAGCTACTAATTTGGTCTTATTGGGTGTGGAATATGTTGCACCGTCTACTGTGAGGCAAGGCAAAGCCACTACAAGCTAATGAATGTTATGTCCTTTTAAACCATGAATCCTTGGTACTGTAGGGGTTAAAAACCACAAATCCTTGGTCCTCTAGGGGTTACATTAGTAAACTTAAAAAGGGTCATCTTGATGTCAAAATGACATCAAAATGACATATGCCATGGTGATGTAGGGATTAGTGCCATTTTGATGTTAATTTGATGTGAGCTTCACATTTATGTCGTATAGGTCATTCTAATGTAAGGTTAACCCTTAAAGGACATATGCTTTCCTGATACCACACCCAAAATCTCTTTTAAAATCCATTTTAAGCATGATTCTGTTTTTATTTTACTTTGGCTCTATTCTAAAGAAGTATAGATTTCTCAAGGTGCTCGGTTTGGCATTCTAAAAACCCCATTTGGTGCAACGGAGTAGAAGTTATTAAAGAAGTAGATCTCTCAAGGTGCTCGGTTTGGCATTCTAAAAACCCCATTTGGTGCAACGGAGTAGAAGTTATTAAAGAAGTAGATCTCTCAAGGTGCTCGGTTTGGCATTCTAAAAACCCCATTTGGTGCAACGGAGTAGAAGTTATGAGCAAGATTCTCCCAAAATACTATCAAGCCCGTGGGGCTTGCATTGTCCTTTAACCCTTGAAGGATTTAGGGAATAGTAGATACGTTGCCGTATACTTAACATTTGTTATGAGTAGAAAGTTCCAAATTGAGATCCCAATAGCTTTTAAGACCATGTAGACATGAATTTTAATTTTACTTTTGATACAATACTCATAGGAGGTGTAGAACCATTCCAAATACAATGAAATACGGTCGTGTACATTGGCCGGAATGGCCAATCTGGACCTTTAAGGGTTAAGGGTTAACATGTATCATTTTCATATTAAGTTTGCATCATTTCAACATCAAAATGGCACTAATCCCTACATCCCTGTGACATTTTGACATCAAGATAACCCTTTCTAAGTTTACTGATGTAAGCTACCACATTATTACCGTAAGCGAAAATCATGTACGGTCCCCTACAGTTACTAATCAGTCCGATGATTCCCTGAGCATTTGACAGCTTGAATAATTCGGTAAAATGATACACTTCATCATCTGTGTCCTGAGGACCTCATGTGTGGGTGCACAGTGCAGGCCCCTCCTTCACCAGTGGTCACATGATGAGTGTTCCTCAATATCCTGACGATGGAATATAACTTATAGAGAATGAGGGTTCAAAACAATGTTCATTTGCATGGGGAGGTAAAGAGATATGTTAATACTAGTAATTTATACGTCTACTTGCACATGACATATGTGTATAATTAGATCATTTTGGACGGGTCCGCCCTCGGGCAGAATCATGTGGGCATACCAGTTAAAAAGTGGGTTTTTAACTTGTGCCCTCTCATTCAGTAGCCTTCATGCCCAGTGCTTTTCCTTCATGCACTTTGCTCATCACCTTGAGCCTCCACGTGTCCACTTAAAGTACTATTCGGTGTGGAATATTCCACACCATCTACTATAGATAGTGCATGTTATTGATGGCCCATTCACATACACCAATGTTGCCGCATGCATGTGTGCGTCATGTAACTTTGAGGGAATCTGTTGTCAACCAAGAAATATAAAATACACAATAGAAATTAGTACTCTAACGCATGACAGAAAAGAACGCAACGCACCAAAAACGAGCATGGCTCTACTTGCAACACTGTAATGCAGTTGCACAGTGCCTGAACAATAGTTGCAGCAAGAAAGGACAATGTTTTGAATTTTTTTTTGTTTCTCGGTTTTACCCATTTTGGGAACGCAGATGCAAGTGCGGCAGGGGCTTGGTGTGAATGGGCCATGAATGTTTATGTATGATTGATAGAACTACACTGAAATCACCATATGGTGTGGGTGGGTGAATAATTATCATGGCCCACAATAAATATGTTCAATGGTGTAAATTACTATAGTAACGAAGACCCAATTTGTCCTACTAACAGAAACCCAAGTTCATGTAATTTGGTCACAAAGTGTTGATTGAGAATTTTTATGATTTCTGAAGTTACCTTTGCCACAATATTTACACCTTGTTCAAAAATACCATGGGTTTGAAGAATGTAAAAAGACATGAATAGTGTTACCCTAAAGAATTTCAAATCACAGTAATTTTGACAAATAAGAATTGGTACAACCTCTCGTAAATACCATAGGCCACAGTATATGGTGATTTCAATACACCGAAATTACCATATATTGTGGGTACATTCATCCATTTGGACAAAATTTCATATATTTTAACATAATTTCATCCAATTTGGATGAATTGTACCACAATATTTTGAAAACAAAAAAATTAGCGAAGCCTCTCGTCAATACCGTGGGCCACAGTATATGGTGATTTCGGTGTAGTTCGTTTACTTTCAAATGGTGGTCCCATTATTTGGAGCAGAAAAAAACCAATTCTTCCCTCTTTCAAAATTCAAGTTCCTTACCAATGGAATCACGAACCAAGATTCATTGGCTCCGGACTAAACTGGAGAGTCATTGCAGCATCAACACAAGGTACGAGACAGTTTTGAGTATGTTCTTACATGTAGTGTTATGTTAGTACTTGAAAATTGAGCCCTTGTCCCTAACATGAATAAACTGTATAGCCTTTTGTAGCTTCTTTGCTGCACTATAAAAGGGACTTAGCTTCTTGTTATGTAGTTGCTTGATTTTAACAATTTGCTACATTTTTCTAATAACTTATATGCATACTTAAAAATCAATTAAATAAATAAATGTTAATTCACATCAATGTTTGAATGTAAGACTAGAATGACAACTACACTAAAATTGTGGTTTAGTGTCCAACTAGAATTGATGTCTTTTATCATAGTTCGTTCAAAGGTGAGGAGAAATTGTAAAAGTGGAAGTGGGAATGACAAGTAGCAAACTCCTACGTACTTCATTTAAAACTTAACTATATATATATATATATATATATACACACACACACACAAGGACACTATATCTCCAAAAAGTCAAATAATGTCTTTGTTGGGAAATAGCATCCCAAACACTAAATCACATTTTAGTGTACTTATAAAACTTAGAGGCACATTAGGAAAAGAATATCAAACAAATAAGTGAGCACTACAATACATAAATTTAGGGTTGCTAGAAACTCAAAATTCAAAAACTCGAAGTGAAATCAATAAGCTCATCATTGGGCTCAGCATGGTTTCCATAATGATATCTACATTGCGTTTTAAACTATCTTTGTCACGTCGCCGTCCAAATATGACATGTTTATTTTTTTTCCCATTTTTCTAAAAACTCTTGTAGTTCATATGACAAACTTTTTGTGGCTTACTTAGTTGGCATGTTACATGTTACCTTGGTTTTCAAACTTAGAAAACATCACATTTCTCATACTTGCCGCACCGAAGTAGTTCTCAATTTGGTCAAGGGCCATACTTCATGAAAAAGCCCTCAATTTAAACAAGAAAAATAAAATGAGACAAGCAATTTTTTTGAACTCATTTATTCTAACCCTTTCACTCTTAAACATTTTGAGCCTTTGATAACTAACTAAAAAAAAGGCTTTCCCTCTTGCTCTAAGCGGACCTTTTCCGAGATTTTTGTCCAAATGGTGATGTTCACTCGGTGGGAGAAAAATCCTGAAAAATGCCTCTTAATTCAATGTACTTGGATTGGCCGATTGGCGCAAATCTCGATGTGAGGATGTCTTGCTCACGTAAGCTCCCAATTTCACACCAGCCAATGCGGGATTGAAGTGCAACGTGACCATGAAAAAGCGTGCCTGGGGTCCATCCGGTGATCAAGTTGCATCAATCTCAAGGTTTGGGCATTACATACTAGACTCCCATCACTTTGTATCTCACTTTCGTGGCAGTTCTCCACATGCCCGTCGGTTTTTACAAAGGCCTGCACAAAAGCAACAGATCATCATAAATACCTCAGTAAGTTATTCACCTCCGCAACCATAAAGTCAACTTCTGAAACGTACTCCCAATCAGTGATTTGTTTTGTTGCTAATTTTAGCTAAAATTTGGGCTGGCTAATTGATACAAAGGATTTCTGAAAAAATGAGAAGGACTAACCAGATTTCCTACAAGGAGTCAAGATGTGTAACTTCGTTAACCCTTAAAGGGATAAGTAAGCCCCATGGGCTTAGTTATGAAAGAATGATGGGGAAAAAGAGAAATTGTGAACCAAAAAAGGAAAGAATTGGTGCTTCGGAAAGGCGCTGAAAATGCAATTAGATTCTTAAGTTGCACCGGATTTGGACAATGGCTCGACTAGGCCCGACCTGGCAGCGTCCAAGCCAGGGCCTGATGAAGCAATGGTCCGGTCTTGGCTAGGTCTTAGCCGGGTCCTAGCCGGGCTTGCCAAGCTTGGTGAGGCATGGTTGGCCCATGCGCAACAACGACGGTTTTTTTTTTTTTTTTTTTTTTTTTGTTTTTCTTCGTTGGTGCGGGCGAAGGGTTTGCGGCTGCCACAAGAGGAATGAAAAAAAATAGAAGAAAAAGAAGAAGACAAGAAGGAAGACAAGAAGGAAAAGAAATTGAAGACAAGAAAGAAATAAGATAAATGAAACAAGATAAAGAAAAGATAAAAGATAAGATAAAGATAAGAATAAAAAATAAATTAAAAAATTGTTTGTTTACAGTGAAAGTAATTGTAGAATGACAAAAATGGTTGTTTTTTAGACAATTTTTTTAATGATTCTGGGGGCCAAGTGCATGATTATATGTCCAAGTGCATAAATAGCGAATTGCGTGTTCTTGGTCCCTTTAACCCCTAAATGTCCTCACCCTCTCCAAATTGAGCAGTTTTGCAAAGATGCATTATAAAATGCAACTAAGAGGGATACTTTGAACGTGATGTATGAATAAAGTTGTACATTAAGAATTTTAGATTCTATTCATATGGTTAGATCTGCAATTGCTAGATATCACCAATATTTTTTATAAAATTTGAAACTTAAAATTTAAACTTCTTTTGTAATTCAATTACAAATAAGATATTGACAATCTAAGAATGAAATTTGTTGTGATGGGTTGAAATGTAATACTCTGAGTGGTATAACCTAGTTATGGGTTAAACCCAGGTATCACCAAGATATTGCCTAAGTAGCACCTAGGTAGCACATGTGTATTACCGTGATATTACCTATAGAAAAGAGCATCCAAGGACCCTGGATTGCTTTTCGAAAAGCCATGGAAAAGTAGCAAAATGCTAAACTGTCTCCTGAAAAAAAAAGGTCACGACTGCTGCCAACAGTTGATTATTTAGTGTTCTCTTCCGTCAACCAGGGCAAGATTCAAGCTAGGACTTGCTTGCCACAATGAACGGGGAGAACTGGCAGCTAGTGTAAGATGAGCCGGTTGATTTTCTAAAAAACCGATTGGTATTTAGAAGGAGCAGCTAAAAACCGGGTGAAAAAGCTAAAAAAATTCTATTTTATATATTAAATAGAGAAAATAACCGGACTCCACACTTGAAAAACTGATTCAATCTTGGAATGAAAGGAAAGTAACCAGTAAAGCTCAAAAACTTCCCGGACTGTGGCTTGCCATTCAACAATTGTCTGCGGAAGTGGTGATACATGAACTATTTCGCACACTTGCCATAACTTACCATTCCAAAACGGGGGCCATAAGTAGTACCCTTGCAATCATATGGTGGATTCTTGCACTGTTGTGGCAGTGAGCTTCTACGGTGTTTCGGGCTTCGGCCTTCCCCACATGCACCTCCCTTGAAGCATGGGATCACATGGTGATAATTCTTCAACACCCACAAACTCCGGAGGAGGGCCATGTCTCCTGGAGTTCTCCAACGCTCCATGTTTCCAGGCCATCCAAGTTTCTTGTGTGTGCAAGTTTGCTACCTAATGTTCAAAGGGTCAAGAAAAAATAAGACATAGAAATACAATAAACCAAGAAAAATTGGAAATTAGAAATGGGAGTTATGGCAAGGGTTTATTTTTCATAGAGAGAAGGAAAAATTATGAAGAGGGTATCCGATTCCATATTTTTATACAGGTTTTAAAAGTGAAAAGTTTAGTGTTAAACTGTGAAACTGTTTCCTAGACTCTTCAATGACCAAGTATTCTGATAGACGGTTTTGTGCAAGGAATCACCCAAAATCGATAGGTCATTCTATCCATAAACCGTGTCCTATCCAATTCTCTACCAATTCCACTGGATTAGCTCAGTTTCAATAAATATCACAGCTTGCACCTAGAATTGTCACAGTTGTCAAACATTCTTAGAAATGTCAGGGTGAAAGATGTCTTTGTCTACAATCTTACTAGTTCGTGGGGTCTTCACGCTTTCTATACTTCTACCTTATAACTTGGCCACTTTGGAAGGCTTGTTTTGAACCCCAAAGCGTATTCTTGAACTACTGTAGTCAGGCCTTAGAATCGGCAAAAAATGTTAATAAGTAGAGAAGCACAAATCTCTGGGAAATTATTTTTCAAAAATAAAAATAAAATATGTATGGTGAAAAAGAGAATCTTGAAGAATAATCACAAAATTTGACATTTGTTAAAAAGGAAGTTTCCAAAAAAATTAATAATTTGGCTTGAAATGCCCACCCTGACGGCTAGGTGCGATAATATAAACCGCCCTGTTTGTCTATTTGATTCATTTTGGAATTGAATCAGTGTCTAACATTTAATGTTTTTGATATGTACACTATTGGTACAGTGGCAAAAATAAGGTGACTTTTGAATTGTGGCACGAATATACTTGGCTTACTGAGAGAAATAACTTCAATCCCAATTTTAAAGTCTAGTCTACATTAAAAGTATACTCATTCAAATTCCCAAGCCATTGTCTTAAACAAAAGTAAGAGGGACACATGAACTACATATCCATTCTGAAGATAGACTCTATTCTATTTAAGTCCAAATGCCCACAACCTTCTCCAAATTTGGAGAATTGCAAAGGCATTAGAAGATGCAACTAAGAGGGATATATTGAACTTGGTGTATGAATAAAAGTTGTACATTATGAATTTTAGATTCTATCCATACGTTTAAATCTATGATTGCAATCAAATATGTTTTTGTACGAAAATCAAAACTTGAAATTCAAAATTCTTTTGTAATTCAATTAATTACAACTAAGATATTGACAATCTATGGATGAAATTTGTTGTGATGGGTTGAAATGTAATACTCTAAGTGTAGTGGTTTTTGGAGATTTTTGCAAGATGAAATGAGACATAAAAATTTCAGAAATCATCCCCTTTCTAATCGGTTCACACATGCATGAAGCTAACTTACAAGTGTAGGTTTTCATAAATCAATTGGATTCCTATTGACAATCCTACTCTATGGAGGACATGCCATAAACCGACACTTTAAGCAATATGCCTATTTATAATGATCCAAGATGCAATATGATAGTTTGAATGGATTATGATAGATTGATTCTAAATCTATCACAAGTTGAATCATAATTTTTGGAGTTATATTGAATAAGTTATGAATTTCCAAAGTCCAAGGTCTAGGTTGCCTATTTGTGACAGTAGTTCCCATAAATGAGGTGAAACCAAGTAGCGCTTCAAAGTCATAAATATTTTAGTAATTGTTGGTTTTTGACAAAGTGGAATGTCATTGATGAAGTAATTCTAGGAGTTTGTTTATGGTCAGCTTCGGTTATTGGCCCACTCACCTTAATAGATTTTTTCCATTTTGAGATCTACATAAGAGACAAGTAAGTCATTCCAACTACTCAAGAATGTTACGATTCGGGTGTTTTGAAATCATCTATTTATAGCACGCTAAGTGTCAAAATATAATACGTTCGTGCACTCAAACCTCTTTATTATGACCTTTTCTAAAATGATATTTTAGAATAGCTTCCACCATCATTGGTTGTAGCACACTTGTCACACATTCAAACTATATCGTAATGAAAAAGTTGGGACCCTAATTAAAAATGTATGAATGTACAAGAGTAGTACTTGCTATCGAGGTCCACGTAGCCTAATTAATAGAACTATCTTCAACATACTCTTCATTCACGCTACCCTTAGGGTCAAAATTAAACTTTTTTTCTAGCACGAGAATCAAGAAGATTTTGAACAACTTGCCTGGGAAATAAAACCAATTGTTGGTAGGCAACTATTTGAATTTTAATGAGAAGGACCGAATACGAGACACGTCCATTTCCATGCAGTGCACCTTCTTTTCCAATTGAACAAAATTTCTCTTCTTCATTTTCAAAAAGCAACCGACACTTTCCATTTCTCATACTCAGAACTCTTTTATATCACACTTTTGGTAACCAAAGTATCTGAAATCAGAACCTGGCATGTAAAAATGTGTCCAGTAGTCACAACAGAAAATGTTCTCTGTAGATACCGGAATGTGAGTGTGTTATTAACAATTTAAGAGTGTGTTACACTCATAACCACCCCTTGGTAATTAATTTGTATGAGTTCACAACTTGACATACACTAGTACCATAGCTGGGTTGCCAAAAAATAAAAATAAAATAAAATAAACGTAAAAAATCAGAAATTATAAAGACTAGAAAATCAAAATAGAATAAAATATTTTTAGCTATATTTTTCTATTTCTAAGCTATTTTGGGCCATTTTTGGACCATTTATAATCATTTTTTTGCTAAAAAACGAAAGTCAAAAAATTCATTTTCGGAGGAACAAACCTTATTTTTCAAAAATATTAAATATTCATTTGTGGGGTGGCAACCCAATTATGGTACTGCGGTATAGACAAAGCTTCCAATCATATGTGCACACAGTAGCAAAATTATTTTTTTACGTATTGAAAACATGATTTTTTTGGGGGAATAATCACCCTTCATTTGTCTTCATTTCACTAGAGAATATTTGAAAGAACGTGACTGCATGGGTTCAAATGAGATAAAGAGTGCAGTATATTGCTTTAACAAATGTTGAACACATCCAAATTTTTATGGCAAATTTCGGTGAGAATCTTATCTAATTTTGGAAGTAGCTACTTTTATACTAGAAAAAATGGGCAAAACAGTGAATGAAATTCGGAAAGTCCTCTCAATTTATTTTTCTAAAATCACCAGTATTAGGATGAAAGTGCTTTTATAATTATAGATGGTTTTATAGAATATATAGATGGTTTTTTTACATTTTTCCTCTACACTACATTCAATAACCAACACTGAGTTCTGCGTGGGATGTCAAGAATATCCTATATCATCATCCACAATGCAATTTGTAGTTGCTATCTTTGACCAGCAACTACAACTATATATTACTTGCACGTGTAGGTGACCTTGCCACATGGAAGGTTGTGCATGTTTAAAATTAGCCAGGAGTCATAGAAGGTTGTGTGAACTTTATTTACCCACGGCCCAATACTTTGCCATTCTCAATAGCCACCTTGCAACTCTCTCTTGTTTACCACAATTTTCCATTCATTTGTAACTTTGATGAAGCTTCTTCATAGTGGATGAAGCCAAAAAGACAATCCCAATGATGGCTACTGACTGTTATGTATTTGGCTTCATTCTAGGATGTGTGTCGCTCTACCAACAGAAAAACAAAACAAAAAATGGCTAGTTGATTGGAATGTAATACCATAGCTTCCTAGCAGCTTGGCCAAAAAATAAATAATTAAAAGGGTGCCTAAATTTCTAGGAAATTACTGAGATAGTTTGCCCAAATTAAAAATTAAAAAATTAAAAGGCCAACAATATTGATATATTTTTCTATGTGTTACTGATCAACTTTAATACATTGTTTTGTGTGATGCCTAACTATCTTTTGCACTTTAATTAATTATTAAGCAGAAAGTTGCCCAAGCTGCTAGGAAGCTACAATATTGAAGAGTGACAATAAGGAGTTTTATTTTTATTTTTTATTTTAAACAAATGGATGCATTATTTCCATTGCACAACAACAAATTTATAAACATCACACTCATAACATTCAATAGCCTTCATGCCCACTGCCTTTCCTTCCTGCACTTTGTTCACCACCTTGAGCCTCCATCTCTCTACTTAACTACTGATGAAGTACTGTTGGGTGTGGAATATTCCACACCATCTACTGTAGAGCCCAGGCAAGGACACTGCATGCTACTAAGTGTTATGTATGATTGATAAAACTACACTAAGGTTGGATGTCCTAAAACCACCACCTCCCCCAACTATGACATGTAGAGTTTTCTAGGGGCCACCACAGTTGAGACTCAAAACCACCAATTTCACTATTCAAGTAAATCAATGGCATGCCAAACATTGCGAAGAAGTAGTTGGTGGTTTTGGGTATCATTATGAGTAAAAATTAGTACCACATGGTGTGATCATGGGGAAACCTAAAGGTCTAATTTGGGTCACGAAGTTCTTTTCACTTCGAAAATTTGTATCAATTTGAATATTGAGAATTAAATTGCGAAAATTTGTGCATTCCGTGAGAAATATTCTTCCAAATGACCGAAAACATTTTTCATAAATAACCTTATTAAAATGAGGCCATATTTCTTAAGTTGTTGTTTTAGGACATCCAACCTTAAAATCACCATATGGCTGTGAACAAAGAGAGAACATACCACTGTTGTCCCGCGTGATGCGGTCATACCAAGGCTACTACACCAGATCCCATCAAAACTCTGAAGTTAAGTGCCTTTGGGCCGGAATAGTACTAGGATGGGTGACCTGCCGGGAAGTCCCGGTGCTGCATCCATTTTTCCGCAGTTTCATCCATCCACTCTTTTAACTAAATACATAAACACACCTTGTACTTAGAACAAATTACCAATAGTCAGCTCATGGTTACTTGTATTACGCTACTTATTATTAGAGTGCCCATACCCGAGAGGGGAGAGTAGTTTTGTCCCAATGACTCCTTGTCCGGTGGACACTGGGCCATTGACATTACGAACAGACACTTTATTCACGCCGGCCTCGAAAGAGGTCCGGAGTTTCTATCTATCTGCTGTCCCGCGGGGTGATAATAAGGAGTTCCTTGTGCATTGAAGAATAAAAATACCCCAACTGACAGGGGCCGTGAATACGAACGGGTGACCCGGTACATACAGTACCAAATACAGTGGCGGTACAACGGCCGTTGAGTACAATACAGTTGAGGCAGGGTAAGGACTTTTTTGTGGATAGTGAACCGTGGCTGGGCCAGCTAGCCAGACTGGCAATTCTTATTTTTTTTGGATGAAAAGGGCTACTGGGGTAGAGTAGGCCCTCTCTCCCTGACTAGCTGGGCGGCACACTTTGTCGCCTTGTCTCGTGCCCTCTTTGCCGTTATTAGCAACTCCACCACATTCCGGTACCAGCCCATCAATGGCCCAGGCTCACAATAATCATGACCCTCATTCATCTCCCCTTTCGTACAGGAAAAGGCAAAAAAAAACAAAACAAAAAATCAAACAATTTTAAAGAGAGATACTCCAAATGAAAAATACGATTAATATCGTATTCTTCGTACTTTTGTAGTCTACACTCTTTACCCTGCCTTACTCCCTCAGTCTGTCCGGAAATAACTGTCCTAGTTTTTGGCGTGTTTCAACTTAACCCCTAAAGGATCAAGAATTCATGGTTTAAAATTGACAAGTTAAATCGATCATATTCTGAAAAATATAATTCAGATGGGTATAAATTTTATATCAACGGAATCAATGAAGAACATTATATGTGTTGATCAAAAGACAAATAAATTTGAATAAAAGGAAGCCTACATGGGACCTATTCAAAACTGCTAGGTCCTTTAGGGGTTAACGATTTTGTTTTTTTATTGAAAGAATTCATCTCAGTACTCGAGAAATGGTCTATCTTTAATAGTACATTGAAACCACCATATGTTGTGGGCGGATCATTGTTGTGGGTACATTCATCCATTTGAACAAAATTCCATCCAATTTGGATGAATTTTACCACGATATTTTGAAAAAATAATTATTGGTAAAGCCTCTTGTATATACCGTGGGCCATAGTACATGGTGATTTTGAAATAAAATATAATTTACGTGAATTTGGAAAAAAAGAAGAAGAGAGTTAGTCATAGCCCATTTGTGACATATAGGATATGTTTTATTTCCCAATACAAAAAAATATCACATTTTGCACCTTAAAAGGCCTAATTTCACCCACTTGTAGAAGGCCTTCATTGAATCCCAAGTGGTCGGTTTCAGGTTCTTTGTGTGGCAGTTGTTGAGGGCACCTACATGAGAAGAATGCTATTAATAGGTCATTCCACTTTAGTAAAAAAAATGTAGAATAATCGATAGCATATTTCAAAAAGGTGCATGTACTTTTGATTCCAAAATGTTGGATTGTAGATACGTGCATTGTGGGTTAAAAAAATGATATAAATCCAAGCTGTGAAAGATTATTTTTTCAGATTTCTTGCATCTGTGTAGATTTTGCAGTAACTTAATAATAAAAATGAATTCTTTTGTAATTCGCGGTGCTTGCACCGATCGTACTTTCTGGTGTACTGTGTACAGTTGATAGATACGATGCCGAATACAAAAGTTTTGATGACGAAGACCCATGAACATGATCTTCATGGGGTCTTTCCAAGAGCAGAGGATTTTTTTGTTTTCTGTATTTTCTCCAAACAGCAAAGCAAAAACAGAATATGAACATCAGAACCAAAAGCATTCAAATTTTCAGTGCACGAGATCATATTTTTTTTCTGAGTCCTCCTCTTCTTCCTTTTATTGAAATCGACTGGACGGTTTTCTTTTTCCTATTGTAGGGCTTGAATTTCTTCACCTTTAATGTACAGTATGTCATGAGCTCTTGGTTTGAAATTTGAAATTTGAAAATTGAAAAAACCCTGTTTCGGAACAGTTGCATTGACAATGGCAAAATGACAGTGTTTGTTAGTTTCTTGAAGTTCGAAGTGCTGACATGCTCTGACGTTGTGCACGATAGTCTCTGGCTACTGATCATCAGCCATGTTTGGTTTCGAAAAAGCAACCGGTTTACTGATGTTGTCATGCTCTTGACAATCGCAAAAAGCCTGAGCTTTGCACATTCATTCCAGATTTGTTGCTGCATTAACTTTGAGCTTCTGGCTGCAACTTAGTTAATGCTTTTCTCCACGCTGCTGTGTCACATACCCAATGGACCCTCAGAAACGTCTGAAAAATTACGATGGATAGGTAGGTTCCGACCACCACTTTATGCACTCTGGAGTCTGTACACACAGACAAAGGCGATATGGTAACATGGTTGAATATCATTCCTAGATTGCATGGATCAGCATTTGTAAAAGCATCCCCACCCATACACTTGCACTAGTAGGAAATGTGTCGTTTTTCACTTACTATAAATGAAAAAAGGAATGAAACCGCGCCACGCACATGGGTTGTGTCAGTGCTGGTGAGTGGATTTGGTCACAAGAAGACATGAACATAAGCATAATACTCAGCCACTATTCATTGTTCCCACTAAGTGGAGAATGAAAAACGACATGTCTACTACTAGTGTTGGAGGGTCTGACACATGGGCAAACTCGATGAAAAATACTAAGGTAGGAGCATTCAATTCCGACAGTGTCGTTACCCAATGTTGATAATTTTTAAACATGGTACTAGTCGTTCTAGACTGTAAATCTAGGTAGACCACATTGATATAGCTTATCATTTTGGTCAACAAACAATAAAGGCTCTATGATGTGATTAGATTTGCGTTCTAAAATGAATGCCGTGTCTAAAAATTATCAGCATTGGGTAACTACACTGTCGGAATTGGGTGCTCCTACCTTAAGAGCATCTCCACCAACATCTTGGATAGCTCTTTGACTCTCAAAAAATGGATGTGCATGAGTTGTTGGTCAACAATTTATTTGGACGGTCGAAACACTAGTACAACAACAACCCAGTTCAGGGCCCTCAAAACGACTCAAGCTAGAGTATCTTCTCTTTGTAATTGCACATCATGATTGTACAATCCATACGTGGTGACTTGTGAGTGGCTAATTTACTATTTCCAAAGCCTAATTGAGTGATGTTGATGGGATACTACATAGTATGCCCTGTAATTTCTTAATGAGCTTCGTAGTGCAATTCAAACTTGCTTCCAATTAGCCTTTGAGCTCTCAATCCTACCGTGTCAAACAATGACCCTTCAGATCTGACTTTATATAAAAACCAAGTAAGAATTTACCGAAAATTCGCCACTAATTATTTTGCTGCTTTGAGTTAATCAAAATGTAGATCTGTAATTTCAGATTGTCAGGAACTCAGGTTCAGTGTTGCATGGATGCTCTGTGTTTTTTCTGCTTGATTGGGACAATCAGATCATTTTGTTGAAGTTATCATTATTATTATTATTATGACATGTGATTCTGAGGCTTTATTTGGTGTCTCGGTCATCAAGTTGGCAATGAGCCAATGTCCCCTCTCTGACAATCACTGCCGCCCAGCCGCCCAAATGCTGCCAGGTTCCAATATAGTACGTTGATACACTTTGTCCCCAAATTGGTTTAATTTATACTCCATACTCTTAATTTGGCGTACTTGTGCAATTTTATGCTAACAAATCCGTCATCCATGAATCATGGTACACTCTCTTCTCAAGGTCAATTCTGTGCACTTGAACACGTACGTATTCTGTCATTTTGCGGTGGAACTAACGCCTCCCTTGATGGAGGATGAGAAAGTTTGATGAGATAAACTACCTCTTTGTTGTTTGATTTTCTCTTTTTAATTTTGAAATAATAATCATATAATTCAAAGAGCATCTTGAATAAGAACGGTATACCACAGTACCATAGCTGGGTCGCAAAAAATGATTCAAAAAATAAAAAATAAAAAATCGGAAATCATGAGGACAAAAAAACGAAAATAGAATAAAAATATGTTTAGATATATTTTCTATTTCTAAGCTATTTTGGGCCATTTTTAATCATCTTTTGCTCAAAAACGAATACCAAGAAATTCATTTTTTTTTTGAGGAACAAACCTTATTTTTCAAAAAATATTACATATTTGTTCATGGGGTGGCGACCCAACTATGGTACTACGGTAATCGCAAAGCTGAGTTCCGGTCTTCTTTATATTTCTTGTGAATTCTAAAATGAGGTTTTTTTTTTACTATTTAAAAAAAATTGTTGGAGTAATATGAATGTGTAGATAATATATAATATTGTATAGTTTATGTTCTATTAGGATAGTACATTGCTTGTAAAATTAAAATTTTATTTACTTAGTTAGTGATGTGTGAAAATAAAAAATAAAAAATGAATCATTCTCGAGTGGGCGGTGTGAAAAGGGTGCTCAAGAAGAAGCAAATTCTGAAAGAGTGAAAATCATTGGATAGTCTATATGCAAAGGGACATATGCAATAAAGAGTTGAGTCGTATGTTGGCACAATGATTGGAGGTGTCTTTGTAGAGAAATTTTCTATTTGGATTTCAATTATGGCTGTAGGTGGTTGGAAATTAGTGGCACAATCACACTCCTTCGGTTTGCATTTTTGTGAGATCAAGTGTTTAATTGAGGGCTCTTTTCCTTGCCCCGATTCGGCCTTATGGTCGCTTTGCAGTTTATTCCACTTACAATTGAACATATTTCAATTTGTAAAGAAATAAATCAGTAAATAAATAAAATAAAATCAAGGCATGAATGACTCCATCTACACAAGCTTTGGCACCCCTCGAAACTCCCCCACTATATTGGTAATATGGGTCTCAACAATCTACCATTTGCCCTTGGGTGGATGGTGACATCGGCTTGACATCATGTGGACCTCGGGACATGCCAATGTGACTCCTATGTGGGTGGTTTGCTATAGGTTGTTGGCCCTCAATGCAACAGTCATCGTTCCTACAGTCATCATTTATGCCACTTCATGATAAAGTTGATGTGGTTGGTATGAACAGAGCTTTTAGCCTTGCTCTTATCACGGTGTCAATTGAAAGTCTTTCTCTTATTGGTTGTCAAGAGCATGTTTTCTCTCCAAGTGCAAGCATCCTTTCTCCCCAAGTGCAAGCATCCTTTATTCTTCTTCTACCTTTCCAAAGTAACATTTATTTAGCTTGATTAGTGGTTTTAACGCAATTATGAAAACTAGATTAGTATATTGGGCACAAATGCAGGTCCAATTTTTTTACTGTCATGGTGGTGGGTCAACCCTTTGATAGCTGGTTTCGGGGCCAAACGCAGGTTTCGTCTTCCCGGCGAGGCCGGGATGGCGCCTGGCCTGCCACGGCCGACCGTAAAAGGCTTCACAGCCCCTCTCCGCGTTGCACCTTTGGATTGGTGTCTTAATTTGTCCCATGTCTCGTGTTGGGTCTATCAGTCTTTCTTTTTCTTTTGGTTCATAACTGGTTGTTGATTTTTCAACGCCAACGTGGCTCCATCCCATTGGCAACCCATCACCATCGCCATCTCAAGTTGCAACTCATAACCTTCTCTCCTTTCAACTTGCATCTTACACCCTTGGATTATGAAGATCAAGGGTTGTGATTGAAAAGTGAACAACCGGTTATGTACGATAACCTACTCGCCGCTATTGCGGCTCGTTGGTTATCTAATACTTTCCCTGGCATGCTACTTGTGGCTGGTGGGCTTGTATTTTGCCAATTTGCAATGAAATTCCGTTTCATTTGTTTCACAAACTTAAAAACAAAAACAAAACAAACTTGATTGGCATGAAATGATAATTTACAGGCTCTTTTGTCTGGGCTTGGTTGATTGAGGGACCATCAATCAGGGGCTTCATTTTGAGGTGCAAAAAACATAAGGCCCTAATGACAAGGGCCCAAGAAAAGAAAAGGTGGAGAAAGGGAAGGGGGGCAACTGATGTAAGCGGAGGCAGGAGCGGCGCCTCCGGAGCTGCAATGGTCGGTCTGATAATCCGGGTGGGACCAGCTCCTCTAAGTTAACCTCAGTTACTTTTAGTAGAATCCATTCTATTGTGGAGCCAGCCAGGGCCCATTCCACTGTTCATTCAGTTACTGCGGTTGCCATATCATTTTGTTCCAGCTCCAAAGTTAGCTGGCAGTATCCAATTAAGTTAAGTTATCTGCCCTTTAATAGCCCGCCAGGGAGCTGCAGTGAGTGAGGACATTCCCTCCCCTCCATTCATGTCCAGATAACGAGGCTGGGCCGCTTCCATTCATTTTGACCATTAATTTCATGCAGTTTAATTTTCTCTCCGTTGACTGCCTTTCGCTCTAATTGTGGTTGCTCCCAAGTCAAGGCCTCCACAGAGCATCCAAAGCCCTCCGCAACAAAGGTGAGCAATTTTCCACACGGTAGCCACAGGTAGAAAAAATTGGTAGGCATGGCAAGCTCATAACGTTCTTAACCCTTAAACGTACCACTCCTTTGTAGGAAAGTCAAACTACACAATTTAGCCTTCAAGATTTATCAAAATATATTTTGTAATATTTTTCATGCATGGAATTGAATGTTTCCTATCAGTCTTGAAATTTTCAGATTTTTTTGATTTAATACGGCCTTCTTAACAAATTTTTAAGTCAAATACTTCAAAAAATAAATTTTATTACAAAAAAGCTTTAAAAAATTAATATTTTTTTGGGAGCAGGTACAAATTACAATGGAGAATCACATGATATGTTTTCCATAGAAATCTTTTATTTAAATTTTGAAATTTGAAAGGTGAACATCCTATGTAGTGTAATTCAAACCTTTGAGCTACAAAGCTTGCACAAGCAATAAAATACTCAATAATTGGAATTTTTAAGATTTGAAAAGTGGAGTACAAACTAGACTTAATAAACTTCATTTTCTTAGTTGGGTGTATTAGCAACAAAAATCATCTTCAAGATCAAAATTGGGTTTGACCAACAAACGTCCAGAAATTGGACGCTGGGACGTTTAGGGGTTAACCCCTAAACGTCCCAGCGTTCAAAAACTGGATCACGAACAGATTCAAAGCCTTGCACTTTTTCATACAACCTTGGATGACATTCATCCAAGTCATCTTTGTAAGCCTATTAAATTCTCTACCAATTACAATAAATCTCTTGTGATGGGGACCTGTTGATAATATTGGAGAGGCCTCCAACTACAAGTATGTCAAATTTCTTGGGTAGATTTTAGCCTTGCAATGGTCCTCTCATGTGCACCTCATGTACATATGAGCCATTCTAATATCTACTTTTGAGGCTAGGATCTACTTTTGTTCAAAGGGTTGGTACGTTTAGGGGTTAAGCCCTTGGTGAACCACACCTTTTACACTCTAGAGAAACTGTGAATAGAATAATTCAACTCTCCAACCTTCATTGTTTGGCCTTGCTAAAGTTAAGTGAAAATGCTCTGCGATTCCTTCGATCTCCTGACAGATGCTTGAGATTCGGAGGTGCAAATAGTGAGCCTCTAAAGAACGTTATGCTCATGCATTTCTTGGGGCATTCACAACCCTTCCCAACCTAAACGGCCCTCCACCAGTACCTTGCTAATGCAGGTTGTATGCACTAGCTAGCTCAACCCCATTGTAAAGCACTAAACATCAATGCAGACCAAGGTTTTTTTTTTTTTTTTTCTAGCTTCTTGGAGCCAGACTCCAATGTCGTGCGACAGTCACAATGGTCTAAATATGAAGGGACCACCCTCCAATGTATGGAACATTGCTACAGTGAAAAAAAAAACCTGATGTAGATCCAACCAAACAATAACAATTTATAGTTGCAGTTGTGATCAAAATAAGATGCAGTTGTGATCCTCTTTTAAAAGCACACATTGTTGCTTTTTGCTATCATTTATGAACACGGAAAAGGCATTGAGAACGATAGCAATTTCTTGTATCGGGCCTCGTATCTTTTGTTTCTGCATAGCTACCATGTGGAAAATTGCTTCACGATGGCCTCATCATGTTTGCTCTTACGGAAGTCTTTGGTGTCGTGAGTCTCTATTGCAGAGGGTTGTGAATGCTTTCAACGCCCTAGCTGTGTTCGGAAATCATTGCAAATGGCAACGATGTGATGTGTGCTTTTTAGAGATGATCATAGGTGCATCTCATTTTTTTGATATTGTATTTGCTATAAACTATTAGTGTTTGGCCAAGTCTATGTTGATGTTTGGCGCGTCTCAATGGGGCATGATGTGTTGGTGGATGTAGTTGGCCATGTTAGGGTCCCTTTTTTTTTTTTATAAACTTGAAGGAGTGAAACCAATTCATTAAGTGCAATGAGAAGGAAAGGGACAATCAATCTGGATCCCAAATGAGGGACAACATGCTAATGAGAGTTGGAGCAAGTTTCCATATGACTAAAAGAATATTACCAGTGCAAAAAATCTTATCGATACACCAAGTAGACGTGAACTCCTTCGCCAAAGTTGCTTGCTTCTTATCCCCACACTTGTGAAAATACTTAAGAACGAGCCATGTCATGGTCTTTGTGGCGGGTCAATTGAAATTCTACATAAACATAATAGATATTTTTCTCCTATTTTTAAGACCATTTTTTAAAGTGCCTATTTGAAGCGAGCCTAATAGAATTTCAGGTGGACTACCAGAAGCTTAAAATATTACGATTGTAATTAAATTTTAAAAAATTGACCATGCAATCTACATTGTTGGATTTAAAAATAAATAAATATGGGCTTTTGCTATGGTCTCTTGGCTATACACCAAGACCATGTAAAATAACATTGCCATATTTTGCCGTGGATGCTGCTTCTGATGGTCGAATTCAACAAATTGGAGTATCATTAAATTTAAGTGGACGTTTAGTTGGTCTTGATAGGGTAGAAGTATCCATAACCAATAAAATAAGGTTTTTAGCATGGAAAATGTTGAAGTTCACTGATGAGATATTTTGTTTTTCATAGAGAAACAAAGATACCGACTGTAAAATGGTAAATTTTTCGATTTTATTTTCCTCAAAATTAAATTTATTAAAAAATAATCAAGTGCAAAGTTCTGTGAAACCCATGACTAATATATAGGTTTGCCTATACTTCCTCTGTCCTATAATAAGCTTCATCGACCCCTTTTCAATTTGTCCCATAATAAACTTTCTGTTGCTCAAACTAACTACTATTAGCTTAGGGTCCACACCATTGGACAACAATGACGGAGTTAACTTAGGAATTTTCTTTGAGCAAGAAGCTTATTATGGGACAAAGAAGTAACCGACAACAATGAAATCAATTCCCAAACATAAAGCTGCTATGTGTTGCATGCTTTGTGTTGACTGCTATGTATTGACCAACATTGTGTTGGATTTTTGGGTAGCACTATGTTATCTTTTGGGTTCATGAAACACAACTTCTAGGAAGTCTATAAATTAGTTATGGGATACTTATCAGCTATAGGTACCTCTACCTTAGGTCGTCCTTGCATAGCAGAAAAATGAACCTTATCTTGTCACCAGAAATGCCACCTTCCTATCAGAGGCTCAACTTTCCAAAATGAACAGGCTACTGTAAGTTAGCTTTCAGAAGCTTTTCTTTTTTGGTTTGGTATTATGCAATTGGGCAGCTTTCACCTTCTCCCAATCCGAGTCCATGCCAATCGCATTTTATGACATGTGTTATGGAGTATGTGTGCAGTAAAGTGGAGGCACCTTAGGGGCGGTTTACACTTGTGTGTACGAAGAGCCGTGACCAAGGAAAATGAAAAATAAATAAATCTATGGTCACACTTCATGAACAAGAGAAACGAAAATGTAATTCTTAAAACTCCCAGTCACTTACCATAGTATAATCTGAACTTAAATCGGGAGGAGTGACCATACACCAAAAAGAAGGTGGGTTGAATTTAAAAAAAAAAACATACTCCTTCTGTTTCATAATAAGAATTCAATTTGCATAAATTTTTGAGATTTAAGACAGAAATAGAGCCCATCAGTTAAAAGGGATGAAACGCAACAACAACTTTTGGAACCGTGTGTCTAAATAGAAAGGGATGAAAAACTTAGGAAGTCAAAGTAGGAAGGCAACACAACGAATGTGGACTCTTAAATTGACGCAAAAAAATATGTAGTTTTGGACTCTTATTATGAAACGGAGGGAATATTATAATTGAAGAAAAAAAAACTTTCATGGGTCATTTAGAAAACTTCACTAATAGATTAATCGGACCATTGTGAGTGGAATCTGGCTTGTAACTTGCTAGATATAGGCCCCCCCAAAATTTTAAAAACGCATTGTTTCAGGTTTTTTTGGGCAGTTATATCTCGAAAACTACAATTCCAAATGCAAAAAATTCAACGGATTTGAGTTTAGAATGGCCACATTACACTATTGTGGAAATTTCGGATCATTCCAACAATTTTGACTTTTTTGGGCTATTTTTTGATCTCCATGGTTTCCAAGTTTTGTGGCTAGAGAACCTCTTTTGCTCGACCCATCAAAAATGAACTCAGACCATGAAACATTATTCATTAGGGTACTTTATAGCACTTTTGGTAACCTCGACTTCCATGGTCCGAGGTCCTTTTTTGGAGTAGTGTAAACCCAAATTGTCCCAAGACAAGTTCGTAGGATCAATCAAATGTTTTAGAGGCCCATGGAACAACTTTTAGGTCACGAGTGTAAACCGCCCACCCCATTATGGTCCTACAAGTGCCCAAGCTTTTCATCTATTTTATTAAGTGTCAAATGGTTTGCAAAGTTGCATTCAAGACGCCCTAAGAACATTTTCACTTGCACAGGAAATTTTTATCACATTAAAACTTCATCACTAGTGAGGACCACTTATTTAGAAGGTAGGTCACTTGATTACTTCACCCATGCAACTCGCTATACCACTACTACATTGATTATCCCATTTAGTCCGTGTGGACTAATTCTTGAAGCACACACAATTTTGTCAAATCTCAAAATTAGTGAGGGTTGAAATTCTTACTGGGTGGCTGAAATCTTCATATCATGCTAATTTTACATCACAATGATATTTAGTACCACCTTCACTATTTTCTCACACGCACTGTAAACCCCCCCTCACTAAATAATCAATGTAACTTCCAACCAATCACTTGTCTCCTAGTGTGCAAAAGCAAAACAAAATCTTCATCATTTAATATCCAACCTACTAATTGTAAACAAAAAAGTAGAATTTGCCGAGGTTGCACAACCACAACAAAAACTTGCTATTTGCCAAGACAAAGAGAATATTTTCACAGATTCAAGTAACAATTGCTTGCTTTTCATCCAAAAAAAATACAATACTCATCTATTTTGAAAGACGGGTGGTGATGCTCTAACAGGATTCTACAGTACATAAAAACATAAAAGCATATACATATATACAGTACATAAATAAATACATATGTATCAATGTATGTATAAACAAATCAACGATATGCAGTTGCAGTTGTCCGAGCAAGGAGCTGGAGTGCAGGACTACCGTAGCGTCATAAAAATCATCGAACATGGAATGATCTAAAATTATTTGTTCATTATTAGGTCCTGCATGTAGTACCCTGGCACCGACCTTTCAACATTGATGGTGTTATTTATACGAACTATTTTTATTTATTTTTAAATTTTTTATGGGAACAGATGAACGTCGATAATAGCCAAGCAAGTACACAATCCAGTAAATGAGGCACAATTAGTTAACTTACCTATCTTCTCACCGACTTTGGGTGAATGGGTAGGGCCCAATGAAGAGCATCCAAAGCTCTTAAAATAAACCCTGTCAAGGAGTCCCTTCCTTTGTTCCTTCCTGGCTTGATTCCTGGCAGTCCCCTTGCTTTCTGTTCTACTTTTGCTTGTCAGTTCCATTGTCTGTTCCAGCACAATGGGAGTCTGCACTTCCATTCACAGTCGGCATCACTGTATCATTTCCACTGTCCCTGCAAAAATGAAATTAGTGCAAACAGTAAGAAGAAGAGTCAAGAGTAATGTTGCCCATAAGACCGTCGTGAATAAACTGAATAAGAGCATGGCCAGCAACGACTCCAAACTCACGTCCAAGATGGAGTGTGAGAAGTGAAATCTTTCCCAGCAACAACCACCAAGCGTGTCTGGAATAGAGAGCATCTACTAATTACATATTGTCACTTTTGTCACTATCATAATGGCTGAAGAATAATCTTCCTAAACTTAACTTCATAAATTGAGAGATTAGGACAAAATATTTGATGTGAGAGAATCATGAGTGACCATATTTGGTGAGCTAGAATCAAGCTCCACACTCTAAAATGTACTTTATCATTCAAAAGTAACATATAGAGTGTGAGAATGGGTGTTGTTAGCCATGTTTTGGGTATTTCTACTAATTACTCCATATGAGTATAGGTAGCAAGTGATACCTTTTGTTGGAAGTAGATTCTATGACACAAACAACTTGTCTCTATCAGTGACTTTATTGGCTTTGAACCAAAGGGGAGGAGGCCTTGCATTGACAAAAAAAACTACATCGAAAACATAACCAGTGCTATTGGGAGCTTTTTCTAGTTGCACTATAAAAAGGGACAGAACCTCTTGTAGCATAGCTGCTTCTTAACATCTACCAGTGAACTGGCTTTGGCAGCAGAAGATGGACTTGCATGTGACTTTAAAAGAAGTATACCAGTAGAATGACGTAATGGCAAATCCAGTGTGGTTACCAACCATACTTTCCTTGCATTTGGTCAATGATCTTTTGTACCAAAAAAAATCAAAATTCTCTGCCATTCAAAATTGCAAATATTTCTTTGCTGTAATAACAGAAATGGTGAAAGCTGGCTACTTGAACTGAATCAACTATCAATCCTGAGAGATGTATGCCATACCTGTCTAATCTGTCAGTGCTTACCAATAGAAGAATCAAGGTTATGTTGCTTGCGCTGTTGGTTTATGCTTGCATTGAGCTATGTCCCCTACATGGCACATATGACGTTATTCAAAACTTCTTCACATTGAATCTGTACGAAGGTCCACCACACAAAGTGCAAATTATCATTGTTAGTCAAGTAACAATCATATTCACATGAAAGTGACCCTGCTATAGCAATGGAGAAGGCTTGCTGTCGACAGATCTGCATCCACAAAAAATAATGATCAGCCTGCTTAGACTTGAATTCCGGCATGTTGATTCTATTGCATAAGGCAATTATTAATCGAAATAACAAGCCGAGTTCTCAGAATCAGTTGTTAACCCTAAAGGACCTTCACTATGTCTCTAGAAGAATTCCAAAAACTGTGAAAATGAACCCCTTGTGATTAAAAACAAATCTAAGCCTTTTTACTTCACTCCAACTGTATGATCTTCAAATTAACTTTGAATATGAGTACTAAACCAAAATTCAACTATTGAAAGTCCGCCATTAGTGAGATTATACCATCCTTTAGTGGTTAACAAAATAAACTTATTTCATACAGAGGTTCAAGCCCTATTACAACAGTTGGAGTGAAGTGCAACAAACTCTGGATGACTTCAGTCTAAAGCTATTTATTATGGCATGATGACACTAGAACTGAAATGGCCAGAGACTTTGCTTATAACAAATAAGCTGATGGGTTTAGAATTACACTCATTAAATAGTTAGAACTCTTAAAACCATTGACTCTATTGCTGAGGAGATGGGATACAGATCAAACACATTTCAAGGTTTCTTCTACACATACAATGTGATCCAGCAACAAGACGAAACTGTGTCTGTGTCTCACCACAGCTCATGTGCAATAACCCTAATTTTTGTTCACATCCTGCTCTCCTCCGAATGAAATGATTAGGGTTTAGGGTTTGAGAATGAAAAGAATGCGCAGCACCGAGACAACATTACTGTCTCCGCCTCTTGTAAATCCGTCTCCACAGAACCTGAAACAAACCCAACTGATTCTCGCTGCAAATTCCCTTCACACAACCCAAAATCACTGCAATTAGCGATCAAAACATGTTTTGCTAGAGCAAAGAAAACGCAAATACACTGCCTGCATCAGAACACTCAAACCTCTTTAATCTTACAACCTGGGATCCCAACTTTTGCACAATGACATAGTTTGAATGTGAGCTACAGTCAATGATAGTGTGGCAACAGATTAAGAATGTCATAATAAGAGAGGTAGGGTATGTGACCCTATCACCGTGTTGAATTTCCCCCTATTACCGCTCACAGAATCCCTAATTGTGGGTGAAACCTAATAAAGCTCTAGATTCCGTCATTGACAGTTTTAACGCTCTGTTTTTTGATCACCTTCCGGAACTTTTTTCGTGTGTGGAGCAAGATGGCTGAGGTGAAGCAGTTGTTGAGTTTGATTATTGGCGCTTTCAAGAGCAGCGGAGGGCATGAGCTCGTTTCAGGCACTTCTGAGGTATGTAATTTGGGTCACACAAATTTGATCGCTGGATGGTTTTTGTTTGTGGATTCGACCGATGAGGGGTTTAAGTGGACTAAAACCCCTAATTGGTAAACCCTAATTGGTAAACCCTAATTGTATTGTTGTGGTTCAGGTGGACGAATGGCTTGGCTATGCATCTAGTTTTGGTGTGGGGGCTGAGTTCGAGGGAGCTTGTGCATACGCCAACAGTTTCCTCACCCTGCGGACTTTCCTCGTTGGAAATGATCTGAGCATAGCCGACATTACTGTTGTCGCGTACCTTGCTGGTGGGTTCAATTTCTATTTTTTCCTGTGATTCCTCTGCAGTGTTGTCATTTCTTTCTTTTGAGTTCAGCGCTGGAAAACGTCAACAGGCATTTGAAACGACACCAATCTTGAAAGTTACCCATTAGATTAACATTCGCTTATAGGGCCATTACGTAATGTTAAATTGATATCAATATAATCCTAACTCAACCCCAATAGTAGTCTCATAATGGTCTCATAATGGCTTGGTGAATGGAATCTTCCAAACTTTGGCACAATCCTAGTATTGTGCCCAAACGTCAATGACTCGTACAAATGTGAGTCTAGAAAGAGGGACACAGAGCCACATCTTCTCAATCACCAATCAATTTTTTTGTCCCAAGAGGTGGATATTAGCTTTTATTGATGAAGTGTCATGTTTTCTAAGTTTGGAGAGGAATCATTATTCTAATGATCAATTTTTGGAGTAACGACGTGATATTATTTTCATTTTATTTTTGTAAAATTGTATGAACATGAAATTAGAATAGCATTAATCTAACAGGTTGTTTTACTTTCTCAAACCAATAGGCATCAGATTAACATTACTGCCCACTAATATATGGAATTGCAGGGGCAGGAGCAAGATGGGAAAGGTGTCGAAAATCCACGAGATACCCAAACCTTGTGCGATGGTACAACTGCATTCTCGCACAATATCCTGCAGTCACAGATGCTCTGCAAACTGGAAAGCATGCAACAGAGGAAACTGTGAGTGCTGCATTAAAGGAAAAAATTGATGGTTCATTTGACGTGGATTTGCCCGGTGCAGAGATGGGCAAAGTGTGCACACGGTTTCCACCAGAACCAAGTGGCTACCTTCACATAGGCCATGCAAAGGCAGCTCTCCTGAACCAATTTTTTGCTCAAAAATACAAAGGAAAACTCATCATTCGGTTTGACGACACCAACCCGTCAAAGGAGAAAGATGAATTTGTGGAGAGCATATTACAGGATCTAAACACATTAGGTGTGAAAGGGGATGTGGTTACCTACACCTCGGATTACTTTCCACAGCTAATGTTAATGTGTGCGAAACTAATCAAAGAAGGAAAAGCCTACGTTGATGACACAGAGCGGGAGCAAATGCAAATAGAAAGAAAGGCTATGGTCGAGTCCAAGTGCCGAAACCAAACTGTTGAGGAGAATTTGAAGTTGTGGCAGGAAATGGTAGCTGGTACAGCAAGAGGTTTACAGTGTTGTGTTCGTGGGAAGCTTGACATGAGTAATGCAAATGCCTCGTTACGAGACCCTGTGTACTACCGTTGCAATTTAACTGCTCACCACCGTGTGGGCTGTAAGTACAAGGTTTACCCTACATATGATTTTGCTTGTCCCTTCGTGGATAGTATTGAAGGTGTCACGCATGCTCTGCGGTCTAGTGAATATCATGATCGGAATGATCAATATTACCGGGTGTTGGAGGACATGGAACTAAGACGTGTTCATGTCTGGGACTTCAGCCGTCTCAATTTTGTGTATACTCTGCTTAGCAAGCGCAAGTTGCAATGGTTTGTGGATAATGGACGCGTGGAGGGGTGGAATGATCCTCGTTTCCCTACTGTGCAAGGCATCACCCGGAGGGGTCTTACCATCGAGGCTCTCAAGCAATTTATCTTATCTCAGGTAACGATGGAATTTCACCTTGTCGGTCCGGAAATAGTGTCCAAATTGGGCCTCATGTTTTTCTGACATTTGAGTTTTCCGTAAAGTTACCTTGAGTTATGAATTTTGCTTTAATATACTCTTATTTGTTCACTCCAAATAGTTAAAAGGTATGGAAAATCTTGGTGGTCTATCATTGTTAGGTGCGTAAGAGCTTGGTGGTCTTCAAACTCATGAAAAAATAAATTTGGGCTCCTATTTTGATGCCCAAAAAAGTTTTCCATGAGTTTGAAGACCACTAAGCTCTTACACACCTAATAATGATAAACCACCAAGATCTTCCATACCTTTTAACTATTTGGAGTGAATAAATAAGAGTATATTAAAGCAAAATTCATGGTAGATTCTTCAAACTTAAGGTGACTTTACGGATAACTCTATTCTAAAGCAATTTTGATTTCCCACCATTTTTAGTATATCCACATTGTTGTTGACAATAACTGCATTTTCTTACAATAACTAAGGAAATGGAGGTGTATTCTGTTGAAAAAACACACCAAAATTTGTCATTTCTAGTGCAGGAGGTCATGTGGGGACTTTCCTTGGTCCAATTTCATTTTATGTTTTGACAAACACGTGCAATGTTCTTCATTGATTCTGGTGATATAAAATTTGCACCCATCTGAATTATGGTTTCCACAAGAGGATCAATGAAAGAACATTATGATGTATGATACTCATCAAGTTTCCTGTTCAATTGTGCACAGGGCGCATCCAAGAATCTGAATTTGATGGAGTGGGACAAGCTCTGGACAATCAACAAGAAGATGATTGATCCCATTTGTGCAAGGCACACAGCTGTGATTTCAGAGGGGAAAGTTTTGTTGGACTTGAAGAACGGGCCAGAAACGCCTTGTACTCGAGTGATACTCCGACACAAGAAATTTGAGGGAGCTGGGAAGAAGGCTACTGTGTTCACAAAGAGAGTGTGGCTTGATCATGCAGATGCAGCTGCGGTGGCCGAGGGAGAGGAGGTGACTCTTATGGACTGGGGAAATGCTTTCATCAGGAAGGTGAAAAAAAATGATCAAAACGGTCTTGTCACACTTGTGGAGGGAGAGTTGCATTTGGAGGGGTCAGTGAAAAACACCAAGTTGAAGCTGACTTGGCTTCCTGAGACTTCAGAGCTGGTTCCCTTAACTCTGGTTGATTTGGACCATCTGATTGTGAAGAAAAAGCTCGAGGACACGGACGACTTTGTGTCTGTGCTGAACCCCGTCACCCGCGTTGAAACTTGTGCACTTGGAGACTCGAATATGCGCAACTTGCAGCGTGGAGAAATCATTCAACTGGAGAGGAAGGGGTACTACATTTGTGACGCACCGTTTCTGCGGCCCTCCAAGCCCATTGTGCTAATTTCTATTCCTGATGGGAGGCAGCAGAAACCGCCTGGACAATAGAGTTAACCGAAAAGTCAGCCCAAAGAGGAAAGTTTTGGCAAACTCGTGTTGAATTTCATATTGAAATATAAATAGACCAAAAACTAGTCTATGATGAGTTGGGAGACAATCTAAAGCAAGGCACTGTCATTATTCTCCACACCTTGCTATGACTCTCACACCTTCCACCAAAGCTCCGAGCCCATGGCCCACAAGGGGACAATCTATGACACGACACTATTCAACCCAAGTATAGTTCAATAGAGAGGTTAGAAGTAGAGCAAAAAGGGAGGTTAGATGCGCTTCTTTTCGATTGACTCAAATGATCATAACACTTAGTAGCTCTTGTTGGGATTGCCTTGGGGTTTCATCCAGCTTCATCCTAGGAGTTCTCCCTGCCTCTGTCATGTGCCCCTTTTGCTACTGATGGGGCTGACGAGATGATGAGGTATATTCCTCATCATTTCATTGGGGGGAGGGCAGTCCGTGAGTTTACTGCTGAATGTTATGGAAGACTTGAGTGAGGTTCATTAACTATCATACGCTATGTGCTTTGTTTGCATCCATGTCTTGTAAGAGTTGAGAGCTTTCACATACCTTGTGTGCTCATAATTTGAAGATGATAATTGTGAAAAATCGCAAAAAAATCCACTTTTTGAGTCAGAATTCAGAGACTTTTGGGTGATGGTTCAGTTGGAAATGGGTATTCTTTGGGTGGTGAGTAGTGCAGATTTGGGACCAGATTCAGTTTCTTTTGGATCCTTTGTAGTACTGGCTGGGCCATACAGGCCAGAAATGACGTTCTGGAATAGATGCTTGTCAAAAACAAAGTTGAATATCTGTTTTGTTGTCTCTGCCCCACCATGGGAGAGACTACGAAAACGCTTTGTTTTCAAGGAGTTACATGGTTGAACAATATAAACAAGTTGTAAAGTAAATATGGGTAAACACTAAGGCAGAGACTACGTGACTAGCTGCTTGTTTAAGAATAGTGATGTTGAATTTTTACAATTGAACTTCCATTCCATTTCAAATTGGAGGTTCTTGGTGTTGATAAATTGACTTCTACAAACTTTGTTCTTTGATTGATGGAAAGTTTATTTTTAGCTATCACTCATTTAGTTTAGTTACCTCATCTGCTTGGGCTAGCTGCTTCGTTGCCGATGTGGCCTTGGCATGAATAACAATAGGTTTCTAGTCTTTAATTTTGAAAATAATTTTGAGAACTTATGATTATGCATTGCTATTTAAACATCTCTTAGAGCATCTCTAGGAGAACTCTGTGAAATGGACAAACTCTGAAAAATAGTCATTTTCAACAGTACTTCCCCAACAGAGTTATCCGTAAAGTCACTCAAAAGTGGGTGAGTGGATCGAACTTTGAGTGAACAGTAGCTTTATTCCCCAAAAAAGAACTTGTGTCAGGAACTAAAAATAATAATTGTGGATGCAAAATTTGAAAGCATCAAAAACGGTGCTAAAAAATTTATGACCCAAGTTTTCTTGCGCGTCATCAATAACTCAAGTTTAGTAGTTAAATAAAGCAGTCAACCTTCAATTTTAGCTCCCTCTATCAAACTCACCCTCCTCATGTGAGGCATCATGTGTGACAATTCAAAAAACAAGTTGACTCACTTGTGAGGCATTACGTCAGACAAACCCAAAAATAAGCCGACCCACCTGTTTTGTATTCTCTTATAATTTGAGGGAACTTTACGTTTCTGTGAATTTCAGGGAAACTCACCCCCAAAACTCCCTGTACATTGCGGATAACTCTAATAGCAAATAAATATTTCACCTTGCATTTAGCAAATGATCCAATTATACGCCACCACATATGTCAACATGTATCAGTCTATATCACTATTCATCTTAGCTTAGCTTTCAGTGGTGAGTTGAGAACTTTGAATATCTAAGAGATTATTACAACCCGGGGTGATTTTGAGCTTGCTTTTCATCCATTATTCAGAGGGCGGGGCCTATTCAAAGTTCTATTGGAGATGCTCTTAGTTTCTCTCTTAAGGCTAATTTCTTGTTTGCGTGATTTGAGGCTCTGAACTATCCAGACTGCTTTAATACAGTAGCCAGGACTAGGTCCCTAGATCAGTCTTTATCCTCAATTAGGATACTGAACATAACATACTGAACATAACATACTGAACATAACATTCAGTAGCATTCCAAAGTACTACCTTTCCATCCATCCACCCGCCCCGGCTTTCTTTTCCATCCATCCAATTTTCATATCAATGTAAAAGGCCAGTGAATATAATATTCCTCGGAGATTGGGCCTTGAACAATTCAGAGTGTTTTAAAATTCTAAGCACACGCATGTGAACACAAGTGGCTACATATGATTTAGTTTCACAAATCATGTCTGCTATAAGGTAGGACGTCCTAAAACCGTTAACCCCCCTAAATGTGATCTGTAGACCTTTCTTGGGGCCATCACAGTTGAGACTCAAAACCACCACAGTTGAGACTCAAAACCGCCAATTTCACTATTCAAGTAGACCAATGGCATGCCAAGCATTGCGAAGAAATAGTTGGTGGTTTTGGGTATCATTATGAGTGAAAATTAGTACCACATGGTGTGGTCATGGAGAAACCTAGAGGTCTGATTTGGGTGACGAAGTTCTTTTCACTTCGAAAATTTGTATCAATTTGAATATTGGGAATTAAATTGCAAAAATTTGTGCATTCCGTGAGAAATCTTCTTCCAAATGACTAAAAAATATTTCGCATAAATAACCTTGAAAAAATGAGTCCATATTTCTTAAGTTGGTGGTTTTAGGACATCCTACGTTAGTTCATGTGTCAGAAATTTCTCAATGTACAGTCGGGTACAACATGCTTACAAATTTTTTTGCAAGCATTGAAAGCAGGTAGATCCTATATCAAGCGGCCGCATTGATTCTGAAGATTGCAAATATGGTAAGAAAAAATTCCTACCAGTAGAGGATTAGAGTAGGAATGTCCCTTTCAATTTGTAGGTCCATGAGTGCCATATCGAATACATCACAATTTAGGGAAGGAGTCATGTTTTTATGAGGGAGGAGTCAAAAAAATTGTAAGCAACTTGTACCTAACTTATGAGCTCCTCCTAGTTCTTGTTCACCTTCCCATTCCGTTGCCATTACCTCCACCTTCCTATGAGAAAGGGTAGCTACTGATTGTTTTGTGGATGAAGATTCGGAATATTCTGCATATTCTCTCTGAGGCTGAGGCAGGCTACTATATGTTATGAAGCTGACTTCGAAGTGGAGCAAATAGTCAGTCGCAAATTCTGAAGTACAGAACTCAGAAGCCAAAACAAGATTGTTTGAAAAGCACTTATCGTCGACAATGACAACATTTTATTAATCCTTCAATATCCTAAAAAAACCATGGAAAGCTCTCGTACATTCTAGTAGAATGTCTGTCCTTTGATATTGGAAAAAGCAAAAGAACTCAATTCTTCTTCCTAATTGTCTCAACGAAAAAATTCTAGCCGAATGTCCCAGTGTCTTTCGATATTGGAAAAAATAAACTCAATTCTTCCTAATTGTCTCAACGAAAAAATCGACATTCCCTTCGTCAGAGGGACCCTGAAAGTGGATGTATAAAGCTGCAGATTATCATTGCCTTGGAACCAGTACCACCGAGAATGTCACTGATTCGGAAAAAATCGTCTCAGCTGGATCCCAGCATTGCTTGCCCTAAAAAGCAAACGGTCTGAAAGAATCTACACAGTGGCAGCTTGCTTCTTGGCAAACGTGACACCCTTCTCAATACTGCCCTTCAGTTCTGCTTTCAAAGCTTCAACAGCGTTCTTCTCATAAGGTGTCAGGTTGTCCAAATCTTCAGCAACGATTTCCTCAACTCCCTTCTTTCCAAGCTTGATCGTTGTAGCAAAAAATGGCAAGTCAGTCACCTGAACAACCCACACCAAAACCAAATGCTCAGGGCGGTGCGTTACTTGTTGCACAAAAATGAAAACCTCACTCTGCACTCCTCTAGATTAATCCCTAAAGGACGAAGGATTCATGATTTTAAAATGACAAATTCTATCAGTCGTATTATGAAAAATATAATTCAGATGGGACCAAATTGTACATCACCGGAATCCGTGAAGAACATTGCATGTGTTGATAAAAAAACAAATAAATTTGAACAGAAGGAACTTCGCATAAGACCTATTCAAAACTACCAAGAAAAACATGAGGCCCGATTTGGGCTACTTGGTCCTTTAGGGGTCAATAGAATACATCAATAGTAACGAAACATTTTCATGGAAGAAGTACCACAAACAGAGTAAGAAGTAACTGCACCTCAGATTGCACATAGGCACACTCATAAACATCAGAATCGCCATCCAAAGCCCGCATACAAGATTCGGCAAATCTGGCAGCCGCGTATGCCTGCAAACACAAAAGAACGATATAATGGTGCAAGTATGTGAGCACTAGCACTTTTCAAGAAAAAGCGTCAAACAGAGTTTATCTGACTTGATGGGGGACGCCAATGTACAATGTGTCAGTACACGATAGTAGGTTAACATACGTTATAAACCGTATAAAAATCTATTGAATGCCAGGCTACTTACCATCGATAAAGTAGCAGATCCAGCACCAGCCTTGGCCTCCACAACCTCAGTACCAGCGTTTTGGATTCGCACTGTAAGTGCCTCCACTTCCTCGGGTGTAAACTCAACAGTGGGCTTTGTCTTTGAAAGCAAGGGTAGAATAGTGATACCAGCATGTCCACCAATAACTGGGACATTCACATCAATCAGTCGCAAGTTCTTCTTTTGCGCCACGAATGTGTTAGCACGCACCACATCCAATGTAGTCACGCCAAAGACCTTCTTGGGGTCATACACACCTTTGGCCTTGAGAACCTCTGCAGCAATTGGAACAGTGGAGTTCACTGGGTTGCTGATGATATTGATGAGTGCCTGGTAAAGCAAACATAGAAGATATTCAGAATGATGAACCCACCGTGTTGAATCGATAAAGTGCAAGGTATGGCAACAGCCGGACCCAAAAAAAGAACCATAAGAAAGGAAAGATGAGGCTAATACATGATTGTTGACATACAAAACCTGATGAGGACTAAAGCTTCAGAGAGTTGCAATACAACCTGGGACTCTTCAGGTAATACAAAAGCAGCATGAAAGGTACAAAAGTAAGAGTCTCACATTAGGGGCATTGTCAGCAACTGCTTCAATGAGACTTCTCACGATGCCAGCGTTGATGTTAAACAAATCATCTCTAGTCATTCCCGGTTTGCGGGGCACTCCAGCTGGGATGATTACGAGGTCAACATCCTTCAATGCTGCGGCCAGCTCTGAAGCTCCAGTGAAAGCTGACACCTGAAAATTGAAGTGTACTTTGTAAATCAAATAAATTTTAGCTATCGTATTGCTAAAGGTGGGGAACCCATTCACGTACGGAACCCATTGTATAGACCTAAAATAGACCTAAAGTTGAGTAGATGTAACTTACAAGTACATACATAGCATCTAATGATTATGACAAATGTTTCCCCAAAATTTACCCATAGTTTTACTCACCTTACAAGCAAACCTTCCAAAATTCATAACTTATTCATACAGTATCCAAATAACACTATTTTTTTTGCATTGGAATCCTCTTGAAAATGGAGACCCTATGTACAAAATGCTGTCGCACACAACAAGCAGATTGTACTGATTCTCTAAAGAAAAAAGGGAAAAAACCACAATTACCTGAGCAGGAGTATTGCAGTGGCTAAGTACATACATAGCACCTAATGATTATGAAAAATGTTTATCCAAAATTTGCCCACAGTTTTACTCACCTTATAAGCGAATCTTTCAAAATTCATAACTTATTCATACAGTATCCAAAAAACACAATTTTCAGTGCATTGGAATCCTCTCAAAAACGGAGACAAAACCCTATGTACAAAAGATTGCTATCGCCAGATTGCTCTGATTCCCTAGAGGGGAAAAGAAAACGACAATTACCTGAGCAGGGGTATTGCAGTGGCTAAGATCGGCAGCGACGCCCTTGACATTAGCGATATCGTAGAGCCGAAGCTCCGAAACGAGAGGCGACATCTTGACCAAGAGGGAGAGGGGTTGGCCAATTCCGCCCGCAGCGCCCAACACGGCCACCTTGAAAGTGGACGGGCCGGACTTGGGCGCAGACGACGCACCAGCAGCATCAGCCCGCACGCGCAGCAGAGACCCCCGCCCAACGCCATTGCCCCGCCCAAGGCCATTGCTGACGAACCGGGCGCGCACCGAGGAGGACAGGGTTAAATCGTTTGCGAAGGCCGCGCGAGACGAGAGCGAGACGGTGGTGGTCCGGGACGGAGAGGAAGCCGCGGCGGTGGGGAAGGTGACGGCATTGGGGGCCGTGGCAGCGTGGAAGCAGGTGGCAGCCATGGCAGCCATGGTACAGGAACCCTAATAAGCTATGCAGAAGTGAAGACCAAGGTGGCCTGCGCTGCGAGAGGGCGACGAGACGAGCAGGACGACGACGACGACGGTTTGCGAAAGGCCAGGAAGCGGAATTGGGCTTTGGAGCTTCCTGGGCGGAGAAGGATCTCGCCGCTCACTAGATCGAAGGCCCACGCTCCACCACCAATGCCAAGACTCAAAGTAATGCTTAGTTGTGGATTTCTCTAAATCCCCCGGTGGTCTTGAATGAATGGGGACAAAAGTGCCCCCTATTTTTGTCCAGTTCAGGGTCCACCTTAAAAAACAACCCCGTCCTCCAATGGTTTTTTATTCCCAAGTAGGTTCCCCTAAGGTGCCAAAAAAAGCACCGAAGGTGCCCAAAATGGAAATTCCAGAAAAAAGGAGGGGTGGATGAATAGTGCCCGCATTCAAGACCATCGGGGGATTTAGAGACGGGGCTTAGTTGTCCACCACCAATGCCAAGAGCCAAAGTAAGGTAGGATGTCCTAAAACCACCAACTTAAACATGGCCTCATTTTAACAAGGTTATTTATGAGAAATATTTTTCGGTCATTTGGAAGAAGTTTTCTCACGGAATGCACAAATTTTCGCAATTTAATTCCCAATATTCAAATTGATACAAATTTTCGAAGTGAAAAGAACTTCATGACCCAAATCAAATCTCTAGATTATTATTTTTGTATGGCAGTTTGGTTGAGTTAAAGTAGGATGTCCTAAAACCACCACCTCCCCCAATTATGACATGTAGAGTTTTCTTGGGGCCACCACAGTTGAGACTCATAAACACTTAGATGACATGAAACACTTTAATTTAGGTCCAAATTTTTAATTGAATAAATTAATTTTCATGCACTTTTGCTTCGTGAGAAAAATTGCCAAAAATTAGCATTTGCAGGCATTGTAGTACAAACTAAATAATATTTTTAATCGTTCAAATTAATCATTTCAAATAACACATATCTAGATGTACTTCATATCAAAATTTGGTACCAAAATGACGTCATTGGATATTTTAAACAAATGTTTCTGATTTCTTTAAGCAGCTAGGAGAAATTTTGATTTTTGTACAATTATTCTCTTTTAAAATCTTTAAACGTCTTCAAGTTTTACGTGATTTTCTTTTTATGTACTACATGAGTGTAGGAAATCAAAACCCCATCCGATCGATTCATTTTTTATTTTGTTTTAAAGAGGGACTCATTCAAAATTGCCATAGGGGCTGATTTTAGAGTTCAAAGGGCTTTTTGGGGTACCCATATCAGACCATTGCCTTGTTGTTTTAAAAAAAATCACAACATCTTATTTTGAAGATCCATATTGTACAAATAATAGTCAACTAGCACAAGAACCAAGTGAAATTTGGATTGATGAAAAAATGTAGTGTTAAGAAAGGTTGCAATCTGTTCGTCGTCCGTTTGGTGTTTTGGAATCCCCTTCCAATTCTCATAATGTAAAATTAAATAAATAACAAAAATAAAAATCCTATTCCGTAACCGGGGTTCGAACCCGGGTCGCCTGGGTGAAAGCCAGGTATCCTAACCACTAGACTATTACGGAAGTGCTGGGAAGTCAGAAGTCAACCCCGATGTGTCAGTCTTGCGAATTTTTGAATTATTAAAATAAATTCTTACTGCTCTCTGCCACATGCGACTCAGTACAGTGATGGGTGGTTCAGTGAGGAGCATGATGCAGGAGACCAACTGATTGATGCTATTGGGATGTAGTGTGAATGGCCACTATAGAATTCAAAAATCAATACTCGGGTCATCAAAACTTCTCTGTTTATGAATGTTGTAATTGAACGTTGACGTGTTCATCTTGATTCTCTTTCAAGCTAGGTCCATTCCTCAGGGTCTGAAATCTAGTAATGCAGGTAAATGGTAAAAAATATAACCCCCCAGTGTGCAGTGTACAGTTACTAGTGAGAGAAGAATGCAAACAAGTGGAGCTGAGATGAATTGATCGAACCAAGTTTAATCAACGCTTTATATTCACAGACACCATGACTCTTCAGTAGATTAAACACTCATTCGCCGAATTAAGTATTTCTTGCAATAAACATAAGTAGACAAATACCAAAAGTTTATGTAATTATGTTTCAATATTTCTATTTCTAACATACTATTCTTTTCTGTTTTGACTTCATTCTAGTTGTTTTTTTGAAACGAGAATGCTCCTCACCGAACCACCCATCAGATCGATTGGTTCACAAAGCTTGGTAGGGAATCGATGTAGAATAGCGAGCCTTATTACCGGTATATATATTTATAAAAACCAAAGGTCAATGTGATCAACCCCGATCCAGTCTCCTATATGTAGAACAACCTACACAGGCTACCAGCTGTTCCTGGAACCTTATGACAGACCTTACTCGCAGGGTTTGTGATTTCTGAAGGTTCGTTAATTCTACAAGGTTTAATACTGAAAGGAAATTTTCTTCTCTGAAATCAACACAATCGAGTAGCCCGTTCTGGGAAAATCCCGACGTCGACCCGGAAACTGTGATGATCCGGCACGCTGTCGATCAGAAACGCCACCATCGCCGCGAACACGAAATCAGGCCCCGCCCAGTCCCCCGCCATCACTGCCAGCCCCGCCATCAGCGTTTATTGTTAACACCACGTACGCGTCCCATTTCAGCTTCCCCATCGTCACTCAATTATTCGATCACTGAATTCCCGGCCGACCAGAATTCAATCATGCATCGTCGATCAGAACATTACAGAGCCAGTTCGTCACGGAACGCAACGTCATGCATTCGGTGCACTTCTGTCATATCAGTTAAAACGGCGTGTTTCGAAGAGACAAACTTGTGACATTCAAGTGCACAGAGCTCTACATGCATGCAATCTATGAATGGTATAGATCTATGACTGATATTTCACTTCTAGACTAGCGTCCATCACTCAATCACTGTATGCCCAGTATATATACAGTGGCAACCACAAATAGTTGTACAAGAGGAGTTTTTTTTTTTAAATACTTGCCAAATCTACATGAACTCTCATAAAATAACAAGAACACAATCACAAGCACGTATAGTTGCAACAGGCATAAAACACAAAGTTTTCAATGAAAATATGAATTAGAAAAACACACAATAATTCAAATGTGTAACAAGCCTGTACAATTCTTTATGGTCAAATTGATTTTTATTGCATATCAACTATAGAAAATAAGACTAAAAATTACTAAACACCTTTATAACTCAATGATTCAACTCATAAGCACTCACAAACACTACCACTGTGTGTGGCCACCTCTTGCATGGTAGACATCAAGAGCTCTTTGAGGCATAGAGCGTATTAACTTCCTAACAACATCAGGCTCTATACCGTACCAAATTTCTTGGATCTTCTCCCATAAGTCACTTTTACTAGTTGGTTTCCTTTTAGACCTTCTCAGACGACGATCTACTTCATTCCAAAGATGTTCTATTGGATTGAGATCAGGTGATTGTGGAGGGTGTCCAATAAGCTCAAATTTCTGAGCACGCAACCACTCTACAACATAATGTGCAGTATGCTTTGGGTCATTATCATGCTGGAAAATAACCTCATCCTCTTCTAAACCTTGCATCTGTATAGTACCCATAAGTTCCGTCTCTAAAATGTTGCGATATACATATTTATCCATCTTCCCTTCAATCAGGTAAAGCTTGCCAACTCCTTCCCAAGTCATACAACCCCAAACCATTATGTTTCCTCCTCCATGTTTGACTGTAGATTGCACATGCTGATCTAAAAGACGATCTCCACTCTTTCTCCAACAATACTGACGTCCATCTGAGCCAAAAAGATTGAATTTAGACTCATCAGAAAAAATGACATGAGCCCAAAACTCCCAATCTGCATGCTTGCACTTCTTTGCCCACTGCAAACGACGTACTCGATGTTTCTTTGTCAAAAGTGGCTTCTTGGTCTTCACGCATGCTCTCAACATTTGCCTCCGAAGACTCCTTTTCACCGTATTATCACTCAATTGGAAGCCCTCAGATCGTAACACTCTTCCTATAGCTGCCGCTGTGCTAGTATTTGGATCATTTAATCTCCTCACAATGCCACGGTCACCGCGTTCATCTAGAATTCCAGGTCTACCAGGTGAAGTTTTATCTGTTAGACTCTCTCTCTCACGGAACCTTCGCACTATGTCAGAAGAAGTGCTTCGAGGAATGCCCAAAACTGCAGAAATCTGGCCATATGAGTTGCCTCGCTCATACATCTCAAGAACTGCCCTACGTTGATTCTCAGACCTTCTAGGAGCCATAGTGAATTACCAAAGGCCTCTCCAAATCATACAAAAAAAACCCAAAACAAAAAGCCTCACAAGTGCAATTTTAATGAGAAGATAGTGGTGTGTACAACTGATGTGCATATTAAGTTGTACACACCCCTTTACGATTTTTGCATGAATAATTTCTACAAGTGGCAAAGTTTTGGGGAGTCAATGTTAATTAGGTGCCATGTGGTGTATCAATTAATGCTAACCCAAAAAATCTCCTGTAAACCCACTTACTAAGCTATAGTCAACACCTGTTGAAGTGATGGGCCACTGTGCGAAGACTTCTAGTCGCCACTGTACCTTTAGAGCATTGCAGAGCCAGTTCGTTACATGAAAGCAACGTCATTCGGTACCCTTCAATCTGTCATATTCGTTAAAACGGCGTGTTTCAAAGAGACAAAATGGTGACATTCAAGGGCATAGAGCACTACAAACTATGAATGGTGTAGATCTATGACTGAAATTTGACTTCTAGACGGTCGTCACGTAGTTGTCTATCACTCAATCACTGTATATTTTCCCAGCCAGTTCGATTCCCTGATCATACCTTTTGCCACAATTCAATCAGACATCGTCAATCAGAACATACACAAGGAGATTCTGTGGGTGTCCCGTATGGGAAATAGCTTGGTTTTCCCTGTGATTTCCCTCTTCCAATTACACTTGTGACGGAATGTGGCTATCTGGAAAAAAAATAGACAGTTCCCTCATACACTATGAGGGACTTTTGATGCATAGGGGATTGCTATGGGAATTGAGAACAAATGAATGATATGGGAATGCTCAAGGTACCTAGAATTAGGGAAATTCAATCCCCTATAGACAGTTTGGTGAAAAAAATTGAGATCCATTTCAAGCTCCATTCCTACATGGGAATTTGTCCGAATTTCCCCTCTTCATGTAAGGAAATCCCAAAGGATCTCCTTGTGAATGACCCAACTGACATCAATAACCTTACATTATATATATGTAATGTAAGAAATACTAAAATTGTTAGGGGCCTGATGTTGACTCCAGTTACTAACAACAACTCATCTATTCATACACTTGGTTAACCTCAACTAGCAACTGGTGTAATCAATGACTAGGCTGAATATCTATGGTCACTAAACAGTCTAAACTTTGAATGAAAATGGGTACCTCTACGACAGTCTACAAACTCCTACTTTAAGAAACTCATAGATAGATAGATAGAAACACCAATCCAAATAAGGGCTGGCGTGAATAAAGTGTCCGTTCGTAATGTCAATGACCCAATGCCCACCGGACAAAGGGACATTGGAACAAAACTACTCTCCCCTTTCGAGGATGGACACAAGAAACTCATACATAGTGATAAAATTTGCACAGGGTGCCTTTGGCAGGTTCCCGCTTGAGCCAGGTGGGAAAATTTGGTGTTCCCCTAGTGCATGAACAGTGGCATGTGGGAAATTCGACCCTGAAGTAGCTTCCATTAATTGTCAGAGAATATAGATATCGAAATCTACTATAGCTGTGACCTTCTGGAACTAGGTGCTCGTACGTATTGGAGTACGTGGTTGTGAACTTTTTTTTGTAAACCGATTTTTGTAGAAATCATGTGAAAATATAAACATGGTGAATATAAATATCAGTACTGTATAGTAGCTGTGACCTTATAAAAATATTTTCAAAATGTACTGTAGCTGTGGGCTTATGAAAATATAAAAATCATCCTAGAACTTATACATTTCAGTGTACATCCTCTCGAAAGCACATATATAATAATGTAATTAACAAAAAGAACAGCATTATAATTTTTACATAAAATCTCGATTTTAGACAATGTTATCCTTTAGTGCGCAGGCGACCACATTATGGAGTCAGTGATGTGTCAAAAATGCAAATACGGAAGAATCCATGATGAATTGGATTTTGAATAATGAGGTTCAAAGTTGCAAACTTATAATACACATCTTCTAGAAAAAAAAGATTCCACTATGGAGTTGTGAAATTATCAAAATACCTATGAACAAAACGTGAAAATACATTAACCCCTAAAGGACCAAGTGTCCTAATTAGGACATTTCAATGTTCGGGTAGGTTCCTACGGAGTCAATTTTTATTTTTATTTTTTGAAATAAATTATGTGAATTCGGTATATCAATACCAAAATGGGGATCTAATTTTTTTTGATTCCGACTTTTAAAGTGGAAGTTATGGAGGAAAAGGGGTTTTTTTGGGAAGAATGTGCAGTGCGGGTAGGGCTCAAAATAAACCTCAAAATTTATTATTTTTCAACTTTAACTGTAGGATCTTGTTATAGATTTCCAAGAGAGTGCATGGTAAAATTTTCATAGAATTTGATTGTACAGATTGCAAGATTATAGCGTTTGAAGTGAAAAGATGAAATTGCAGTGTTTTTGGATATTTTTTGACCATCTTTGAAGGCATGGGAAGAATTGTTAAATTGGTCAAAAAAATTCTTACAATTTATTTAAATGTTTGATTTGGTATTTTCTACCAAGAGGAAAAAGAAATGTTGGTTACAAAACAAGAACTGTAAAACTGTGAAGCTCTATCCTACATGTAATGAACATGTATATTGTTTACACATTTTAATAGTACTATATGTATTATATTAAATTCTCATGAATTATAAATTTATATATTAAAGTCCTTTTTTAAAAATTTAACATAGTATCTATGCTTTAAGAAATTTATCATTTCAAAAAGTTTGACTTCAATGTTGATGACAACTATGGATGTCAAACAGAGATGAATAATCATAGAATAATCGATCTAATCAGTCATATAAATCATGAATGTAAACAAAAAATATAAAATTACAGATGTAAAATCGTGGATGCAAATTTGTAGATGTACAATTCTAGATGTAGATGCACAAATGTATAATTGTGGATGTAAATCTACTATATAACGGATGCATAACAGACACATAACGGACGCATAACGGACGCATAATTGATGCGTAAGTAATGTATGACCAATGTGGATGTACAACTACTGGTATAACCAATGTATGGGCTGTGAAGACATGTATAATGTCGGATGTATAGACTGTGAATGTATATCAATGGATGTATAACTATTCAGAATAAGTTACCGCTTTTGCACATAGGATAAAGTTTGGAATGCTCTTAGATAACCTAAAATGATTTTACATAAGTTTCCTCAGCTGCAATCTAACAAGTCATTGGAATGAGACATGATCTCAGTGGGCCTTCTACTGGATTACGATCAATAAGGTACATGATTAATTTCAAAAAGCCCAGTCCCTTGCCACTATATTGCTTACATGGAATAATAGCAATGCCATGAACTTTAACTTGTATTGTATTGCAGACAGAAGAGTGCAGTAACTTACAAAGTTGGTGATATAAAGACTTGTGAACTTGTACCAAAATCTCGATAAGAATCTGACCAACTTTCCACACTCACCACATCCAGGTTTACGGTTCAGGGTTTAGTAAGCAATGTAGGTCACTAAGAGAGCAAGAGTCTCAAATCATTAATCAACTATCATTAGAGAAAAAATGGACTCTCGAGAGGGCCCTTCCAGAAAGTTTCCAGAGCCATTACAATTTTCAAAATCATATTAATAGCCATGATGCACTATTACAGGCCTGGTTCCACTTTTACCCCAAAGGTTGATTTACAGCATACATGTTGATTTACAGCATTTTGATTTACAGAGTGTAATTCACTGAGTGTGTTGATTACAGCATGTTGATTTTCAGCATTTTGATTTCCAGAGTGTAATTCACTGAGTTATAATGTTGATTTACAGCATTTTGATTTACAGCATGTTGATTTACAGCATTTTCTGAATGAGTGATTTTCTGAGCATTTACAGCATGAGTGATCTCCTGAGTGATTTTTTTTGGCATTTACAGCATGTACCTTATATACAGAATGTGTGCCATACACAGCATCCATTGCATGTATTTTTATGGGAATCAATCTTTTCTGCAACTAAACCTACCATTGGAAATTCACATCAGGTGGTAACTAATTTTAGTCAGAGTTTTTGTTCTTTAATAAGCCCCTAAGACCCAAATTATAGACTTGCTTGTCAAACTCAAAGGGCCCTCCTGAGGGTTTATTTTTTCTCTAATGTATGGAAGATTATTATTATGGATACAAGATTTAAGTTCCTTTTTCTGTGAATTTCCACGATGCCACTCTTTATTTAACAACTTGAGTTTTTGATAAAGCTTTCTTCAATTTCCCTGACATTCCAGACACCCAAAATTGAAGCTCATGCACAAGCTGAAAGACATACCAACTCTTGATTCCAATGGCACAAGGTACATTGGCTTATTTTCCAAAGCTTTCACAGTAGCTTCCTCCAGATGATCTGAGTGAGACCCAACTCTCGTGCGCTTGAATCAGGATTTGACTGTATTTCATCTCAGAATCCCTGGTGCAGCCATTTCTAGTGTATGATGGAAATGATATTAAAACATGAAATTCTGCACTAGAAGTTTAACTTGGAAATTATAAAACCTTTACGTCATAGGAACTTATGGAAGGTCAATGTGTACAGAGTGATCATAAAAGTATTACCATAATGAATGTGAGAGATGATGACGATGTCCATTGCTGGCAGATCTCTGATCAGAAATGGGATTGGCACAAACTTGAAATAAAAACCACAATTAATAAATTACGTCTTCTGATTGATACAATTTAAAAGAAGGTACAGTGAACTGAAATGGTTCGTAGTAACTGCAAGTACCCTCACCTACTGGGTCCTACAAAAGTAGCAGTGCTGCAGCGATCTTACCAAATGGGATCTGTTAGCACTTTTAGCTTGTTAAATAGAACAGTAGCGTGCCCCACCCGTGTTGCCTATAATCATCAACCAGTCTAGTTAGCAAATATTACTGTAGTCGTCAGTTACTCTCTTTCTTAATTAAGACATCCAGGGCTCTAGCATACAATTTAGACAAGCACAAATTTTCAGAAACTGTGTTGTGGACTTGTGGATGCATGATCATACTCGGCTTACTTACACATGATGTCACTGGTATTCTATATATATTTCTCGAGTGATTTAAGCTACTGTAACCCACAAATATGTCTACTTCAAACCTAAAATTTATACCTGTAAGACACAATTTGGAGGATTGGCCAAGCATTCAAATCAGTTGCTAAGGGCGTCCCCAATTGCTGCTTGACTTCTTTTGTCACTTGGCTCCGGGCCCAATCAAGCTCCTGCATACCATTCAAGTGAATTTGAAATCAATCTAAAACCATTCTAATCAAATTGTTTCAAACTCATACAAAGGAAAATAAATTCTATGACCATGGGATATGCCAACAGATAACAGTATATTGATCAACGACATCAGAATCAACTACATGCTAATTCCTAATTAGATTTCACTGTTACGGATATGCATGTCCTAGAGATGAATGCCTTACACCTACTTGTAACAACAGATAAAATATGTAAGAAGTAATGATTCGTGAGTAATAGAGTTATCCGTAACTTCCATCAAAGTTTGAAAAAGATACCACGAATGTTGCTTTATTTTATTTTTGGTGCTCTATAAAAAATCTAGATGTGTTCAAAAAGTTTACCTCAGCCATAGAAGCTCCAACACGCAAGGTGAAGAAGCAAGCAATGAGTCAGCCATAGTTGAGTGAGAGCTACGAGGTCCGGTTTGTCATGTCTCACCATTCAATCAGAGTACTTCCTAAAAACCTGGTGGGCCTGAAGTTCAGCATCAATTTTACCAACTTGTGCCACGAGCATCTCTCCGTTTCATCAACATCAGCTACGTATTTAGAACTCCGTGGTCCATGACGTCGAAGGTAACAAACATCCACAGTTCCCACCAAATCATCTCGTTCCTCAATAGTACCAACATTCACTTCCACTTGCATGTCCATTACAGCCTTCGCATTCACTCTTCTCACCACTGCATATAGGAATTGATCACCACCCTCTGCGTGCATCATCATAACATCTCCAACCACTGGATAAGGGGGACAACAACCAGGTTGTCATGTACGTAGTAAATGTTTCCTTGGTCTCACATCTTCCAGCTCGTACGCATTTACAAACCTTCGGCCATCACTTGTAGGATGCATGGGCAGTGCGATGAACTGGTACATAAGCTTATGGACTGGCCTCACACAAACCTCACTTGGTCTCAAATTCAGTATTTGCATATCTGTCACATCGTGAATCAACGGCACTGTAGAATTCTCACTTTCCACTCTTTGTTCAAAATACTTTGCTGTAAAAAATACTTCTTGAATCCCCTCAAACTCGTGGATAAAAAAATTTAAAACTTTTGTTTTCCAAACCCAGTGGTGAAGTGTGTTGTCACTCTCTACATCTGGTTTGACAACAACCAAACTGCCCACATGATATTCCCTCCCATCCAAAAGTACAAAACGTACATTACTGATGTCATCCCTAAAAATTTGTTTAGTATCATCGGTAAGCACGCCCTTCTCTCTCCAATATTGAAGGAGATACAATCTAGTGGGCGTATCCATTCGTACTAGAGGTGTTTGACGTCTTCTGCGTCTTGCACCAACCAACACTTCTTTTCTTTCCAGCATTTGTACACACTCGCATGACTGAACATGATGAATTAATTTTGACAGCTCTCGTGCCGTGTCTTGTGATTGGACAAGAACTACACAGTTTTGATGCCAATCTTCACAACGTACACTATTAGTAGCTGGCGGTCTATAGACCTCCTTTGGTAATTGTAAATGCTTGTGAATTAAGAGAAGTGTTCTTGTACTTGGTATCAATCCATCATAATCCTTTTGAATAGCCGTAAATGTTGTAGTAAAACAAATACGCTGAAAATATAATGTGTAAGAAACCTTATTTTGTCGTTGATTTGTGGTTATCCTTTTGTACGTTGCTACCTCGCGCTCAAATCCATAACACCAAAAAATGTCATAACATCCATGCCTACTGACATCGTCAAATAGTTCTCCACTACCTGCATGTCAAATAAAAACAAAGCTTCTCAGTTATTCAAAATCAAGTCACACCAACATTCATGAACGCCTTATGTCTAAACAAATGTAGATAAAAATATATACATAATAAATTCGGACCACTTTCCTACATGGACTAGGTTGTGATTTTAGAATTAATTCTATTCCATGTATATACTGACCTGCCACATGTTCAAGTGGAGAGTTGTTTGGTCCTAGACTTTCTTCACTGCGCACCCTCCATGCATGTAACATCATCTTTGCAATATTTACCATTTCTTCACTCTACCCATATCTCCTTGCATGAATGTAAAACAACCTACCAATCTCTATAAGCAACACTCTTAAACCACCTAACACTGTGCTCTTCTGTAATCTTAATTTATCTAGTATATGCGGAAGACACCACAAGATAAAATTTGTATACTCTTCAACTTTAAAGAAAGGTAATGAACTCAACTTGTTTGGCCACCGATACCCCAATCCTAAGGGCCTACATGTTGGCTTCGATATGGTTATCAAAGCCTCTTCAAGCTCGTCCTCTCTGCCTAATTCTTTCATTGTTTTCACCAAGAGATGAACATACTTCTTGAAAACACATAATGCCAAGACATGCATTATGTCATATACCAAGTCCAATGACAAATCAAACCCATTTAAATGGTACATCCTCCAAAAAATTAAATAACCAGAAATACCTCTATAACGCGCCACTTCAGTTCGTTCTATGCCCTTTGATAATTCTCTCCATTCCATCACAGATTCAAATAAAGATTCTACTGTTCGTCTAGGGGGGCAAAATCGCACTTCTTTCCGAGTGTCTTCATATAAATTTTGTTTTGTTGGAACTGTACAATTTCTATGACCAGATAGAAGGTTATGTCTTCTACAGGCTAGAAATCCCCCTGACTTCAATCCACCAGCCTTACATTGAGCAAGATGATCCCCTGTAAAAAGCATTAGAATTGATCTAATACGTATTGGTTGACATAGATCATGAACTGTCAAATTCTCACTGATCATCTCTGCAGGATATGCATATATAGTTTGAAAACCTTCTGCAAATAATTTTTCCACTTCCCAAATAAATGGTTCCAAGAAAGACGTGAGGATGTTTGAGTTGCCTTCTTTTATGAGTTTTGCTGAACTGATCGGAATAAACATAATTGGAAAAGGTCCAAATGGAATCTGTTTACCACAATTCAAGATGGTGACCTCAAGTGTCGAACAGTCACGTTGGCGGGTGCGTGCACTCTGAAATCCATCCCAATGAGCCATTATCGCAAAATTCCTTGGATCACCCTGTTCATACTCTCTGTGTTAATACGTACAGCGCTAAAGAAGGAAACTGTACGTGTATCTACAATTCTAAAACGAAAATACAAAATCAGTTGAAAATAAAAATAAAAATAAAAATGCACTCATACACATAACGCTAGTTTTCATAATAAATAAGAAATTGTAATCAACAATTTTGTATAACAAATTGCATTTAAAAAAATGGATTTTGCATAATTTCATAACTATACAGTGATATACATTGTCTTGGAGGTACATGCGGTGGTGAATACATAATCATTCAATTCCAACTAATACAAGTCATAAATAAAAAGGTCATGATAATAAAGTTATTTTCAAAATTTTAATAAAACTTTCCAATTGTGTAGCTCTCATAAATGTAGAAAAATTATAGAAAATGTAATAAAAATGGTTACCATAATCAAAAATACAGTCAAAATAATAATATTAGTTGGAAATTAGTATACATATATATCCATAAATATATCAATAAAAATAAAAGTGAAAATGGGTTTCTTACTGTCAGATATCATTTAAAATTAAGATTCACAAATAATTAAGTAAAACTTACCAATTACCAATTTGTAAAAGTATTATTACTTTAAAATTACTTACAAAATATATGCATAAACTTTCATAACCTTTCATATATAAGTATATATTGAAAATGTGGTGAACATATATTCATTAAAATAAACATATATGCATAACTATTCATCATTTTTCATTTCATACTATATAATGAAAATGTGGTGAAAAGATAATCATTAGAACCATTCAATCATGGTTGAGCATAAGATGTTGAAGATGTAATGATTAATTCTAAATGTAACTATTATTCTTTTTTTTCATTTATGTTTATATAAACTCAAAATATAAAATCACAATCATAATGTATTGAGGTAAAATTACCTTATGGAAAATTTGGGGTCCTTCAACTAATGCCCCACATTCAGAACATGGAAATGAATATACTCCCCTTTCTTCATTCCAGTTTTTGACGTTTGAGATCTCGGCGCACTTCATTGAACTTGGAAAAGCTCGGTAATATCTTCTGCAAGTAGGAACTTGACAGCACTGTGGTCCTTCCCACTTCTCCAGTGGATCCCAGAAATTCTGATATTGCCCAAACTTGGTCCCATGCCAAAACTCTTTAATATTCCGGAATCCAGTATTTGTAGACAGTCCCTTCCATTCATCTTTGTTTCTCCATAGTATCAAGAAGTCGTAACAAAATGAGCGACATTCACAAAACAAACTCATCAAATTTTCCATCGGTATGTATTCAAACCGAAAGGAATCCTTCCTCAAATTTTGGCATTTCCCACACTTCTGGCCACATCCCTCACAATCACGTCGGTGTTGAGCTCTTGATCTCGGATTGCAAGTACAAGTCAAGTGTACATCCAAGTCATCTTCCACATGCGGTTTCATTATATGTGGAGCATGCATGCGGCCTTCCTTTCCTGTGCACACCCGCCATTTCTGTGCCTTCAACATGCCCAATCCATTGTAAATGTTCATAAGATTCTTCCATGAAGTTGGCACACGACATCCGTTCAAATCCCCATTCCAATCAGGGCCTTTCAATGTTAAAAGGTGACCCAAAGATAACTTGTTGAAGTCTACAATGCTCTCATTTTCAGTGTTTGAATTCTCTTTGACAGAACCAAATAACAACTTGAAAACTTGTCCTTGTGCTTCAACTGACATATGGCTTTTGTCTAGCAATTTCTGCAAATCAATTATACTTGATATCAAAGCATCATCAATGTTTGATGACCGAAGTTCAACCACAGATTCCATTGCAATATTCTCCCTTAGCAGATTACTATTACTCTGTAACCCCCTGTCGACATTGTGCCCATCCACATTGATGTCAAAATCATCCGTGTCTCTCCTCTCTTCGAAGGCAACCATGGACCCAATTTCCTGTGCTTCTTTGGGTGCGGCATGGGAGTACTGCTCATCTTCAAGAACCTCTTCCGAATATGATGGAAGATTGTTGAAACGTCTTCGCATTGCTTCCAAGTTCATATGTTTTGCAGCAGTTACACGAGTTACATATTTCACCCCTTTGCAACATTGGCATCCACAGACACTAGTAGAAATTCTGTGACCGGATCAACAAAAAACCAACAGGAAAGCGTTGGTCGCGTCTGTGACTTAGGACGCGTTGATCTGGACATGAATTAACAGAGAGTTGTTGATCCGTTCTGTTGATTTGGTCACCACAAAAAAAAAAAAAAAAAAAAAAAAAAAAAAAAAAAAAAAAAAAAAAACATTTTTTTTTGCTGCCCGAATTTTTATATGAAAAACATAAAAAGAGAATTATAATGTTTAAAATCCTGAAATCCGGGCAACCCTGAAATCCGGGCAACCCGAACCCAAATCTATCAAATGAATGCCCCCCGGGTTTGAACCGGGGACCTCATGGCTACAACCCACGACCTTCAACCATTACAACATGGCCGAAATTACTTGTTTGATCATGGCTATTGTCACCTATTAAACTTTAATTGCGGTAAAGTCCAAAATCAGTGAACTTTGGCGGCTTATATCTCCTTCATATAGTGTCCGTTTTTAATGAAAATTGTTGGAAAAGTTGCGTCTTGAAGTCTAGTTTGTGTGGTAAAATTTTCGCTTCAATCCAAGATGATATGAATTTCTGAGAAGCATTTTACTAGAGGGGGTTTGGCCAAGAAACATTTGAATGTTAGTTTTTTACCACTTTGCAATAATATTCAACTTTTTGACATTTTATGCATGCATGTTATTTTTAGGTTGGATTCCAATTTAACCCCTATATGCCCACAACCCTCTCCATATTTTGAGAATTGTAAAAATCGATGCCTTACAATATGAAACTAAGAGGGGTATTTTGAATTTCATGTGTGAATAAAAGTTATATATTATGAATTTAAGATTCTATCCATTTGGTTAGATCTGTGGTTACAATTACCAATATTTTCTATAGTATTTGAAACGTAAAGTTCAAAATTCTATTGTAATTTGATTGCGAGTAAGATATTGACAATTTGTGAATGAAATTGGTTGTGATGAGTTGAAATGTAATATTCTAAGTATAGTGATTTTGAAATTTTTTGGGTTACTTAATTTTACCATTTTACTGTTTCAAGAACATTTTTGCACTATTTTGAACTAAGATCTTAAATTTTTTTGATGAAGCATTGCAACATGAAATGAGACATAATTTTTACAAATCATCCCGTTTGAAATCAGTTCGCACATGCATGAAGCTAACTTCCTATTAAACCTATAGTAAAAATCCACATTGCAAAAAGTACATGAAAGGTGAAAAAACGTGGATGAAATTTGTACAATGTCCAAAAAATAAACGCTTTGACAGTTAAGGGTTCGTTCTAGTCGTTGATGTAAAACTTATGCATGAGTTTGAATTTCCAAGCCATTTTGAACATATAAAGTTTATGTATAAAAAATATTTTGTACCAATATTTCCTAAATAACTTTCTAGTTGGAAGTTATTTGGTTAGTGTAGGTTTAGTAATATCATTTCAAAGTGCTAAATATTTTGAATTTATTTCATATATAATGTGGATTAGCAATTGGATTTAATTGTCTTCATTATTTAATGATTGAATTTGAAAGCTAGGGCATCTCTCTTTTAATTGAAAAATGTTGTTGACTCACCACCATTCACCATTTCAAAGTTTGAAAATTAGTCTAAGTTTGAAAATCAGTGAAAATATATGATTTTTTTTACTTTTAGGACTACGCTACAATTTTCATATTTCCTGAAGCTTGAAACCAACTAGTATAATATTTATAATAACATACATTGTTATTATGTTCTTATAATATACATATTGTTAATATGTTATTACAATTCCATTATTATAAGGTATTACTTATAAAATGATTCCTAAATAGTCAAAGAATATTCTAAGAATTTTTTCAGAATGCTATAACCTATGCTAAAAAGATTCCAAAAGGATTCCAAAAGGATTCTAAAATGATTCTGAGACAGTCCAAAATATTCCTAAAATATTCCTTGAAGATTCTTTAAAAGATTCCATATTTCCTAAATTTTTGTTGATTTGGTCATTGCACTACTCAAATCAACAGAAAGTAAGTACGCAATTTGTTGGTTTTTACAAAAAGTTCAAAATCAGTGAAATTGGTCATTGCAGTGCGCAAATCAACCGAAATGCGTTGGTTTTGTGTTGATTTGGACAGCGTTTTCTAGTAGTGAGAAAACATGCTGGGAACTCCGTCGCGCACATCTAGTTACACGATTCATAGCCTGCTCACGAGGTCTTACATTTTGGTGAACTATCCCAATAGCAGATAGATGTTGATGACGTGCATACGTTGAATTTGATACCCACGCAAATTGTACCTCTCCATATTGACAGAGGTACGAACAAGAACATTGTATATAAGGTCGAGGCACTATGTTCACTGTCTGGTTACACCTGTATTCTATCGTCACCGTGTGTTTCCAAGGTTCAACCCTTTTCTGAAAACTCTGCACATGAAGACAAAAAGATCACCATAAGATTTTATGAAGTAACAGTTCTCACTATACAGTATGTATTATGCTCCCTCCGTTTCAAACCAGAAACCCCCCCCTTTTTTTTTAACAATTTCCATCCTAACATTGTCTTTGCCCAAAAAAATTCACCTCAATACTGAAAAAAAAAGGTCTATCTGTAATAGTAGTATGTAGTGTTGGCTTCATTCTTATTGTCCGCCCCATTTGACCTTGTAAGGGTAAGATTCACATATCAAACTTGCGATAAACAAAACTAAAGACGCTATTCCATACAAGATACTTCCACATTTAACCAAGCATCACGAGCAACCCTTCACCGAAGATAAACACAACTAATACTGTTATTCCATTATAAACATAAACACACACCTAAGAGAACGCGTACAATTTCATACCCCGACAACAGTTGCAATCAAAAGTATAGGCAACGTCTGCAAGCTTGTCACAGATTGTCTTTCCTCGCACCACTCTCTCTACCCCGACGATGCTCGTAGTTTCCTGTTTTGAATGCAATCGTCACTTGCAAGTCAATACTCCACGACTTAGCACATAGAACAACAACAAACCACTTTTCTATAAATGAAACCATGAGGCTCTATCGGGTAAAGTGAAAGATTCCCTTGGCACAACCTAAGTAACTAACAAACAAACAGCAGCTCCAGAATTCAATTAAAAACAGACAGAGTTTCGTATTTTACATGCAACAGGTCCATCGTCAACAAGTTAACCAAACAACCACGAACATTACGGTCTATGACAGGCTTTCGATAATTCCACAATTCTACGATTTCTATTCCTGGAATTCATCAAGAGCACTAATGTGCAAAGCAACCTGGATGGACTTGTTGCCGTACTTAAACACAGTGCCTTGCAGTTTCGGCAATTTCCCTCTCGTGGCCATGGCGTCTTTTTCTTCTTCGTTGTTCATATTCCAACACCTCGCCACATGAACAATACTACAGATTGCGGTTCTGTTGCACTGGAGACGGTGGAGGCCAATTGTGTTTCAACTGTATGCTTGAGCTGGCGTTTTAGGGTACCACATGGAAGACCGTGTACATGGCCATGGCCAGTAACACGCATGATGAATCAGTGGCACAGTTTTGACGTCAAAGAGCAATCACTTAGCTGCCGACACTAAGATCATTCCCACTCATGCATGCTAGGACTAACTAGCTAAAATTATTCATCTACATTTGAAGATATCTTCATCAGAAAATTTGGGCCAGATGAATTTGATGCCATTTTCAAACCAATCTCACATAGCTACCATTTTAGCATCATTGTTCCAATCACTTTGATTTTAGTTTGGCAACAAAATATCTTGATAGCATTCCAGTGTAAAGTTAATTTTTTCGTCCTGATGTCATGGTCATGCCATTTTAACATCATGTTGGTGTGTAATATTTCAATGTCAATTTGATGTCAATGTGAGGGTTGGATTGATGCCATTCTAACATGCAATATCTTAATGTCACGTAGATGCTATTCTAGTGCTATTTTATTACCATGCTAATATTACAGTGATTGTAGTATTTGAGTGTTATTTTGCTGTTATTCTAGAGAGTACTACTTTAATGTCAATTTCATGCTACTTTAATTCCATTCCATATATGCACTACTTCTTTATCATTTTGACTTCATTTTGATGCTATTTTAATGCAACTTTGACATGCAGTATTTCAATATCATTTTCACTCCATTTGAACATGCGCTATTTCCAAGTCATCTTCACACCTTTTTTACATTCAATAATTGCGTGCAATTGTAACACCATATTGGTGTCATTGTGGCATCATGTTGACATGACATATTTTAATGTAATTTTCTCACCCTTTTGACATCGGCTACTTCAATGCTAATTTGGAACTATTGCACCACAAATTTCACATGCACCATTTCAATGTCATTTTTAAGTTGTCATTTCATGAACTATGTCAATGTCCTTCTAATGCTGTTTGGACGTGCACTAATTGAACTTCATTTTGCAGCCACTTTAATTTCATTTTGGCATCATTTGGACATGGGATATTTGAATGTCATGGTCTTACAATGTAGACATTGACTGCTTCAATGCCAGATTGTAGCCATTGCATCACAATTTTTGACATGGTTGATTTCAATGTCATTGTCACACTATTTGAGCATGCATCATTTTGATGTCATTTTGACACCATTATCATGGTATCTAATGGAATATCATTTTAACATCAATTTAATGCCAATTTTGCATCATTTTTATATGAAATACATAGCATAATAGATGGTTTCCAAATGTTTAAAAACATTTGGAAACTGGATCTTCAAATGATCAGATTAATAGCCTGATTAGTCTCACTTTCCCTCACTTCGACTCCCTTAAAACCAGATAATCCGACTAGCACTATCCACAGAGAGCTGATGTACACTGAATGTGTCATAACAGCGCACGAGTAGTGACAAAAAGACTCAGCTAAATTCATCAACACATTGCACATTTACGACCCCTCTAAAGGATGTACCCATGTTGCATTTTCTTTGGTAGAGTGCTGCACAGTTGGCATTTTCCAATGAAAAAAGCAAGTACATATTTTGCATATGGCATGAATACATGTTTTACATGGTTTTACATTGGTTACGTACAGACATGAGAACTGAAAATCCTAAACCATCTTAAACTAGCACTGATTCACTTGTGAGCGTAATTCACCCTCACACCTTTCCAACACACCTCCCAAAACCCCTCCGACTCGACAGCGAATAAAATATAAGAAATCGAGAAAAAAATAATCAGACGTCAAATTGGCAAACAAACCTTGGTCCCTCCGATTACTCAACATAACTGAGCTCAATTTTCACTGCTATAAATTGTTTGATTGGATCTAATGAATCCACTGAGATGCAAATAAGAGTACCACACCTTAAGGTTTGGAGTTCCGATCATGAAGTACTTTGTTTTCGTTGGATTAATTCACTTTGTCCAACAGAAATCCCCACGCCAATATTAAAACACAACTCTTACTCTGCCAACACAACTACAAAGATTCAGCAATTCAACTAAACAAAAACAGAGCAGCTCATGCCCTAAACGAGGACCAAAGCACAAACCCTAAACATAGCCGATCAAGCAACTGAGCAGAACAAAATCAAAAAGATACTCTACGAATTCTACATGGAACAATTATCTTCGCTAAATTCCAATAAAAATCCAGGAATTTAAAGCTCAAAACTAAATTGAACTGGTTTTCAACTAAAATTCAAATTACAAACCTTCTATACAATCCATTACTATACTGCTCTCTAAAAAACCGATCTTAACAAAAGCAACAAAATATATGAAATGACATCATAAGCAAACGAAATGAACGCAAGAAGCATTGGAGTTTCAACGAGAAAAGTGCAACAAGTGCGGGATTTTAAGCAAAGGGTTTTCAGCATAGAATATGACCTGATTCCCTTTGTAGTTTTCTTGGGTAAAAACCCTCTCCGAGTAACTCGTCGACGGAATTTAATGATTAATAAAAACATTACTTTTATAAAAATTGAAGTTGTAAAAATGAACACAGAATCACCCTTTGAACAGCAATAGAACATCAAATTTTTTCGGTGCAATGTATAAAATTCCAATAAGAATCATTGAACATAAAACACAGCAATAATCTATCACACTAATACTTTGTATCACAGCTATCAGACCAGGATCTCACAAGTTTGTCTTGAACATTCTCTACCATTTGACTTTTTAAAACTGCATACCATCTGAAAAACGATGCCTTTTGATATAATGTTACGCCAAACTGCCCTCGATCACCGATGGACTTCGTGCAATGCCACAACTCCGAAGATTTGCACAACATAACATCACCCACCAATGGTATAGTAAATAATCTCACTCCAGGTAAATAGAACTTAACTCCATTTCCACTTGAATCTTTTGTACCTGAAAAAAACAACACACTACATTAAATATTATAAACATTTATATAAACATAACACATTAGATGCATCACAATATTTTTTTTAAGAAGAAAATATGGAATCATTACATATCATAACTGTCAAACCAGATAAAGAATCCATACGATACATCATCTGTATTTGTATGGATATTACAGTGGTAGGCCCTTGTAATGCACATAGTAGTGAACGGAGTATTCCCGAGTCGTACATTATCTTCATCTCCAATGCCTTCTTCTTCTAAGTTAGTTTCCAAATGTTTAAAAACATTTGGAAACTGGATTTTCAAATGATCACATAACATGGTTGCTAGTTGATCAGCCCGATAGTAACAGCCCATAATGTTATGCCTAAACCTACAAAACATCACAACATACCATGAGTAAAATTTTAATTAAAATAATGCATACAAAACCATAGAAAAACATGAAATTGAAATGTCGTACCTTCCAATCTCACCATAGGCATATCGTAAGCCAAAAGTAACAATCATGGATTCATGATCAGATCTCTTTAATTCGCCCCGTTTGGTAGCATTTCCTTTAGCTTCCAAAAACATAGTCAGCTCGGTCATAATTGTAAGAGTGTTGTAGCTGAACCTCCCATTCACAAGAAGAAACTGAAACCCACCACTACCAGATTCAACACACAAGGTAGGAGCTGTGATTTCTTCAAAGTTTACACTCTCCTCTTCCAACTTAAATTCTTTAGCCCAGTACACCTTAGGCCTAACTTTATGAACCATCTCTATTACTTTAGGGTTCTCATTACCTGAGTACACTGATGCCAAGCCATTTAAAGGATCTGGATAAAAAAAATTTGAACTTACAAAATGAACATTTAATAAATGTTGTTTCAAAGTTTACATCTGCTGGTATCCCCCCCTGTCTACAATCTTTGCAATTGTAACATTTCTTTTAAACATCATGAAACAACCCATGATCTTCAAAGAAAACATTGTACAGATGTAACTTCTCCAAGCGGAGATGGGACTTTCCTAAAAAGTGGTCATTCAAAGATGCATCATGGTTTTGAACAAAACAATTACAAAACTGACACCAATGCTTGTTTGGATCCTCCATTCCAAACTTTGCCTTTTGTTCGCCATCTCTGTTGTGTGGTTTACAACGACGCTTTTTCCCTCCCCTGCAATGCAAAAATGACAAATCAGTTACATAATTATAAAATTGTTGTAAATAACATAGTTGATTTTTTACATTCCATTCTTCGTCTTAACACACAATGCATTCTATGCATGTATCAAATGCCCTTCTAAATGATACCTAAGCGTAATATAATACAAAAATTAAACTTGAAAAGTAGTAAAGGAAGAAGATGCTTCAAAGCATTTTGTTGCGATATGAGAATAGTCACATCACCACTCAGCCAAAACTTCCACCTCCTCTAATACTTAAAACATATAACTAAACATCAACGTAGAGCCTCAAAGCATTTTGGGGAACTGTAAGATCAAGTCACAGAACCACTCAGCCGAGGCTCTACAATGATGAAACCTATTCAAATATTCATTTTCAATATGTAAACGTCAAAGTTAAAGAATATATCCAGACTGTAAAACCTAGACATAAAAGCCATGTAATAGGTTGCATTCAACAACATAAGGACCATTGGTCTTACATGATTGTGACAATGGGTCCTCAATGACCAACTGATGGCTTCCACCACTCTACATGAAAAATTCACCATTTCCTAATTAATAAGTAAACCATTTTCATCATTACTTCCTCTAGAAACAAGCCATAACACATCGAATGATATAGGTTGTAAACATCTTTCTTATTGTGTAGGAACTGTGAGGATCAACTTGGAAATCATTCGGGCAAAATCAAATAATTGCGTCGAGAGCTGTGAAATCCCACCTTCCTCACCACATTGTAGTACACCACAAACGAATTCTGCCTGTAGAGCAAGCAAACCAATCATGTCACAATTATGATGGGAACGGGTTTCGCATAGTAATCCTTGCCCTGACACATTCCCATTAAGAAACCAGAGAGAAAGAAACAAAATTTCAACCTGAATGCCTTTTGTCGCCAAAAGTTGCTTGAAATCTGCAAGCCGCAAATCACCCACGAAAACATACTTATGGGGTGGAGGTGATTCTGAAGGGAGCAGCGGAAGCATTCCTTCTGATTCTTGACTGCCGATTTTCCCGTCGACCCATACCACCTCATATTCTCCTAGTTGACACCAATTGCGTGCATGTCAGAAACGATGTCTACGTAAGGATGTTTAAAAAGGATGTCTACGTAAAGATTCTTTTAATATGTTGATCACTTTCTTCAGAAGCGAATCTAGATTGTACTAATTGAAAGCTGAACCAATACAAGCTATACAAATAAAATGAAAGTTGAAGTACAATTCTTTATGCGTTTTCTCCCATCTGAAGTTCAAATTTTACCTTCGGAATAAGATGATAAGCACACTTGGCATGCAACCGAAAGCAACCATCTATATCATACTGGTGAGTCTGAAATACTTTGTTCTACACACATTATGGTATCTACGAACTTGAGAATTTGGCACATGCATGTGAAGTCCTGGAGAAATTTTAAAAGGAAGTGCAAACATTGAGGTGGAGAATACCGTCAGGTGAGTAATGCAGTACCAGCTTGAGTAGTAGGTAAGTAGGTTGGAAATTACGGTTCAAAAACCAGAGCTTGTACGAATTATTTAACATCGCCTGCCGATCGAGATGGGTAGCTGTAGGATTTAGGGTTTTAGTGATCGTTCCGCATCACCTGCACTCCAGCTGTCTCTCACTGATCCTTGTATGTGCCTTGGGACACATACATTAACATCTACAAGAAACTCCACAAATGCAGTACTGCGTGGGGAAGCTTGCCAGCATAAACCGTGTGATCGGGAGACCTCACACAATCCATCTCCAAACAGAAAGATCCTCCCGCCATGCTATTCGAGAAACTATTCCAACCAAGCCACATCAGTGAGCCGCATCATAGCTTTAAGATGCTGCACATCCCAAATGAGGCCTCAGTCACTGCGCAAAACCTACTGCCTGCAAAATCATGAGAGGCCGGCTTCAGTTCGCAAACCTTGTTTAGCCCTATAAAAGTTTTGAAATAACAAATTCAGTTGATTATACTAAGAAAAATTACAATTCAAACGGGACCAAATTTTATATCACTTTGAAAAGGAACTTTGAAAAAAGGAAGTCCATACAAAACCTATTCAAAACTGATGAAAAAAAACATGAGGCCCAATTCGTTCTTCTTGGTCCTTTACGGGTTAAGCACATCGCAACCTCTGTCATCAGCGACGAAGAGAAGCTGCCGACTGTTTCGCAATCACTCCAGCAATATCGTACACGGTATTGGTAATTAAAGGGGATCTCAAGGATTGTTTCTAATCCCTCTGTTCCCGAAATAAAAAAGCATGTGGGAACATTGCTTTTCTAATTCTGAAAGGTGCTTTGTATTTTGGAACAGAGGAAGTATATATTTCAGAACACAGAGAGTACATGATGCTGATGTGAGAGTGGATTCTTAGCATTGTCAGAATGCATTCTTAGCACTCTTAGCATTCTACTCCCTTTGTTCTCGAAATAAAATAGCGCGTGGGAACATTGCTTTTCCAGTTCTGAAAGGTGCTTTGTACTTTGGAACAGAGGGAGTGTATATTTCAGAACACAAAGTACATGATGCTGATGTGAATGGATTCTTGGCATTGGCCTACATATGTGTTTCGTGTTCTCTATTAGTTGCAGCAGAATTCTTCCCTGCTAACTGGTTTGTACACAAGCCTTCATGTGTTAATAGGGGGAGCCACAAGAAAAATTAGATATAGGAAATGAGAGAGAAAAGTTATATTGAATTAAAAAAAAAAAAAAAACGGGAAGAGTACCTGGATGTTCAGAGAGCGCGACTGATGGTGTTGGCAGGGCTAGGACTGGCGAGCAACGAGCCGCGGCAGAAGGCGGGAGGCCGCGTGGCGCGACATGAAGAGATCACATCGAGCTGCACAAGCAAACAGCAAACAAGTATGTAGGGCGATCGCCCGAGTTATTAGGTCTCCCAACCTGCTTGTTTCCAAGGCTCCTGCCTCGTTTGGGAATGCTTCGCTCCCCTCCTCTGATCAATTTCATTTGTATTCTGTCGCTTTGTTCACCCCATATACCGTACACAGCCCGTCACCGTACACAGCCTCAACTGCAATACCAAATCAATATTAATCACGACTCACTCTGCTGTAGACGGTTTAAATACATCAACATGCGTCAGAATCTCAGACCACAAGAAAGGTCCACAAAACCAGGCTGCATAGACATTTGGCTAATACTTGACAATGATAGTCAATAACTGTGAGATCAGGACGAAAATGAATCACGTCCATACTTAAACCTTCACAAAGAATGGGCAAGAAACGCTAGACTTAAGAGGATTAAAGACCAAGCTTCAATGTCCTAAACGTCCTAGTGTCCAGAAACTAGATCACGAACAGATTCAAAGCCTTATAACTTTTTTATATAATTCTGGATGACTTTCATCCAAGCCACCTTTATAAGACTAGTAAATTCTCTACCAATTACAATAGTTCTCTTGTGATGAGGACTTGTTGATAGTAATGGAGAGGCCTCCAGCTGCAAGTATGTCAAATTTGTTGGGTAGATTTTATGCTTGCAATGGTCCTCTCATGTACACCTCATGTATATATGAGCCATGCTAATATCTATCTTTGAGGCTAGCATCTACTAGTGTTCAAAGGATCGATAGGTTTAGGGGTTAAGAATATTTTGTGATCAAAGAAATTGCCAAGAGTGAAATGGAAGCTTACAGAGTAGGTAGCAATGCAAAAGCAGTTCAATATTTGCCATGCATAATCAACATCATGGAAAGAAAGGTCTGTGAATCCTCCACTTATTGCAGATACAAGCTGAAACCATTCCCATTCAACAACGAATATCAAAGCAAAGGGGTGATCGAACAAACATGAATGGAGAGAAAATTATAGGAAAAAACCACCGAAGAAAAAGTACTACCATCCAGTCAATTTCCAAAATGACCACCACGTACAGAGGTTGATTGCAAAGGCAACAAGGATCAATAAAAACTAGATTGCAGGCATACCATAAGACCCAAAGAACCCCAAACTTTGTTGTTGGGGTGCTTGCTGAAAAAGTAGATTTCACCACATGCGGTGATCAGATTTGTAATATTCTTGAACATTGTAACCATAACAACGTTCATAAACTTCGAAAATGACAGAACCTGGTCATTCCAATGAGCATACAAGACTACTACTCCCTCGTGTCTCAAAAAAAGCTTCATGTACCCCTTTTCATTTTGTCCCAGAATAAGCATCCTGTTTGCTCAAAGCAACATACAAGGCTTCCTTTCTTAGTTAATTTTGCTCAACATCTGAGCATCCCTGATAACACACTTACCTGGCTTATTGTTTGAAAAATCATGTGAGAGATAGACTAGGATTCAATCTCAGTTAATTTTTCAATTTTCCTTCAACCGGAAGCATTTTTTGGAACAGAGTATACACATGCAGGAAAGAATGCAAATTCTCACAAATGATGCACATTTAGTGGAGGTGAATGCACACACCTACACAACGCACTCTGACGATGATACCCTGACTTTCCAGCACGGACTCTAGTACTCCACATACAGTCCGGACCCAGCGCGCGTCACACACTCCACAACGCCTTTGGCTTTACATTTGGGGCACCTCGGGTTGTTTCCGATTGCACGCAGGCCCTTCGGTAACCCCGTCGGCCGCTCAATCTTCTCCTCCGGAATACCTGAACAGAAGAGAGAAGTCAGGTTCAACAGATTCATTACGGTTCTACAGAATGTAATTGTGGGTTAGGGTATGGATTACCGCACCTGACTCCGTGTAGAACAGAAACTCCAATTTGCCGATGGTTTTCTCACTTCGGAAGTTGCCGCTTCACTGCGTGACAGAGAACTCCCACTAATGTAAATTTGCTCTTTCAAAAAAACGGGGGCATGAAAAACACAAATGCAAGAAACGTAGCAAGTTTGTACAATTGACGGAGAGAGTGAGTGCACCTGAGATGGGAAGGAGCAAGAGATTCACTGCAACCATTGTGCAGCTAAAATCACTATAGTCCTGACTGATGCATGACTGATCCTCGTACACGAAAATGGATCGAGAAACCCTAAAATGCACCTGCAATGTGAAAACTAAGACCACAGCTGTTTGAGAAACCCTAATTCAGCTAAAACTACGAAAAAGCATCGAGTAGCACATAAGATTCATCCACTAAATTCCAACTTCATCCATCCATATGCCTCATATATCCATAATATGCAACCCCTAATGGATTGTGGGGTTTTTCCGTTTTTGAATATCATTTTCTCACGTTTCCATTCATTTTCTCATGTTTCTACTCATATTTCTATTCATTTTGTGTTAGTTCAAAAGTGAGCTTGCTAAAATGTGGTCATAAATTGAAGAGTAACACAAAATTTTCAAAAAATCTCCATTTGAAGAGTATCTCATTTCAAATGCATTCCAACAAATTTCACTCAAAAAATATCAATATTTTTTTTGTAATCAAATTTAGAAGGAAATTATAATTATAACTTTGAAATTCTATAATATAGTATCACTTATGGCGTTGGTGAATCTAATCGTACATATGGAACCTAAAATTCAATATCTACAACTTTCATTTGTATAACAATTCCAAAATATTGTTCTAAATACCATTTTATAATGATTTCTCTGAAACTGTCAATTTTGGGGATACCCTAGGATGTTTAGAGGTTAGGCCCAAAGTACTCATATGTAGTAATTTTTTTGGAATTGGGTTTTTTTATACTAGTTTCTTCATGTCATTTCTTTAAGTTCTTATGGCCAACCGACCCGTATAGGGTTGATGGATTTTTTTTCTTTTTTCCACTTCATCCTTCTTCATAAACCTCTTCAACATGAAATATTTTTTGGAAATACTTCATCAAGTTCTTGTCCTATCCAACAATTGGATTTAGTATTACATACTTCTCTAATATTACAAATGTAAGAGTATGTGAAATTTTCCATACCATTATTCTTGATGAACCTCTTTAGCATGAAACATTTTTTGGAAGTACTACATCAAAGAGTTGGCCTATCGAATGGTTAAATTTTGTATTAAATACTTCTCTAAAATTACAAACGTAGGAGTGTGTGAAATTTGGACGAAGCCAACATTGCAATGACTTTAGGTTGGAAGTGGCCTTTTAGAAATGAATCATAGATTTAAGGAACAGAAAAGTTTCAAAAAATCACCATATCAAGAGTATCTCATTTCTAATCTATATTTTAAAATTACCCAAGAACATTATTATTTTGCATTTAATCAAATGTAGAAGGAATTTAATTTTTTATTTCAAATTTTATAATAAAATATTGGTGATAGCATTGGTGACTCTAACCATATAGACGGAATCTAAGATTAAAAATCTCCATCTATTATTTGTATATCAATTCCAAAATATTTTGTCAACTAGAACTTTAATTATAATGGTTTTTCTCAAATTGTCAATTCCAAGATACCTTGTGACCTTTACGGGTTAATGTATTTTATGCAAAGTGAGATTAGAAAAAATAATAATCAAACTTGAATGTACTAGGTCCTCTCATTCCATGCGAGCTTGCAATTCCAGAAAAAATGATTCCAAAGTTTTGAATTCAATTGTTCAATGCACACTAAATCCATTATTTAATGTCGATGGAGAAATCCAAATTGTAAATGACTTTTCTATGATACCCGTTCATATGGATTCATTTTTAAGTAGTGTAGAAACATATTATGAGTACTAATGGTAGAAACCCATGTTGTACACATGTCGCAAGGGTATTAGTTACCTAAGAGGTTTGGCGGTTGTAATTAACAATGTTCATCTGTGGCAACCCTTCCCGGATATTCAAGGTCGCACTGTTTTTGTCTTGGACTACTCTGCCCTGCTCCACGCTTCGTTTGTCACCGTAAGTAATACTTGCATTTGTATTTGTAAATCATGTAGGTGATACATTGGACTTGCAATGTAGTTAAATGAATACCTAGTTCAATGCAATTGCGGACTGTAGAGTATACTACGATCAGCTTAGCAGACACCCACAAAAGTAGCAAAAGAATTCATTTCAATAATGTGTGTGTAGAATCCATTATTTGAACGCAAATTTCAGGCATGCATGTTTGTATTAGTGATGTGAGTGTTTCAAACAAAGATGTGTGCTAATTAATGCTGGTTCTCATGTTTTTATTTCCTTCACTACAGATGCTCGGCCAATACGCCTTTATAAGTCAAAAGCATCTCAAACCTTGATTCATCTCCACTGTCATCCATTGTAAGAGCTTGTCTAAAATTTAATTTCATTGCAACTTGATTTTCCATATCTAAGCTATTGATAAAAAACCTCCACTAGTCTATTAATAATTTGTAATGAGTTTTCTGTTTGTTTTTTCGAGTGTCATATCTGTTAGTAACTACACTCAAAATTTATTGGATTTTTTAAACAATACTATTTGGAATCATTGTAATATATATGTTGGTTGTTAGTTGGCATGTTGGAAATGCTTCCATACATAATGTTGATGGTGGTTGTTTCAATGTTGGCTCCAATAAAAAGTAAGCCTGCTGCCACCCCACCTACAATTGCTCCATTGGTGACTGAATATTTTGGGGGCGATGTTGCACCAAATACTACACTCGGATTTCTTCAGTAACTATCGAACATGGTGCACTCTTGGGTAAGCAAAACGATAAAAACCAAGCATTTGCCTGACGGAATGGGGCGAGTTTTTATTGAAATCAGAAACTTTTAGACGACATCAAATAAATAATTAAAGAAAAAGGTCTTTTGAATGGTGTATGGGGAAGTCTCGTTGTATGATCGTATGATCACAGTTGAATTTTACTGACTGAGAACCATGTATTTTTGCAAATGAGATCATGATATTGGTGGCCGTGGAAGAAGGTTAAGTGAAGTACTTCAAGTTCCAATTCTTGGTCGAAAATTCTTCAAGAAAGTCTCCACTGAGACCGTTGTTTTGAACGAACGTGTTCCAAAAACATATATGAAGCAATGAGCAGTAATTAATGATGCAATGAATGTCCGTAGGACCTAATCATCTTTGTTTTCAGACTATTCATGATTTGCAATTGCTTGAATATGATTCCAACCAAGTGCACATTTTTATTGTATTTCTTCTTCCCGAAACAAGTGTACAGTTGCCTGTTTTGTTTGATCTTATCAATGATTCCATCATCCCACAAATGTTTACCTCATTTGTTACATTGAACTTTTTTTTTTTTTGTTAATTACCAACATGACGATTGATACTTGGTTTCAAATCAATAAGTGAAGGTCGTTCTTTTAACATGAGTTGCAGTGGTGTCCATATGACCTAATGCTCATTGTAGTCAGAGTAGTATTTATTTTTGGAATAGTTTTCTTCATACCACTTTTTCATGATTGGGTTAATTTGAGGTTATGGGTTACAAATTTAAACCCAATTGGGTTAATTTGAACTTCTGGGTTACAATAATTTTTTAAAGTGGAATGTTATCAATTTGATTATTATGACGTTGATGTCTGTGAACTTTTGATTCTGGTTTTGTTGGGATTTTAAAATTTAATTATACTTTATTATGTTGTTTTGGTTTGATTTGTTTTTCTCCTTTGGTTGATATCAAATTTTCATTTGATTTCATATTTCAACTGTTTTCTGAATTTTTTTATTCTTTTTTTGTAAAATTCATTTTCAGTTTTGAAGTTTGAACATGTTCTGCGTTATGAACTTTGTATCAATGTTGGGTTATTAATTTTGCTTTTCTTTTCCAAACGTTGTTGGATGCTGAAGTTGGCGTTTATACATTTTTTAACTCCATTTTTTCCTTTACTGAAGTTTGATTTGTATTAATCGATGCTTGAGCAAAAATATGCCTTGTGATCTGAGCTAATCGTACACCCTGTTTGTGCACATCCCAATTCTAGCTGACTTTGATTAGATCAAGTCAAGTCGAGCTCGCTTTCATGCAGTTCATTACAGCTACTTTGTGATAATTCCGCGGCAGATCGATAGCGCATGCACTTCACCGTTTCATTTCTCGTAAGTTACTGTCGCATTTTTTCTTTTCTGTTCGATTGCTGTGCTCCTCAATTGCCAATCGACGCCGGTCTTTGTCTCTGTGGTGTGTGCGATTGGAGTCGTAATTTCTCATCGGTTTTATTTTTTAATTCCAGCTGACTTCCATTTGATCAATTCAATTCAAGCTACTTTGTGATAATTCCCGTAGTACATAGCGCATGCACTTCACCGTTTCCTGTGAGTTAAGTCTATTGCAGTCATTGCAGTGGTGATGACTGATGTGGAGTGACAATTTTTGAATACCTCTGTTTTTAGGTTCTGTGCTCGGCTTTACGTTTTATGTACACAAGGCTAGAAGTGATTCGAAATTTCCATGCAACTGTCAGCGATCTGATTTTTTATATGCCAGATGACATAATTCAGGAGATGAGTTTGTGATAAACTATACACTGTTATTTAATATCATGGGTATTTGTTGACGTTCAGTGGATACGCTCACAGTTTTGGTGTATTAATTTCACTTTCCTTCTTCCAAGGGTTGAGGAGCGAGTTTGCAATGCTTAAAATAAGGTATGAATTTCACAATTGCCATCAGCAATAGCTGCAAGAACCTCTGATGATTCGCTTCGATGATTGTACAGAGTTCTGTAGTGTAATTGTCTAATTAAAGTGGTATATTGGTAAGCAGGTGCAGTGGTGAGTTTTAGAAAGGGAATCGTTTCTTGCAATAATTCAGGTATTTTTGTTTGCAGTCCTTCGAATTGAGCTAATCTAACCTTTGGATGGGTTATCACCATCGATGGGCATTGATCCAAAATTGAGAGAAGCTAATCATTGATATGAATTGACTTGAATTGAGCTTAGGAGCTCCCTCATGTACTGTTTGTCAATGGTTGTATATGTCGATATGGAAGCAGGTTTTGGTCTTATAAGTGATATGTTGGTGAAAATTTCTAGCGATGAGTTTTAGAATGGCCGGGAAGCGTTTTCTGCAATTGAGAGGGAAGAGACGTTGGGAATTATGTCGACTAGTTCCACAGCGCACTGGAGCCTGTGTCCGAGTGGGTTTTGGGAGGTCACTGGAATGTAGTACAGACGTACTCCTTTCGACGTAGCCTGCTCCCTTGTTGCTACTCATTATTTGGATCAGTCGGCATTGTCTTGTCAACCAGCCAGTCAGGCTTGGATTATGACCCCTAGTAATCACAGCCACACCAATACATGAAGCACCTACAGGTTTTAATAATATGTTACAGTATCAGTTGTTGCAGTTGTTGTGGGATGCTCAGAAGACTGAAGGTTCCTGAGGGATGGTCACGGTTTTTGTCCATAATTCCTACATAGTTGAACAGTTTAGGGTCGACTGTTCAGTATTTTATTTATATTCCGGAAAATAAAATTCATAGCGAAGGTTCTTCAGTTGGACACGTGGAGAAGAGCTTGGGTCAGGCCTTCCCTGCTGGACATGATTGTGTGCAAGCGTTTTTCTTTTGACAATAACACACAGGTATTGATCCTGCTGCACTTGACATAATTCTGCTTGTCTCTGTAAATTATTTCAAGTACTAGTTCTCAAACAACGTATTCTTGTTTTTCCTAGTACTTAGAAAAGTGTAGTACTTTTTATCATAGTACTCAGAGAAGTATAGTATTTGATTTCAAAGTTTTGAGATCATGGCTTCTTTTATTTCACGAAGATTACTCAAAATAGTGCCTTCTTTAATTTCAAAGTACTGACGCAACAAATACCTAGTTAATTTTTTCGGTCACTTATTGTTCACCGTATTTTTTTTTTACTGGGTTACTGGTAGCTGAAGCTGTAGCTTGAGTTTCACACCAATGACTTGGAAATTGTGTTAATGTACAAAACTTTAGATGCTCATGATAGTTCTCTCGCACGGCTGTTGGTCTCTCTCACATTGTTGATATAAGCTGGCAGTGCCTTATATTCTACTGAACGTTGCCCTTCCTGTTATTTTAGCACAATATCTTCTCATGTTCCAATGGACATACTGTAATATTACCTCAGATGATCTGAACTCTAGATTGGCTCATGTGCTATTTTATAGAAGTCATTGGTTTATAAAGAAATGAAAGTATTTTCATTGTAGAAAAGATATTAACATTCCACCTCTACCTTGCTAGATTCATCTGCATTGTTGTGGTTCCTAGAGCTTTTGTAGCAAATTTTAATAAAGTACATGTGACATAGAATCTGATCCTTCTATTAATTATGGCAAGGAGGGATAGACAAGTCATATTGAGAATTCATTGGCATACTCATTAATTGAAGCTGCTTATGTGGTTATTATCTGAGTATGTTGATGAAGGTCAGGAAATATGAAATTTTTTTTTTTTGATGATGATAAACTAAGTTGCTGGTGATGGTTGCAAGTAATTAACAGGTGCTGGTCCATTTATTGAGCATTTCAACATGATTCATGGTATACTTCCTGGCATGTGGAAGGAGGCAAAGGATCCTCTGAGTGGACAGAGTTACTACTATAATACAACCACATGACTCGAGTGGGTCACTTACTGCATTTTACAAACAACGTGCGGCAGAAATAGCATGGGTTTTATTCATCATAAGTAAAATTTATAAGAATTTATAAAAAAATTACAAATAAGATAGAATGCAATGAAAGAGTACATGCCATTATAAATAATTTAGGTACACCACAATTTTGGTCCATTATGATTTTAGTACATGTAATTTAGGGAATTGCGAATGGGATCCAAGGTATTAAACTGAGTACAGTTTGTTTTGGGGGGGGGGAACAGCTGGAGCACAGTTGGTAGGAAAGGGCGGTCAGCTGCACGGTGGACGAAAAGTAGGTCTAGAAGTGCACATTTTCCAGAATGTATGAAAGAAGGTTAAGTTCTGGTCATTTTCTTGAGGCCATTTTTCTCAAATTTTTAAAGTCATGTTACTTTTAGATTATATTTAAGCCTTTACAAGGAAGATAGCACATAAAAAATTGCATTGGTCACCGTTTTATAAAAAATGATAGAGTCCATAATATAGGCCATTTTTTCCCATTAAGTAATCCAAGGGGTCCTTTTAATTTCAGCTAGGAGGTAAATAGCCCCCCAAAAAACACCCCCTCGCCGCACGTGGTACCCAAAATATATGAAGAGTGACCCACCCGAGCCACATGAGAGAACCAATGGACTCACCCTTCTACTAGTGTTTGTCAACAACTACCTCAACATTGGCAATCCATAGTTGATCCAAGTTCTGGTGATTTTTTCTAACTATGTGTGGATGATGTAGTATCAGTGCACATAATTTTGTTGATTAGTTACATAACGATAGTTTTTGGTCAGTTCGTGCCGATTAATCAATACTGCGTTTATTAATTCTGAATAAAAAAAAAATTTGTAGGGAAAACATATTACTTTAACGACGTCACAAGGTAGGTGACATGGGAGTGCCCAACACCAACATTGGAGGATAACTTGTGCGATGTGGTTTGCAATCAGGAGGGTACAGAAAATGCAGTACAAAGACAGGTGAATATCTTACAGGTAGCACGATTTCTCCCAAGTATATAGGTTTTTTATTTTCTTACATTCTCCTTTCATTCACTTTGATATCAAATTATGTTGTAACTTGTTGATGTCTCAGGGACAGATCTTCTCTGAACCCACTTACGATCGGATTTTTAAATCGAAGCAAGTGAAGAAGAAAGACCGCGTAGGATTATATGGGAAGACATACTTGAGAGAGCACTTTGGGTTAAATTGGCATGCCCATAAAGAAAATATTCGCATTGTGAATTCTTGGTTTGATCCTAGCATCGAACAAGCAAGGATGTTCCTCCATAGCACTTTGAAAAACAATCCTCATCAGGTGGTGGAAGTGAAAGAATACATCGAACAAAAGCTCGCTATCAAACCCGCATTATTACATCCATACTTATTTCGAGAGGATCAAACCACAACGGGTATGACATGTGGAGTTATGGAAATTTATGAGCGTTTCAAGCAATTGAAAGCGGATTATATAAAGAAGCTGCGAAAAGAAGGGACTGTTGTTCTAGTGCAAGGCAGTTTGGGCAACGCTATTCACAAGGATGCTGAAGAAGATTTGCAACATCAAGCAATTCAAACGGTTGATACGCAAGGGACTCTACACGACCACGGGTGTGCGGAACATCAGTCTGACAAACACATTCAAGAGATTGATGAGGTACAACATTCCTATGTAGAACACCACTATGATCTTGATGGAGGGCGGACTGAGGGAGATGAGGAATTTGAAGCGCAACAACAACGTAACAATGTGGTACAAGAGGATGTTCCATGCACATACGAGCCACTGCAATGTTTAGGACTTAATACAGAACACCGGGACAATGAACTTCTGGCATCCTATGAATATGAAATTGTGGTGGATCACATGGAGCAAGAGCATGATACCATAGGGATTGCTGAAGTGTCGGGACTTCATGTATTGCGGGATGTTCAGAAAGACAGTAGTAGTACCCATATTTCGGTTTCACAAGGATTGGAATCCGAGCATGTTGACGGTGGAGAACGGAAGCGAAGAAATAAGAGACAAAGTACGAGATGTGAAGGGAACAACGAGCCGGGAACGATGCGACCAAGACGTGCGAGAGGAAGGTGTGAAGGGATGGTTTTGGCCAGGACCAATGCAAATAATGCAGATACTTCGGAAGAGCAAGAGGCTATAGACATGAGCAGGCTTTCAAAAATTTCGAAAAAGGTAATTGGAAAGTATGTTATGGGTTGTGGCGTTTTAACTAATGTTATGAAAGGAATATTTGATTTTGCCTCACAACTTCCGGGCTACAACAAAGTTGATTTTTCAAAGATGAAGTTGAAGGAGAGAAAGATGTTGCAGTTGGACTTTGTAGTGAAATGGGCCCTAAGAAGTCGAGTCACTCTCAGAAAAGTGGACTTGGTAGGTACAGGGGAGATTAAAGTGGATTCTTCCATGGTTGTTGATAGGTGATTTTTTTTTATGTTATGCTTACGTGGTCCGGAGATTCGTGACGATGAGCAACTTCAAGCAATACAGTGTACAACAATAAAGCCCCCCCCCCCCCCCCCCTATATATTTAACCGCAGATCCCCTCATCCACTCATGCACTTAACACTCGTACTGAACGGCACGTACAACTAGCACTCCCTAGCTCACTCAGTACAGGATCCAGACCCCAGCCAGTTTCTAATCGATGATTCAAAGATCTAGTAGAACTTGAATCAGTTGATTTTGTTAATACTTACGTACCCAAGTTTGAAATTAGACTCACTCACTCACTGCAAACTCCAGCTTCAGATTGATGATCAGATAGTTTCAGGCTCCAGTTTCAATCCCTTATTGATAGATTTCACGTTTCAGTCCCTTTCAGTCGATTTCGTTTAGTACCCAGTGAGTTCCCAAGATGGTGCAGTTGTTCAGTGTTACGGCGTTTTTCATTTTGTTTCGGGAGGCCCTCAAAGCGGGGATCGTTCTATCCGTAATGATGGTGTTGATCGACAGCATCCTGGAGGACGAGCCGCTTTGTCGGCGAATGAAGAAGCACGTATGGCTGTGCGTAGTGATCGGCGTGCTGATTTCCACGATGACGGTTGCCATCTTCATTTCTCTCTACTAGACGGTGGTGAAGACAGGCTGGGCGAGTTGACAGCCTCTGTGGGAGGGCATTCTCGCCCTGATTGCAGTTACATTAATCACCATCATGGGGTTCAGCTTACTTCGTGTGGACACATGGCGAGTGAAGTAGGAGAAGAAGATGACGGTGGACATCCTCTACAAGCAAGGGGAGGTTCAAAGCCGCAATTGTAAGTACTACCAGTGATTCTTTTGTGGTTGCCAACTTGCTATTTGAAAATTTATGTTGGTATTGGTAAATAAATAGAGTATTGATTGCCATAATCTTCCCTTATAATTGGTATGTACATAGTAGCCAAGAACGAGCTATAGAAAGCTATGTATTTGTTGCCTATGGGACTGACTCCCTTGAAAAAATGAAACACAAATCGCAGGTACGTACACGTTGATCTTGTTACCCTTTGAGTATTGTGGTGCGTGAGGGCGTGGAGGCCGTGGTGTTTCTTGGTAGAGTTGGACTGAACGGCTCCAGGACTGCTATTCCCATTGCAGCCATTTTGGGAAAATGTGAAAACGTGAGTTTATTTCTTATAACTGGACTCCCATTTGTTTTCTAAATTTTGTTTATAATTCGTCTACCTTTTGAGTGCTAAGTGAGACATACATGCGCACAATGGAGAAGCCAGTAAAAAGGTTTTCCAGTCTAATGGACTTTGTGTCTCCAATCCTCTAGAATATCAGTTAGTAGCCTTCATGTGCACTACCTTTCCTTCCTGCACTTGCTCATCACCGTGAGCCTTCACCTGTCCATTTCGCTACTGATGAAGTACTGTTGGGTGTGGAATATTTCACAGCATATAATGTAGAGCCAAGGCAGTGATGGTGCATAGTAATGAATGTTATGAGGTTGGCATCTGCAAACTGTAGCAATCAATAACAGTGTATTTTTTTAGGTCCCACTCAATTGTTTTCATCTTTCTACTCTATTATTGCACGTGTTTATATTATAATTCTCTTTTGACTGGATATGCAGAGGATACGTATGAGAAACCTTTACATGCACGACATCCTATGGTGAAGATTGCATGCTCAATAAGTTTTGGCCAATTACATGCTTCCAAATGAGGAAGTAGCATCAACATGTAGATATGGAGATATGTAGATACATAGTTGAAATTAGGCTAGATCTGGAGATAGCCAAATCAGCATTGTGGGAAATTCAAATCTACAGATTTTGAATACCTCCAAAATTATTGCTGGAAATACAAATTTACGGTTTTTGAATACAAATCTACGGTTTTTGAATACCTCCAAATCATTGTTGTGGTGATGATTCTCTGAAATTTTGGAAGATGGTGTAATCTACCACTGAGAACATTTGTAATCATTTTCTACATGAGGATTTCCAAAAATCTAGGATTCTACTTGGATTTTGTTGTATACAAATTTCATAGAATTGAAGATTTAGTTTTATTAGAATCTACAATTGCGGAAGAAATTGCAAAATCTCGTCATGTAGGAAATCATTGCAATTCCCGCATGACATTCCCTCATGGTCATGCGGGAAACGCTTAATTTTTCCCACTTGGGACATTCCCACATGACCTGTGACTCTTTGTTTCCTCACCTAGGAAACCTTTGGCTTTCCCATCTTGGAACCTACCAAAGGCGCCCTATGTTGATCTCGGTACTTACAGCAAATTAATCTCTCTGCACTTGCTGCACTATACTGAATCTCAAAAATCACACTCCTACGTAAGTTAAAGACAGGATCCTCTACCTTGCGTACATGCAAGACAATGTGATATGCTTGCAGAATGAAATCTAGACAAAGCAATGCATGTCGGTGGAACTGAATCAAATTCTACGGCAACAGAAGAAAGTTGAAGGTTGGAGGATCAGCTGGTATATCACAGGGAGATAAATACAAGATTCCCATATGGGAAATGCGGACAAATTTCCCACAATTGTAACTTTCCCAGATAAAAAATACACTAAAATCATCCTAAGAAAGTTACAATTGTGGGAATTTTGTCCCACTTCCCTTATGAAATCCCTTGTGGGAATGTCGTTTTTTCTCCTGTGGTAATTAAGTCAACGACTCTCACTTGGTCGTTGTGTTGAAGAAAGTATAGCCCCAACATACAGTTGACTTGAGGTCACGCAATAGCAGTGATTTTTTTGTTGCTAATTTTAGCCAAATTGCTACATGAAATTTTGGGTTGGCTAATTGATACAAAGGATTTTTGAAAAAAGAAGAAGGAATAATAGCCAGATTTCCTACATGGAGTCAAGATGTGTGGCCTCGTTGAACCTAGGTATTGTCTAAATAGTACCTAGTTAGCACATGTATATTACCCTGATATTACCTATATACTCCCTCCGTCACATAATAGATGATGCTTTTGAGAAAAAACATTGTCCCAACTCCCAAATTACTTGATGCAAATCATTTATTCAATTTGAAGTTGTTGTTTTCCAAATTCCAACAAAGAAAAATCACAACGACTAGTGCACTGGAAGTGTTTTTTGTCTGTGAAGCTTATCTTTGTTCATATGTTGATCACAAACATCATACGCACTAGCTAAAATCAATGCTAGCATATGTTCGTTGCATCATAAAACACACTGCAACGAACATCATTACACATACTATCGAAAAAAATATGATACTGCTTCGATAGACAACTACTCCGAAATAAAAACTTACTGTATTTAGAGATTTGATGAAATCATTCTAGTTTGCTTAAACGCCATATTGGTTAAATTGGCCAATCCTTGTTATTTTCTAGTGTAATCTGTAACTTGTTACACACTTACACTAAAAAAATAACAGGGATTGGCCAATTTAACCAATATGACGTTTTTAGTTTTTTTTTTTTTTTTTCAAAAGGAACATCTCTTACGGGACGGAGGGAGTATTAATATGAAAAGATCATTACAGGAGCCTGGATTGCTCTTCGAGCCAAAGAAAAGTAGCAAAAATGCTAAACCGTCTACTGACAAAAAAATCACTACGCAGTAGTCAAGCTAGTCGGCACTAGTAAGCTGGAACGGAGCACCGAATTCATGGAACAATTGGTGCGTCGGTCATCGGAGACCTGTGACCAGTGTTTCTTTTATTGGCTAAATATAGCCAAATTTCGACCTGAAATAGTGTGCTTCATTATCACTGAAGGAAATAAAGATGAAATAGTGTGACTCTGGCCAATGTTCACTTCGGATTGAGAACCGTGTAGCCTAAAAAATTCATTTGTAGCCAAAATTTTGTCCATCTTCCTTCCTGAATGAAACACGCTTCTTGAAATGTTTAATAAAAATAGCGACCTTAGTGAATTACCATCAAAAATCATCGCCAATACTTTCATAAGTCGATATCCATAAAAAAAAAACACTGCCTGTGACAGTGTGAGTGAGAGAAAAGGAAAGCACTTGTGCAAGCTCTTTAATTTGCAACTGTTGCTATAGAGTACCGTCCGTGCAGCAAGGACGTCCCTGGAAGTACAGATTCTGTACGGAGCAGGACAAAGCGTACACCCTGGATTCGGGACGGTGCATTGCACCGGGCGAGTTCCTGGTGAGATCCGGGACGCCGGGTATGGGGCGGCGGGTACGAGGGAAGGCCGGGTACCTCGGTGGGCTGTACCTGGCGGAGACGGGCTGTATCTGGTCTGTGTGGTTGACCACATGCAGGGCCCAAGTATACGGTTCATATAGACAGACTGACAGAGCAATCAGTGTGTTTTTTTGTCAGGAGACAGTTTAGCAATTTTGCTACTTTTCCATGGCTTGAAGAGCAATCCATGCTCCTTGGATGCTCTTTTCATATTCATACATAGGTGTTAGGTAATGTCAGGGTAATACACACGTGCTACCTAGGTGCTACTTAGGCAATACATGGGTGATACCTAGGTTTAACCCCTAAATGACAAAGGGGGGAAGGGCAAAACCTAGATGTGTTATAAAATGTTACTTCTGCAACTTCGATGAAGTTTAGTCCAAAAGAGAAAATGAGAAGCATGACGTTTAGTAATTATCCATACAGTCAAAATTTCAAAAAATGTTTTAAATACTAATTTAATGAATTTATATCGTTGAATATTCACCAAAATTACAAGTTTTCTTTTTTAAATTTGAAATTTGGTATGATTGGTTAAAACTATGCATTCTATTCTAAAATGGTCAATGGCAAAATTTTCAAAGGAGAGAACATCATTACTTTCCCAAAATAGTAAGTTTTATAACACTAGGACAATGTTGAGGTGTTTGTCTTTGAAATATTCTCTTTGGTAGAGTTCAACTTAGATTGACTTGGAAAGTAGATTTGATTTCTTATTTGAAAATATTTTTTATTTTTTGTGAAAATATATTTCTCATCTTGGGCAACCCGTAAAAAAAGGGCAGCGACTATAAAATGGTCATTTGGTCACTTAGGGGTTAAAGAGGCTACACATTTTGACTCTTTAGGAAATTTGGCCATTATTCCTTCTTTTTTCAAAAATGCTTTGTATCAATTAGGTAGCCCAAATTTTATGTAGCAATTTGGCTAAAATTAGCAAAAAAACAAATCATTGCATAACATAATAGAGCAACATAAGGTTCTTTAGCCCCTCTCTGGAACACCTTACCACTATTCCCAAATCACTTTAGCAGATACCCGAGTCATGGCAATTCCACGTCATCTTTCGCTAAAGATTGGGTGGTGAGACAATGCTACAGTGCTACATTGGAGATCGAACCATCTACAGTGCTACAGTTTTTGTATGTAATAATTGATTGAAAAATGTTAGTAATGAATTTTTATATTTGATTGCACAAACATGTAAGAAATATCAATGAGCACCTCACTTTTTTATAAAAAGTTGAAAAAAGTTGTAGGATTCGTTTTGTAATTAATTCAATTTTAGGGTGTTGCCGCTCAAATTTTATTTCGAATAGAAAAATTCAAAGAGCTCTTTTAAATGTTTACAATTGTCGACAAATGCGGCGACAAGACGAAAGCTAGATTTGAGAAGGAGTTTGATTTTTTTTCGTGCAGTCACGGCATTTTTTGCGTAGGCGGCTTGCATGCCACTAGATGAAAACTTGTTGTTTTGACTTCCAGTATGTCGGTCCACTCATGGGATCCTAGCTAAGTTTGTAAATTCACTTTGCGTAATTTATTCAGGAACTTTAAAAAAAAAACAAGGACTATGAAATTCCTTTTGATCACGTTGGTTGCTTAGAGTGTGAAAATAAAGAATTTTGAGTGTGAGCACATTATGTGATAGTGGTACACTTTCAACTAGTTATTATCGCACTATCTAATATCACATTCCAATATTTGTAGACAATATTTGCTATTGGGAACACATGTGATTGTTGAGCTTAGCTCTTGTTTTTTTGAGTAGCTCTTGTAACAAGCTCAATTTCTAATTGATGTGGGGTAATTCTGACAATCGGTACTATTAAAATTAAAAAAGACTTACATAGCTTTTGTATGAAGGCAGGATCAACGAAATCGCGCAATTTTTGAGAAAATGCCACTGTTGAGAAGATTGATGGAACTCGTTTGGGGTATTTTGTGAAATCGGATTGTTCAAAAGTGCTCCAAAATTTATGAATTTTTTACCATGCGTAGAGAGCATCATTTTGAACATTTGAAAAAAATTCACATAATTTGGAGGTGTAAGGAGGAAGATATGAGGTCTAAAGTGACGTTGAGATATCCTCTTTGCAGCTCCAAAAAATCACCAAAATCACACACTTTATGAATTTTCAATCGGGAAGTACTCACGGATTCAATTCTCAAAAAGAGCCAGGGTCTTTTTGTTGCTCACCCTACATTTCTTAGCCCAACAATTTGAATTTCCTCATTGTTTAGTTCCAGAAGCCGTGTGGGGGCCTTATGGTCCTTTATCCTTTAGGGGTTAATAAAGGGGTGATATAAAAGAGTCACGATCATAAACTCATGTACATTGGTGACCAAATGGGTGATATAAAAGAGTTCTCAATTGTAAACTTATATACGTAGATTATCAAAAAGGTGATATAAAAGAGTCATGATCGTGAACTCATGTAGACCAAAAGGGTGATTTAAAAGTCACTATCATGTAGACCAAAGGGATGATTTAAAAGTCACTATCATGTAGACCAAAGGGGTGATTTAAAAGTCACTATCATGTAGACCAAAGAGGTGATTTAAAAGTCACTATCATGTAGACCAAAGGGGTGATATAAAAAGAATCACGATCATGAACTTATGTATGTTGATTACTCGGTTGATTACCAAATGGATGATATAAAAGAGTTTTGAATGTAATAATCCCAACTAAAATTAGAGTTGATTCCAACAAGAAACACTCAGATCTAATGGCCCTGACAAAGTATTACCAATATATTATTATTGAAATATTGCCAAACTGACCCAAGCCAGCCACGTCTGTATTGTAACATGATTTCAGAATTAGCGAGTTTAGGGTGAGTTCCCATGGGCCACCCATGCCACTCTGCAGTGTGGTATCGACACACTTCTCCATATCCCCATGCGCAGTGAATGAACCTGACCCAATGTCAGAGAGAGACTACACCCGCACTTAAAGCGATTTGGCTTTGAGCTTTAACCACACCCCGCCCTTAAGAGTAGGTTCTCACCCAATTCTTGAGGGGCTGCCATGTGGCAATGTTTACATTGACCTTTTTTTTTAATGTTTCACATGTGCTTATTTTTCATAAAAAAGACTGTAGACTGTAGCAAGTATGAATAGTATATTATAAAAATAGACGCACACTCATACTGACGAGCGTGTATGGAGATTCTCAACCATCACCACACTTGTGTTTACAGTGAACAGTTCTTTTAAGAACCCACTCTCTAGCAACGGGGACGGACGGCCTATGGGGAAAGGTTGTTAGCCAAGTCTCTGCTAAAGTAAGATGATTTCAAAATTAAAACATTTCCAATGGTCTAGAAACAACGACCGATGCATTCAAGTATGACTAAATTAAACTATTGCTCCATGCATGTATTGTCAAGTCCCCGGGTAGAGATCGCTAGTGGGATGTGGAATATTCCACATCATTCCATCCGGGGGAGGGCAGGAGCCGGAAGCAACTGGAAGACTACTGTATGTTATGAACTTATGTGGTTTTCATTGTGAACAAGAATTGTTCAAATAAAAAGACCAGATGAAACTCGTGGTTTTCAAAATGAATAAGAATTGATCTAGATAATGGAAAGGCCCGGATGAAACTCATGTGATTTTCATGGTGAACAAGAATTGTTAACAAATTGGATAGAATTCATGTGGTTTTTGTCAGTTATGAAGAAGAATTCCACCGACATAATAGAGTGGGTGAAACTCTTGTGGTATTCATTATGGACAAGAACTGTTTGACCATTCATAACCCACTTTTCAGCTCTGCCGTCTTTAGAGCCTATACAGAATGGCACACCACAAAGAACTCATTGTCACTTCCACTAAGCTAATTAACCCCACCAGTTGTGAAAGTTCTACAAACCATCAAGATGGTGATTGTGGACACTTCCCATAAGTTATATACATCCAAAGGAAGTGAGAATATTGGCAATTAAGAAATTAGACTTTACCTGAGGCGGCTTTGGCATCAAATTGGGCATTTGCTACCAGACCACTGACTAAACGGCACAGCATGCACTTCCCGGTCGGTATACTCATCAGTTATGAACCAGGCCTGAAGTACTTACGTTTATATTATCTCACACCAGGCCATATAATTAAAAGGATGGCTGGTAATTAATAACAGTAACAAGTTTAAATCTTTGCATGATCTTTCCTGCATCGTTCAGTCGTTACAAATTACACTCCCGGCGAATCAAAAAATGGTCACTGTAATTTTATGTTAGCTAACTTAGCGAGGGTCTACTTCAGATATGATACTCGGATTAAACAGAAATTTTGAACATATGGTGACCAGACGGTCCTGAAGTACTGACCGATGACTGAACTGAATATGAATCTTCGGAATCCACCGAGACATGAGGCCCACACGTATCAGCAAGCGTCTTGACAAACATACCGACCTCGTTGACGTTCTCCACAGAGAATCGAGCGGCGGAGCGTTTCCGTCCAACGGCACAGGAGACATACGTATCGGACGACACATTCACCAAGTCGTCCATCGAGTTCCTTTCGGAGTACTTGCGATCTTTGAAGCTGTTGGACTTCGAATGACTCGAAGCACTTGGATGAGTCCCATTACGATCTGGTGAAATCAGAGGATACGTCTTGGTTCGGAGCACACCCATTTTATTGCTCTTGGCCAATATGCGTTCACTCGATTTTGCAGACAGTCGTCGATCAAAAAGCTTTTCCCCCTTTCCATTGCTCAGTGGATGTTCTCTGTCAAACGAAAGCTCTGGATCGAAATAAGCATAAACGTCCTCATCCTGCAAAAATTATCATTCATTTGTCAAACCACCGGTAGATAGACATGCAAAACAATTCTGGTAAAACAAAGATTGAAGATGGGCCTCCATGAAAGTAAGCAATTTTGAACAGACCAATCCCAGATAATACAGAAGTGTAGACAAACATCATCAATATTTACAGTACCTTGCTTAAAAAATGGCCCAAGCACATGACAAAGTCAAACTGGAGTTCCGAATCCTTTCTGTGCATGATCTCAAATACAATACGATCGATTGCAGCACCCTGAAAAAATCCCGTAACTCAAATGCAGGTCATAAATACATGCAAGGACGTAAAGATGGTGTTTGACAAATAAGGGTCCCAATCCATTGTAAATACTAAGGATTGAAAAATGTTCAGCCTGGAACTATGACATCCTGGGGAAAACCTTCTTAGTTCATTCACAACTGAATTGGCGCAAACATACATATCAAGTTACAGCAGTTCAAGTCGTTCATTTCTTATTCTGAAATCAGGCATATCACATTGCATATCCACTGGATGAAGAGATGTTATGGACGGAAGTCTGAATAACAATGTAGACGATTAAATTATGGCATATCACTTATTTGGCTGAGAACCTAGAACTTCCCAAGACATTAGTGAAAGCAAAATGCGTGACAAAAGCGTGACATCGAAAGATCTGGCCAAAGAACATACCTTTGATACACCAATAGGGCGAACCTCCACGGACTTGCTACCTTGAACGACATCCACAGCTGCGTTGGAGATAGGGCCTGTCCATAGATGCTGGAGCATGTTGCGAGCTTGGACTCTTCCGAACTCAACATCTGCAATCGATTTTCAAAAACAATTCAAATGAACTCTACTAGTAATCTAAAGATCCTCAGGACAAATACAATCACATGTTGGAACCGCGATTAGGCTTCACATGGGTCTACTGATTAAGCATGCATTAGCAGTGGAATTATTTAAAGAACATACTGTTGAAATGTAGAACGTACCAGCATATTTATAGTTCCAAACCAAAGATGTCTCTCGCCTCTCTACATAAGATCGTGGCGTTCTTGCACTGAAATAATCAAATACAAGCTGAAGTAACACACACCACAAATCAAACACCCACACACTCAGTACAAGAAAATGCAATGTCCCATCCTCAAGGAAAGTCGTCCGACACAATTAACGCACATTCGTGATGACAACCTACAATAAACGGTAAAAGTTACTGATAACATCGTAAAAAATCGATTGCCATCAAGTCGTTAGTAAGTCAATCATAAAGCTAGTACATAATTTCTACCTGAACACTCTCTCTCCAATCCATGTTCAAATGCTCCATCATGGGTGTCCATTGACCAAGGGTGTCCCGCAAATGTATGCCATTCTCGGCTGCAAGCCAAATGTCATGCTTTGGAAAAACCTGCAACGTCGATAGATCATTTCAGCTGCAATAAAACCTTTCATAGTGTATGCCAAAAAGAAATTCAAAAGTAATTTGTCAAAGCAATTCAAAAGTACTCAAAATTTAATATTTGTCAAAGCAATTTTAAAGTACTCAAAATCTGACAACCATCCAAATGCTTACTATCTGGTGCTCAACACACTATCTATGATCCACCCTACCTAGACATCCACACCAATGAAAAATATCAGTGGAGTACCTAAAATTCGGAAAGAATATAAATACCATTCTAACTTTCATTGCATTCATATCATTGCATCAAGGACAAGAAAATAATACAAAAGAAGGAACACAGTTCTCATAATGCAACTTATCTAAGAGAATGCATGAAGTAAGGGAGGAACCTCGTCAAGTGCTTCCCGAGTGCTGCCACTGAGAATAACAACTTCAGTGTTCGGATCAGAACATAGGGTTTCAAGAGACTCCTTAATGCCTGGGTGCAAGCCCAACTTAGCTTCTTTGATCTGGTCCCGTCGTTGAGGGGCTTCCACTGATGCAGTAATGGTTGAGTTGAAACCCTGATTACAAAATATTCACACCATAAATGTAAACCCCAAAGTCAACCCCAAAGTCTTACACAATATGCAACTCCAGCATCAAAGCACCTCTACCATCACCTCAAAAATAGTCAAGAGGTCCGCAGAGCTCTTTCCAAGACAGGACTACTTCCATGATGGTCAATCACGCTCATCAGAATTAGTAACGAAGGCAAAAGTCTCTCTTAGCACTGTGACGTGTGGTAATTCTGTTCACACGCCATTCGTTATTAGAAACCTAACCTATTAGACACAAAACACCAAATACACAAAAGTTCGGTTCACAAGGTGCTCAGCTGAATCACCTCATCACAGTGCAGATAAAAGTATTAGTCATAGCAAAAACTGGAATAATGAAGGATCTGTAAAGCGTACCAAAATAAGCAGTCGATTCTTGGATCTCCGAAAATTCTCTCTAGCTGTATCTACTGGTAAATATGGAGGTATGTGCATGGTTCGAAGCTCAGCTTCCACGATGGTGTCATTAAGTTCACTGGAATCCAGAAAATGAAATTTTTACTCACTGTGCTTAAGAGTGCTCTGGAAGATGCACTTGATAGATTCCAAGAGTAGGACGTACTAAAAATACTCGATCTTCCCTGATGCCATCGTTAAATAGCTATTTCATATGTTTCTGGTACATATACTCTGAATGCATCCTAAACGAATACAACATTTCTGGATAGTGCACACAGAATACATACATGAGCACTTAGAAAACTGGATTAAGTGCAGTGCCCAGCATAGGACGCCTCTTGGTACTCAATATCACCTGACAAAATTATCAGCCCAGGTCTGGGCCGTGTGAGTAGTAACATGAGCGAAGTTGTGACGATGCCGTTCCTTTCTCTCTCCATCCGACATTGTCAAAGCCTCTTCAATGGCCCTGTACATCTCCCTAATGTTCCAGGGATTGACAAGTATGGCCCCAGCTCCTAAAGACTGAGCCGCCCCTGCAAACTACAAATCATTTGAATTTTAATACCAATGTTCAGGAACAGAATATCAACAAGACACAAATTTTCACTAACCACTATCCAACTGTACCGATCTCCTTGTCATACGTGTCTCCTATCGACCACACATCAAATGGCTAAAAATGGCTAGTGGAACAATACGCTATGAACTGTATGAAGTGCACAAACTCGATCAAAAACCAGAAAGAAAAATTCTTCTGTTATCCAAAACCTGCAGAAAAGTGAACATAGGGCAGCAGACTAACCTCACTTAATACCAATACACCTTCAGTATTCTTTGAACTCTGGCAGGCAACGTACTCGTAGCTGACAAGATTCATCCCGTCTCGCAAGGAAGTCACCAACGCAACATCTGCGCAAACGCCAAAAAAAGAATTTAACAAGTTCGCTTCCACAATATTAGAAAGTCCCAAAGGAAAAAATTACCGTGTGAACGTCAGGTGGGACAAAAACCCCACGGCGTACTCACGCAAACGTGAAAATGAAAAACATGAAGCTAAAGTGAACCAAGCGAAATACCTGTGCTGGCGTACAAAGCACACAATTCATGGAAGGCCAACGAACGATCCTGTAAATGTAATGTAAATGCAGTCCAGAGACAAGATTAGAATCCTAAAAACACCTAAACGAATGAGAAACCTGTGCCAAGGTCGCGACTCAGGTAGTAGAAGAACTGCACAAACCGACCTCCAAATAAAAGAAAAAGTTTCCCCACTCAACTGATCTTTGATGAAAATTTCAACGAGTTCCAAACTATAAGGCACGACTTAGGTCCACGAATACAAGAGATACAAGAAAGTAAATCCCAGTTGCCATCGTAGTAATCCATATCCAGCTAACAAATTATAAAGGCCCATAAAATGCAATATCGAACTAGCATATAAAATCACGACGCTCCAAATTCACAACTGATTGTACTGGACAAGAAACAATCCAACCCCCAACACAAACAGCAAAAAGACGCTACTTGAAGGTGAACACAGTGAAGAAAACATTAAAAAGGATAAGAAACTTGCCAAGTGATGGATGGGCACAAAAGTTACTGAACCATAGCGACCATTGATTCGGCCAACTATTTCATGAACCTGACTGGTCAAACGCTGATCTGCACCTTCAACATTCGTTGCCTTAATCTCATGTAGCCTCCACAACATCTAGTCTGATCCCACCTAATCCAGTAATCCATAGTGTGAATCGTTCACATTGAGGTATTAAAATATCATGAACTGTTTTTTAGAATAAAATAAATAAGATAACAAAAAGTTTTAAAGGGATAACAGTATCTAGTCCACGTCAACGTGGAAAAATGAGGAGCTTACACTCGGGAACATCTGTTCGAGTTGGCACAGCAATTTGCACAAGCATCACTTTCTCCCGCCATTCAGGATTCTTTTCAAGAAACATCTCAAATGCGAGCAGCTTTTGAGGAATTCCTTTAATCATGTCAAGCCGATCAACGCCCAACATCACCTGATTCAGGAAAAATGCAGACAACATGAGATAAGCTGAAAAAGAAAATTAACTGTTCCATTATCTTAGAGAACACATTCCGAGTATACACTGTAACCAACAGAGCTGACCAAATGCGGCCTTCAGGGCTCCTAATGCCATATTCAATTTCAACGAAAGATTGAATCTTCCACCGAAACTGAACGAAGAAAATTTGTCAGGCAGCTCAAACAGCATCAGATCTGGGTATTCAGATACCTGAAGTACAAAACTCTCCAATACGGTAACTAATGTGTGTGTGTGTGTGTGTGTGTGTGTGTGTGTGTGTGTGTGTGTGTGTGTGTGTGGTAATTTAAAATACTTGCTCGTGAATGAAATCATGCAATACCTTTCTGCCTGCAAAAAAACGCAGCAACTCCTTGATATGCAGCTTGACTTGTTCTGTTTCTAGAGCTTTAATGAATCTCTCAGGATCAATACCTATAGGAAACTGTTGAGCAATCAAAACACTTTTCTTAGTCCAGACAAAAAAGTGGGAGCATGGCAACATCATGAAACGCATAATCTTAGTAATAACAGTAGGCAGAGCAACATGTAGCGAGAGAAAATAAACAAGAATCCCAAAGGCTGCAACCAGCAAGCACAGTCCTCTATCCCTTCTTGCACATAAAATAGTGGATATAAAAATCGTACAGCTGCGACACGAGTGAGCTTTCCCTGGTCCTCTACACCTTCTGGTGTACCCTCCAGACCCAAAATGCGTGTACATGCGCTTACAAAATGTCTCGCATAATCATAAGTGTGAAAACTGCATCACAGCCGTAATTAACACAACATGAGGGCATTTCGAGACACCACCGACTGACGTCTGAAAAAGATCTAGGACAAGCTTAACAATTGCTAAACCGGCTTAGGTACAATTCACAACACTGTATACAGCAATGATCATCAAAACCAGAAGTTATGGTCAGAACTAGACTAGATATTAAAATACATTCCTCATCACTGACATTGCACCATAAATTTAGCCTCCGTTACATTTTTCAAGAGACAAATGTCGCTTAAAAGAGGACGCCTACCCAATGAGATCCGCCGTAAGCACGGCCTTCAAAAGCTCTGACCGCAGTGGTAAAGTCCGATATATTTCAGAGGAGGGAAACGGTGTGTGCAAGAACCATCCAACTTTCATGTGGGGGTTTAACTTCTTCAATTCTTCTGGGAGGCACATCAGGTGGTAATCGTGACACCATACCACATCACCTTCCTATATATCAAAACAAACAGCAGTATCAGCAACAATAATGCCTCCAGTTCTTCACATTTGCATCTACCCAATATGGACGAAAAAATACCACTGTCGACCTGAAACTCTGAACAGGTGAACTGTGTCACAAATATGCAACCTCCTTGCGGTCAACGAACAATTCACACTTGATGATCTCTCGACTTCGAGAACGTTCAAGAATCGCCGAGGTAAAAGGGCATTACCCTGATCCCATGACCAATCCTGGCTAGTGTTTGCATTATATGCATGCCGGGAACACAAATCAGGAAAGATTTGATAACTAGCGACCACAATAGTACGTTCTGGCTAAGGAAAGCCTATAACTCACTTGGTATTGTTCAAAAACAACTTTCGCAAACAACTTGTTAGCGTGTTGATAAGCTCTGAACTGCGAATCCAAGCTCCTAGTGGCGGCAAGCCGATCCTCTTGAGGGAGCCCAATATAGTGGAAGAGGGGCCAAAGCACATTGTTACAGTAGCCATTGTAATATTGATCGACAGTGGCATCGTCTAGGAAAACTGGAACGCAGCCCTAAAATTACAAATGAAGGGCACGTAAGAAATGTGGCATGAATATGAAATTTGCGATAGTCATTCGAAAAGTACTCAGTTCTTACTATCTACATAATGCAACACAAGATAGACAAAGCCACAGGCAAAACCTGTAACATCTCCTTTCCAACAATCAACACCAAACCTTTCCAATTAAGTTCAAAGACATACAAGAAATTTTCCATTTGATTGTAAAGTCAAATCTACCCCAATCCACGATATGAGCGCCACAAAACATACACCCACGTTAATCACGTCTCAGATGTTGAACACCAACCTTCGTAGCCAATGCTTCTGTCAAAGAAGCGCGCCCGGTTTCTTCCTTTACACTAACACCTGCCCATCCAATCCACCTGGTTTCGAAATTATGCTTCACACCTGCACGACATTGTTCTCCATTGCTGAACAAACTGTGTAATAAGACTTAATGCCTACAGTGTTCATGTGAATAGTGTTTAGTGAATAAGCTAGTAGTGTATAGTAAGCTACACACAGTAAAGCGAGAATATTCCCAACTGCTGGCCAACTCAAAATAGGGATCCAAAAATCCGCCAAAAAAAAAAAAAAAAAGCAAACAAAATGTCTACTTTGTCTACTGCATCTCATTAGAATTGAGATCCAACATCCAATCGAAAGACTTTTGATACCGCGCGATTACGTGATTAAGAACTGCAATATATATTGGTACCTTCTATATATATGTAGATCACCAATATGTATTTATTTTAAAACTATATAAAACAGATAGTCAATAATCGCTCACGCAATACATGGAGTCTAAATAGGAACTAGAATGTAGCCAGGTAACATTTCCTTAATAAAAGTTATGGGTTGCAAGAGCCATACCCAAGAGTGCACTCACAAGGCCCCCAGCACTTAATTGTAAATCCCACTTGTCCCCATCTAGTGGAATTGCTGAAACTGGAAGGCGATTGGCAACCACCAACAATCTCTGCGCATTCCGGCGGCTCTTTTCTTTCCCAGAATTTTCATAGCCGTCTATGTGTGCTCCTGCACGACTACGACTGCTCTGGGGTTCAGTGTCCGCCAGCCGTTCCCCCGCTCTATCGCCGCCGCCAACCATCCTCCCATTCTCTCCCAGGGCCTCACTTTTCCTATCAACCTCATCACCGGGCGTGTAACAGCCGTTGCTTCTCAGGTGCTGCTCCCGCTCCTGCCGCTCCCTAGCCAAACGCTCGACCCCGCGCTCTACCCGCGAAGCCGCTGCAGATGCGGCTAAGTTCACTTTTGGGGTCGAGAGTTCATGCTGGACCTCATCCGCAGAGAGAGAGTTGGTCCGGGTTAGATTGTTAGCGGAATTGGTATGCCGATAGTTCAGCTCTCCAGGTGCTGAAATGGAGGATCGGCGTTGGGGGATACTGTTGGGGTCGGAGCTTTCGTCTCCTTCCCATGATGGTCTCGGTTTCTCGGAGGTCTTTATTGTCAGAGAATACGGCATACGCCCTTCTGTCTCCGTCAATAGTATCTCCCTCACGCTGTCTTATCAACCTTGGTCTCCCTCTACCTCTCGCTTCTTACTTGTTTAGTTCAGCAAGGACTACTCTAGAGCGGATGATACGAATTTTCAGAGAAATGATGTATGAAGCTCTAATTCGTCACAATGTGGGACTTACCAAGAGGACCTTCACAACTGATTGAGTTGAGAATTCTACTCGGAGCGACAGCCACTTTGACTCTCGCTTCGTTCATTCAGGAAAGAGTCAATCCCTTACAACCTTTGAGTTTCAAACAGCTCTAATGACACAAAATTACTGGAGAGACCATGCTGAGTAAGTCTCCTACATTTCAGACTACCAACGAATCTGAACTGAACCACCCGACCACGAAATTCATAACATGATGAACTCACCATTCAAGAAAATCTAGTTAATAGGGCCTCGGTCCCGCTTTCACAGTGAATTGAGGTCTCAACGATCTTAGAACGTGAGGATTCCTTCAGAGAAAGCACGTGAGGTTCGCCTGTGCTTCGCATACCGGATTCCAGTACAAGACAGATTCCGTGTCAATGACCCGTCCAGCTTAACCATGCCTCCTCACGTTCAGCAAGATCCCAGCCTACTGACAACTAACGCTCATAACGAGCTTGGAGATGAGGTGGCCATCTCGAATCGACTGGTTACTCCATGGCAAGTAACATCTGAACAAGAGAAACGGCGGGGTGAGCATGCAGAGCCAGAAATTCGTCACTGCGTCAGCAACACAAAAGTGTGAAACTGCAGCACAGCCATGCGTGGAAAAACATGTTCACAAGAAGCTCCCCCCGCTTCAGAACTTCTGAGTGACACTTGAGTTCACTTCGCTGAGGGTGAGAAGAGGTGCGGGGAAAAGAACAGACCATGAACTGTTTGAACGAGTAAGAGCATGAGACGTACTACAGCAACGCACGACGCTGAAACAACGAGGAAGCTAACCGAGAAACTTTAGCACGACCGTGAATGGACCAATGCCTGGACCAGCAAACAGCAACAACCGGCTACAAAGTAACTGCAGTCTAGATAGCACATGGCTTCCACTTACAAGTTCCACCTGACGGGGAAGTGGACGAGAACGACAAACACACCACGGCGCAAATGAACACGGATGAACAGACAAGACAACCGAAATGCCTTGGCTGTAAGTCGCCACTCTGTCTCTCTCGATCTCACTCACTCACTCACTCTCTTTTTACAACCCTAGGAAACTGACCGTCATCTCTCACTCCACACCGCCTCTACCCCTCACACCGAAAGAAAGGGGAAAGGAACGAGAAGTCTACGAAGCAGAATCGTCGAGGGAAGATGCTCTTCACTAAAGCAACTTCTCATCACGCTGTAGGCTGAGCATGCTCCTCACGTCCATCGCTTCATCACAGAAAATAAAATGATCCTCGTTTCCACTCACACCTCCAGCTTATCATCATCATCACCTCCTCCACTTACACCTACAAATTCGTCACTAATTCCACAAATTACATCTGCTTCTCGAACTACTCTACTACTACAGTTGTAATACGGTAAACCTCAGTTTCAAAAAGAAAAGAAACAACAAAAAATAAAGCTCATCTCACCTCCGTCGTCTCACCTACAATGAAATTCACGAGTCCCATGATAATAATAATAATAAAAATAATAATAATTCCACAAATTAGTACAGTCCTAAAAGCTCACTCAACAATTTCCTCGTCACTCGGATCACACTCACACGACGACAATGACCTTTTCCAGCATTCCAAGAAAACAATCGCACGCAGAATAAAATGAGTGATTATGCAGTAGCAACAGTCCACGTGAAAACAGTTCGAAAAAGAAACAAAAATTATGCAACAAAATAAAAATTATCAGCAAAATCGAAGGGCAAGAAAGTGCTCACAGCTTCACAGCCTCACGATGACAAAAAAGACATGACGCATATTTCAAGCACCGCATTGAAACCGAATTGGCTTGCCAGGCTGCCTGGCTATGACGCCGCATCGTCCACCACTCATCACTCCAACAGAACTACAGCAAACCTACGCCATCGCCATGTTACTTACCATCGCTGTGGTTTAATTATTATGAAGCCAGGCCCGCGCCCGCCCAAACGAAAATTTCAAAAGCTGCCAGGGAAGGAAGATGAAGGCTGCTGAAAAAGGTAAAGGTGCTCACTGGGAAAAAGTAAAAGTGCGAATTTACCGAAGCGCAGACTGCAGGCAGTGGGTGGCTGGGAATGGCTTGCAGTACCTACCTACCTACCTATCAATGCCAGCTATGAAAGAGTACAGAGTGACTACTTACTACATACCGCCCAGGCCAGGCCAGGTGGCTCAGTTACAGAGTTCTGTTAAAGTGGTCATATCAGGACGAATGTCGTTGGGCGCCAGTTCACACCCCTGTCAGCACTCTCTGATCATTTTGTGTGCTTGTCCTCGCTCGTTAGGAATCATGGAAATTCTTATTCTCTCAGATTGAATATCATCGTTGAGAATTTCATGATTTCTCGTTGCTACACTTATCCTACCGTAGGATGATCTCAAACCAAGCGCCTACCCAATTGTCTGCCCTACAAACAATTTCCATATTAACCCTTAAAAAGGCTCTTGTGGTCCCTCTCTACAAACCATATTTGGCCTTACAATAGTGTTCATTTGTGTGAATTGTGATGTATTGTTATCACTAGTAGAAAAGGTGGTGCTCCCCATGGAGATGCCCATGCAAAATCACTGTGCATGCGTGGAATTGGGCTACCACATGCTTGGGCAACTCCCTTGACAATGCCACCTTTTCTACTAGTGTATATACATATTACTAATTTTGCTTTGTACTAAATAGTATTTAGTCATTGTTATTTTGATCAAATACCACCGAATATAGAATATACTATTCAGTTGTAAAGGGCTTTCAGGCCGTTTGAGGGTTAATAAAAGGTATGTTTGCCCTTGGAGTGGTATTTAAACAATTTGATTTTAGTTCAAAGGAGCATATGGCAAAGAGCTTCTCTATCGGGACACTAGCGAGGCTCTAACATACAGGCAAAAGAATGAAAAGCATGTATTTTCGGGTTCCTTTGGAAAGGGCATGGACAAAATGGGAAATATAGAGAGCCCTCTCAACTTCACAGGGAATTTAAGGTTAGAAGAAACTTTGTTTGAATAATGATGTAATTCCACCTTTTAGCTTTTTACTCCACATGTGGTTACTTGTGAGTGGTTCATCATCTTGTGAGGGTGGTGTGTGGGTGGGAAAAAATGACTTTGATGGCCCCTACTTTGGATGTAAGAAAATGTCAATAGTCCGTGTCATGAAGGAGATGCTTTAAGATCCTTGGATAATGATGCCACTCTATATGTGGTTACTTTGGTGTGTCTATCATCTTCTGAAGGCCCTTTGTGAGTAGGGGAAAGCTACTTCAATGGCCTCTGTTTTCGACGTAGAAAAGGGCCAGTTGTCCGTGTTGTGGAGGAGATGCTCTGAGATTTTTGGATAATGATGTCACTTCACATGTGGTTACTTGTGAGTGTCTATCGTTTTGTAAAGGTCATGTGTGGGTAGAGGAAAGCTACTTCGATGGCCTCTGTTTTCGATGTAGAAAAGTTCATATGATTGGGAAAAGAAGCTCTTTGACTTCCTCACGTTGTCATAGAGAGGAGATTTTAGAGCAAGAAAATTGAGGATTTTTTAACTTTTAGAATTTTAAGTAAACTTTGCATTCCCTACAAACTCTTATTAACTTCCTTTTTGGCATATTACTGTATCTAAACAGTTTTTGGCATATTCATATCTAAATAAGTTTTACAAAAAATGATGGTTCAAGTTGGTAGAATATATATAACATACTGAAATTTGAACATTGTTAAATAAAATAAAATATGAAAAATAAATCAGGAATACAAAAGACATCTAATTGGTTTTCCAATACTAGAAGTTATTCTTAAAGCATGAAAACACACTAAATTATCATGTTTTGCTACGTAGAACCAAATCTTGTGAAATTGCTAGTGTGCACACCTATTTCTCAAGGGCCTTTTAAAAGTACAGTAAACTTCCGATCAATGTCACTGTTGTGAAAATCTATTGTGTTATGACCAAAAAATAAAAATAAAAATTCAAAAACTTGCCTTTTATAGATGCACCTTATGGAAGATGGTCTTGTCCAATTGACCATTTTGAAAGTGCTCAAAAAACCCATCAACCTACAAAATGATCAACAAACCAAACAAAAATTGGCTTGGTCATTTTTTAATCATTTCTAAAACAATTAGACATTTTATTCTATTGTTAAAAAGAAAACAATGCATATTAACTCTAAGAGAATTACATCCCTAGCAAGGTTTTCCTTTAGGGTTCGGTAGTCACCAATGATATTTTCTATAGCTATGTTTTAAAAATACACCAATCATTTGTAGTGGAATAAAATGTCCATTTGTTTCAAATAGTAATAATAATACAATCGTTTATCTTGAAATTAATGAGTCAAAATTTATAAAAGTTAATTTGAAATTGGAAGTGTTTATTTTGTTTTGTTTTATTGTTTTGAAACTAGGAGACACTAGGGGTTTTGTATAGGTGGGGGAAAGTGACTTTGATAGTCTCTGCTTTTGATGTAGGAAAGGACCAGTTGTTCGTGTCGTAGAGGAGATGTTTTAAGATCCTTGGATAATGATGTCACTCCACATGTGGTTAATTGCGAGTGTTTATCATCTTGTAATGGCCCTTTGTAGATAGGGGAAAACAACTTCGATGGCCTTTGTTTTCAATGTAGGTAAAGGCCAGTTGTCTGTGTCGTAGAATAGATGCTTTAAGATCCTTGTTGATACTACTCTTAACATCAAATAAGAACATACTTTTCATTATGCCCAGTTCATATGATAGGAATAAGAAGCTATTTGACTTCCCTAGATTGGCATAGAGAAGAGATTCTAGAATGGGAAAATTGAGGAGCTTTTAACTTTCAGAATTTTAAGTAAACTTTGCACTCCTACAAACTCTTAAATTAACTTCTTTTTTAAGCATGTTACTACATTGAAGCAATGTTGAACATCAAAAGGTAAGATGATTCATCTCTCTTGGTGCAAACAACTTTTACTTGTCTAAGATTCAAAATCAATAAAGAATGGATAGAATACACGTATTTCTTTGGATTTTTGGTTGTGTGATTAATGCCTTATTGCAAAATGGACCACCACAAGGTATCAAAATTAGAGGGCACATACACTTTTTCATTGGCAGTTAACTTATCAATTCTCATCTAACAATAATAAAAAGTAGATTCTCTTCTAGCCAAATTTGGCTTCACTAGAGTCGTTGGTGAGTGAATGTTAAATGTATCTTTAAGACATGGATATAGATTGTTTACTAATTGAACTCTTATAACTTTTTGTACAAAATACTCAAACACAATAATTCCAATTGATTCATGATTCCACTAAAATTACCTACTTCTAGATAAAATAAATTAATCTTCTAAAACCAAATTTCAAAGTTGCCACAAAAAGTTGCTTGATTGCAAGTGATACAACCTTACAAGTAAAGTTCATTCGTAATTTTCAGCATAGTTTGACAACATTGACAACATAATTTTCAATGTTGTCAATATGATTTTGGAACTTATTTGCAAGTGAAAGGAGATTCTAATGGACTCTAGCATGCATTATTTGGACACTATATGAATAATTTTTGAATTTTTAAAGTATTTCTTATAGATGTATCTATGGGCTCTCATATTCTAATTGTGTACAACATGTGTAATCATTGTCTAGTTTTGGTGTTTCTTTTGGGTTCAAATGTAGAATTTGCTTCTGTATTAGGGATGATTACGGGGGCACGTATTTTAAGAACATTATCACCATTTCAAAAAAAATCATTGATAACAAAAAAACCAAAACTTGAATTCAAAAATTGTGCCACTCGTTTAGAGCTTGTTTCTATTGGAGGTGTTGGACTTAACCACACTAATTGGTAATATATGAAAGGGAAATCAACCACTTTGAAATGTTGGTTCAACTATGCATATTAGAAAAATTAACATCAATTGAACTTACATTTTAGCATAGAAAACACCCTTATATTGCTACCACGTGTTGTGGAGACCAAGAGTCCAATTGAGCATCTTCCCACTAGAAATGGGCTATTATCCCATTTGGTGTATTTTTTCTTGACCAATTACAAGTCTTATAATGTACAAAAGTAAAATAAGCTGCGAAAATAAACTATCATTTATTATAATAAATTTTGCAAATTATATAGAAAAATGTTATCGAGGATTTATATTTTTGAAGCAAATGAGACTACTTCTTACTAACATAAAAATTTAATATTGACAAATGTAATCTAATAAAAAAATAGAAAAAAGAGGCAAAATGAACATTTAGTAACAATGATATAAGTTGAGTTGTTTGGTATTGAATTGAACAACAATAGTCAAGATGTGAAACAATTTTTAATTAGTAAAGTATCAATGGGGTCGATTTCCTTCAATGTTAGCAAAAAAAAATTGGTTATCATTTAATTGACTACCTAACGTGAAGATACCTTCTGTTGATTCAAAAGAAGATAGTCATTTCAATGAAAAAAAGAACTTGTAATTGTATGAACAAAGACCATATAAAATTTTTAATTTATAATGATTGCAACCAATAAGAATCTATTGCCTCGTCAAAGGGTATTATAGCATAGTTCAAATAATGTTCTTTTATATTTTCCTAAGGCTCTAGAAAGCCTAATTAAATTTTTCCAAATCATTAAAGGGCATCGATTTTAATTATTCATGGTGTGATATGTCCAAAATCAAAATAAGTATAGCATGGTATTGGTGGTGAAAGGATGAAGGACTTATCAAATGATTCTATTATAGTGTTTGGGAATATCCAATCGTTAATGTAAGGGAAGCCATATGAAATTTCCCAAATTATCAATTTAAAATTGTGACTTTAGAAAATAAATGAATCAAATTTGAGAAACTTTTATATTTATGATTAAAAATCAATGAAATAACCAAATAAATGAAAGATGTGCAATTGATCATGAGAAAGTAAAAAAAATCAAATATCTTTTAAACATTGATCAATTGTCAAATGTTGTATTTATAAATTAAAAAATACAAAAGATTTTTTATGTGGCAACAACAATAAGTTCTTCATTGTAAAATCACAAATTCATTAGAAGGAAAAACTTTGGACAAATCACTAAGTGATTTCAAATTTGAAAATCAAATATTGGAGGGGTTTGTGTAGAGTTTGAGTTGTAAAGAAATCAATGTAGTTCATACATTTGAACATGTAACCGTTTTTTTATTATTTTAGAACTTGTAGCAAAATTGCAAAGAAAAAAAACTACAACCTCTTTTGTAGGACAAGCACAAATAAATAAATAAATAATTGGTTTTTTTCATTATAACATTATTTAATTCTATATTAAATATGTTGCACAAAAGGTAAACATACAATCTTGTTCTTTATGACAATTCTACTACAGACATGTCCATTATAATTTGACAATCTCATTTGTAAGAGAACTAAATTTGGGAATATATTGGAATTGGCTACATACCTCTATCACTTGATTTTTCTCCCTCATTTTATTAGCTATAATGTCACATCATTACACTCCTATATACTAAATTGAGATCTTGTAGTGTAGGTGTTGAATTTTTGAGATATGGTGGATGAACATTCTCATGAGGCTTGAAGAATTCTTGCATCATTGCAATCATCCATATATCATTTTATGTTGAATTCTATTATGAGCCTATTTTTCTTTGAAAATGAATGTTGAAGAATCTTGCTATTTTGTGCAATATTCATGAATATTAAATGTCAAATCCTAAATGATGCATAGCCAAGACTTTTTCTTGAATAGACCAACAAAGGTCCATTTCTATTTCCAGTTAGTATAAAAACATTCTTTTGATTTCTAAGTCACACTTTTAGATGTACAAGAATGTCCTTTTGATTTCTTAGTCACTATCATAGGTGGCAGTACAACATTCATCAAAAGTTAGAAACATAACATCATATAACCACTTGATTGTAGTCTCAATGCAAGTCAACTACGTGTTGTACCAGCATGAGCCAAGGAATATGGCATTGATTTGCTATAGAGATGGGACATTTTTCATCTTTTTTTTATTACCAACAAAAAAGAAGTATTTAGAAAAAAAAATTGCCTATCACAAAACCTACATAATGTAAACCAAATTTATGTGTATTCCACAACTAAAAAAATCAGCAAACCACAATTATAGGCCAAAATTCAAATTGTAACAAAATATTAAATTTTATAAAAAAAAATTGAACTTTGACATTGGAGTATAAACTAGACTTGATAAACTTCATTTCATTGGTTGGATTTTAATTCAAAAAGAGATAATTATTATGACTAAAATTCAAATCAAGAAATGGGAGCTAAAATTTGCTAAAATACACTACAAGGTGATTTGTGACGGACATAAAGTATTAAGAATATTTTTATAGAAAAATAAAAATACCCTTAACGAAGAAATTCCCAACACCATGTACCGGTGTCTTTTTTTTTTAGGCTTTTAAGAGCCAAAATGCACCAAAAATAATTGGCATGCACCAAGCTTTAAGGAAAAATTTGAAGAAAAAATAAATGAAGATGTCATATTGTTCCAATTTTTGAAAATATTATGGATGAAATTGCCATTTAAAATGAAACTCATCCAAATATGTGAATGAAAATATAGTTCTATGCAAATTATAGACGAATATTAAAATATTTTGCCACACCATTTCATTTTATGTCGCCACTTTAGCACTTCTCCAAAAACCAAAATGAAATCCCTACCATTTACTGCAAACACTTTGAAGAAACTATTTAGAGAAAATGAATGGATGAAAAACACATCGCTTCATCTCTTGTAATGTTCAAATGAAATCATTCATAAGCGACGTACCTTCACAGATTAAGTCTAGCAATGAGTCAATGAGTGATGGTCATAATCAACTCCTGGTTGGAACATCTCAATTTGGAAAATTAGGCACAACCATGGATTTTTCATCATGTGATGTTGTTGAGATTTAAATCAATTTAGCTGCACATTGATTGTAGAACAGCATAATTAAGCTCATATATAAGGAAACCCACTCATAGTTGAGTTGACAAATTCAGTTGAGTTTTGAAACTGAGTTGCGTTTTATACAAATTGTGGTTGAGTTTCAAAACTCAATTTTATAAGAGTATTCACACCCATGCACGCTAAAGTTGACTCACTAAAATTATTCATTTACATTTGAAGAGCCCTTGAACTTACACTCCCTCACCCTTGAATGCCCCTCAAGCACCAAAAGTGCACATCAAATGGTCAATGGACCAATCACAAGTAAAATGTAGGATATAGTCAACTAAACTTAAATTTGAAGGGCCATTTCTTAACACGCTAGGATTGAGGGTCAAAAGGCATTTTTGAAGGGCCCTTAGCATTTTTCATCTAGTTATTGCGTGTGTCACACTCTGGTAGGGCATGGGTGTGGATGCTCTAAAAGAATGAGTCATAACGTGACCTTGAATTACCATTTCGCCTCATGTCCCAATTCATTTGATGTGGTGCCAAATGCGACATTCAAACTCAACATGTGGTAAGGCTTACGATCAAAGCATAGGATCCACATGCAATGTAACTAATAAAACTAGATTACAATTGAGTTTGTTTTCAATTCAACTGTTAGTGTGAGGCTTGGTTCACAAGTAGAAACACCGCCTGCGTAGACTAGCAAAAAGACCCATGAGATGACTCCACATGACAAACTAGACTAGTTGTGGGTCTATTTGGGCATGCTTCTCTAGTCTACGTTGGTGATGTTTTTACTGATTATTAAAAAATCCAAACCAACAGGGAGATCCAAGTAGGTTCATTTTTTTTTTAACTCAATTGTTTGTGCGGGATGGGCCATAGAGGGATATCAAGGGAACTCGTGTCACTCACATAACATTCTTGCGTCATTGTGAGAACCATCCTTCTAAAGCCTATAATTTCTCATCTAAAATGGGTTATTTAACTAGAGAGAAATGGGGAAGTTTAGAGTCTGAAAAAGGTAGAGACGATTCAAAGAATTCAAAAAAGAAGACAACAAAAGTTTCAAAGAAGGCGACAAAATAAACAAAGCATGTCATGTAAAATTCCTTGTTTGTCCCATGCACAAAGATTTCTTCCACATTTCTCTCGAATGCAATTCATAACATTGTTAAGCCTTAAACTTTGTACCCGTACTAAAGTTTCCAAGATTCTCTCCGATGCTTTTTGTTTTCACATCTTAAGTTTGTCTTACTTGCTCGACTCTTACTAAATCCCCTCATATAATGGCAAGTGTCATCTTTCACTCTAAGTTACTATATCCATAAAAATCAAACCAAGCAATGGGGGGTGCAGAACCCTAATGTTATAGAATGTAATGTATCACTTGGGATAAAAAATTGTACAAAGTGGGATTAAAAAAAATGGAATCAAATTGGTATCAAGTTGCACAAAAAGATACCTTTGTGGGGGACAAAGGGTAATTTTGTACATGGATGAGTAGGTGTATGTCCAAGAATGTTATACAGTTGATGCCATCAAGTTGATGGTATTCTGCACTTTAATTTACTTTTTCTCTCAGGTCAAAGGGACTCATGAAAGTGACGAAGCTGCTGAAAGGCAGCTGCCATTTGTTATGTAGCATTGAATCAAACTTCAGTTCCAACTGCCCCGACCATAACATTCAGTAGCCTTCACGCTCACTGCCTTTACATTCCTTCCTGCCTTCTTGTAAAAGAAGCTAGTTATTGATTTTGCATGGATGATGATGATGTTGGATATTCTGCACATTTTCCTCAAGAGTAAGGCAGAGCCAACAAAGGCTACTGTTCGAGCTACTGCTATGACTCTAAACCCCCCTTGACGATAATGCAAGAGGATAAAATATGTTCCCTATTCTGTGTATGTAGGGGCCACCATAAAAAATAACCCCCTCTTTCGAGAGTTTAAAATTCTCAAGGGGGTCCTCCTAGACTATTTTCGAGCCATAGGCCCCAAATTTGCAAAACAATTGCCAGAAAAAGACCCTAGGGTGTCCAAAATGGAAATTTCAGAAAATGGGGCACATGGGTGATGTGTTCAACCATGCCTGACGCAACCATAAAGACTGAAAAAGTTTTATCCTTAGGCCTTCAAAGCCACTAAGGTAGAGACACTTGGCTAATTTTTTTTTAAACAAATGGATGCTTTATTTCTATTGCACAACAAAAGATCACAACATCACACTAGAAACGAAGAGAGCATGTTTCCAAGTAAGAGCGACGCCCCCATCGTAAACATGAAGCCCGGGAGCAATCCTTGTCACGCTCGGGGTTCCTATCAAGCAAGGAAATATTAGCGTTCACAACATGCATTTGATTGGAATTGAACTGCCGCCCTTGTTGGTGCTAAAAAGCACTCCAAAAGGAAGCGCACCTAGGTAGTTTAACCCTTTTGACACACAAGCGTCTATATAATGAATGATGAACAAATTGTAAGCCTTCTTTTGACTACATTTTGTATAGTTTTTCATCCATCCAAAATTTCCTTGGTTCTTGTGCTAGTTGACTACCATTTGTGCAGTATGGATCTTCAAAATAAGATATCGTGATTTATTTTAAATGACAAAATTGGTTTATGTCAAGTTTCATTTTTAGTTCAAAAAATGAGACCTTAACAATGATTTTCCAAAATAAGTAAAATCAAATAATGGAAATTATACCATCTCATAGTGTATATTATTCCCAATTCGTTATATTCTTTTAATAAAAATTGTTAATTTGGGGTTTTAAAGTGAATTTAAAAAGAAAACCTTTCTAAATTAATTAAAAACTATTAATAAAAGATATGATAAATCCAAGTGTAGAGATGTGATGTACAACTATTCTTTATATATCAACTCCATTTTGCGATTCATCAAATATTTTATAATACATCTTTGAAATGGGTAGTGGATCTGGACATTAAAGGGTTAAGGTCATTCTGAACCATGGGTAGAGGTACCTAATTGAAACATGCACCTAAATGCCATACCATATAAATTTACCAAATGAATACATATTGATTTTGGAAATGTACATTGTCTTAACATCAACTCTTGTGTTGGTTATAACAATTTCGAACTACTATGGTTTGGTCCCTTTTAATAGGATTATTGTAAAGGTATTGTTCCTCAACATTAGAGAATGATACTTCTATAGTAGCACTAGATACTTTCAATTCAAGGGTTTTCCTTTAGAAAAAGGATCTATAGAAAAGATATTAGGCTAAGGTAGGTCAAAATTGTTATGTGTTAAGTCATTTACCAATAAAATTTTGAGCCTTGTAACTTTTGAATATAATATCTAAATAAGACATATTTTGGAATCATCAAAATCCCCTTGCAAATCCCCTAACAACCCTTATGAAAGAAATTGGCTAGTCTAATAATAAGAATTATATTCAACTCTTAGAGTGTTTTTTTAGGTGTAGTTACATGTATAGCTTTCGACTACCTATTGAAGGTATGTGTGGCCATGTTTAAATGGCATTTTTTTTTAAAAGAATGTTTGTAACATTATTTTATTGTAAGTGCATAGATAGCCTTGTTTGATGCCTAGGGCAATTTTACCAATAAACTCAATGCCATTTATGAGCTAAAATCAAACATAGGATGTAAAATCATAGAGAAAAACAATTTGTCTTTAACCCCTAAACGTCCCAACGTCTAGAAATTGGATCACGAATAAATTCAAAGCCTTACAACTTTCTCATACAATCTCAGGTGACTTTCATTCAAGTCACCTTTGCAAGCCTATTAAATTCTCTACCAATTAAAGTAAATATCTTGTGGTGGGGAGATATTGATAATATTGGAGAGGCCTCTAAATGCAAGTATGTCAAATTTGTTGGGTAGATTTTATGCTTGCAATAGTCCTCTCATGTACACCTCATGTACATATGAGCCATGCTAATATTTATTTTTGAGGCTAGCATCTATTTGTATTGAAAGGGTCGGTACGTTTAGGAGTTAATTTAACATAACCCCTGAGTGCCCAAGGGTTTTCTTAAAAAAACTAAACGTGTTATAATGTTCATCGTACTCAACTTTTATGACTTACAAACCTTCAATATATATAGAGCACAACAATAAAACAACATCCATACAATTTAATTTTGGAAAAATGCTATGAATTATTTAATAATCAATTTATAAGAATTATCTTTGAAAATTCATAAAAAATGCACGTTTAGTCATTTTGACTTGGAATCAAGTATGATAGGTCAAAAACATTGGTTTTACATGGTGGTTACCTTGTTCATGTTAGAGCTAATCTTATTTGATAAAAAAACCTAAAGATTTCATTCCGAGGAAACTTTCAAATTTGTGACAATTTGAGATACTGTCAATTTGAGGACTTTAGAGGATATCAATAAATATTTTTTAAATTCTTTTATTTGGAAAGGTTGATCAATTTGAATATCTACAAGGGAAAAAAAATCACGTTCAAAAATTGTTATTTTGCATAAGATATGGACATTTAAAATTGGCTGAAATTTTGATAATCTTGAAATTTTGATGGACCAAATATGGTTGGTTAGGCACTTAGGGGTTGAGACATAAGTGCCTTTCAGTGTCTCCGTAAAATTAAAAAATTACCTTTCTTGGTTGAAAATAAAAAAATCTAAAATTTAACTCTTAGTACTGCCCATAAAAAAATTTAAACCGGTCAGGGGAATTAAACTGCCCTCACAGATTTGAGCTGAAATTTTCAGACGACCATATTTGGTCGCTCAGGCAGTTAGGGGATAATAGAGAAGTAGTGACAACATGAAATGTTGTTTGCAATGGATTATGTAGAATATGGAAAAGACAAAATACAAAGTTAGATTCACATGTTGCATTGATGATTTTTTATTGGCAAGGCATGTAATTATCCTCTACACTATCATTGCATATGCACTATCACCAAGGAATGGTGCAAGAGCTTGGTGCTTAAGGCCCAAATTGGCACTAGCTTGGTGCCAATATGACATGGGCCTTGAGCATCACATTGTGACACCATTCACTGGTGCCCAGGTACCTTTTTTCTACTAGTGATGTTTGTGCTTATGCATGTAAAAAGCATATAATTATAAACATACCGTTTTCTTATCTAAATTTTGCAACGATTCGATTAAATTAGTACATTATTTAGATAGCAATTACACCTTGTCTAGTTAACAAAGCATATTTATATATAAATTCATATCTAGTTTTACAAAAAAATATGGTTCAAATTGGTAGAATATATATACCATACTGAAAATTCAATTTTTTTAAAATAAAATAAAGTATGAAAAATAAATTGGGAATCCAAAAAGATATCTATTGGTTTCCCAATACTAGAAGTTATTTTTAACCCCTAAAAGGACCAGGAAGACGCATTGTGTTTAAGAATAATTTCATTACTTGAGTGACTTATTTGGATTCCATAATTTTGACTCAATGTTAACTAATGAATTGTAAATGTTTGTTACGAGAACACAAAAATCTTTCAAGATGTGCAATTACGTTAATCGATCTGTTGGGAAAAAACTAAAACTTCAACGTAGGTGAATTTGGGACATGGTAATTAGGAAAATTGATGACCTGGAGGGTGTTTTCACACTAGGCCATCAGATTTGTCAAGAAAAGAAAAGTGTACAATATGTAAAACATTTTCCATTACTACGTCATTAACGCAATATAATAATTATGGAAAATGTTTAAATATATTTGAAATGAAATATTTTGGGAATAGTTAGAATCTTTTCTACATATTTTATATTATTTTGGAATATTTTGGAATATTCTAACAATATTTTTTAATCTTTACACATTTATGCAATGTAACAATTAATAACGATCATAAACACGGCTCAACGAATCACCAACAAGTTACTTCACCAAAATATAAATCTTTCAGAATCATTCATTGTTGTTGTATTTAGTTTTAGAACACCATTTTTTGTGAGCACCTAGATACAATATATCCGTTTATGCTCTTGAAATTTCAAACGCTAATCATGGTTCTTTAATTTATGAGAATGTTTGTAGTGAATGACCAGTTGATTTTGCTCAATTTTTTTAGAAAACAACTCATGATCAAACCTTATGATTATGTAATATATACAGTAGATTATCATGAAAATTGATATATAATCTCACGGCTAAGTGCTCTTTGAGCTTCAACAGTGAAGTTTTCGACATGAACACCAATTGAGAGATATGGTTGTGTTCATAAAAACATCACGAGAAGTGATAAAATTATAGGGATGAGCATGGTCCTTTAAGGGTTAAAGCTTGAAAAAAGCACTAAATTATTACATCCCGCTATGTAGAACCCAATATTGTGAAATTGCTAATATGCACACCTATTTCTCAAGGGCTTTCTAATTTCCTATCAATGTCAATGTTGTGTAAATCTATTGTGTTATGACCAAAAAATAAAAATAAAAATACAAAGACTTGTCTTGTATAGATGCACTTTACGGAAAATGGTCTTGTCCAATTGTCCATTTTGAAAGTGCTCCAAAAAACATCAACCTCCAAAATGATTAATAAGCCAAAAGAAATTAGCCTAACTTGGCTTGATCATTTTTTAATCATCTCTAAAACAATTATACATTTTATTCCATTGTTAAAAAGAAAACAATGCAAATTGAGGCCAAGAGAATTACATCCCCAGCAAGGTTTGCCCGTAGGATTTGGTAGTCACCAATGAAATTTCCTAAAGCCATGTTTTAAAAATACACCAATCATTCGCAATAAAATAAAATGTCCATTTGTTTCAAAAAATAAAAAGTAAAAAATACACCAATCATTTATCTTGAACTTATTAGAGTTATTCGCAAAGTTTTTCAAAGTTTGAACAAAATACCTAAAATTTTGCTTTAATATACTCTTATTTGTTCACTCCAAATAGTTAAAAGGTATAGAAGAGCTTAGTGGTCCATCATTAGATGTGTAAGAGCTTGGTAGTCTTCAAACTCATGGAAAAGAAATTGCCACCAAAAAAGGAACTCACAAAAAATTTCTTTTGAGTTCAGTGAAGACCACCAAGCTCTTCCATATCTATTAACTGTTTGAAGTGAACAAATAAGAGTATATTAAAGCGAAATTCGTGATATCTTATTCAAACTTCGAAGGACTTTGTGTAAAACTCTAATGAGACAAATTTTATGAAAGGTAATTTGAATTTGGAAGTGTTTATTTTTTTTCCTTTTGTTTTGAAACTCGGGGACACTTTATTCCATTGTGAAAGAAAACAACACATTGAATTGCAGGAATCAAAACCTTGGCGAGAGAATCAATGTATCAACGTGTATGGAAGTGCTCTTTTTGTCTGCACCATAAAGTATTCAAATAAATTTATTAAATTAAAATGATATTGTTGCACAATCTGCTGGAGGCTTGGAGTAACTAATCAGTGATTGGCTGGTAAAGCTTACCCATATTTTCATTCAGACAAACGTCCCATAATTCCGCTCAGTGTTTGTAGTGTTTGTTGTTTTTAATGAATAAAACTAAAGTAAAATCAAATGAACGTATTTTTATTTTATTTTGTTTTAATGGTTATTTTTATAAAGCAAATGATTGATTCATTGCAAAGAAATTGACCACCCTTAAGAAACGGATAAACCCCTGGAGTAAACAAAACAAAATTAAAAACAACTAAGATTTTGGCGAGAATAACAAAACATTCACCGTGTAGAAATAAGAACATGACCCAATAGCCTAAGCCCCCATCATATGTGCAAACTAGTCTTAGAGTCACTAAATTTTTTTCCTCGGGGATGATCATGCAAAAAGTAGAAAACCATGTGAGTTAAACTATAAGGTTCATTTTATTTATGGGAGGATTATATGTAACATAGGATGTTTTAAATTCAAATAAAGAATAATTTAAGAATCTACTTGAAATATATTTAGAATATTCTAGAATATACCTCAAATATTCCAATCATGTGATAGCCCCCATTCAAATACCCCTTTAACGCACATGGTTACACTAGATATATGTTCACGACCCTAACCGCCCCCCCTCCCTCGAGCTTTTTTCCTGACCCACATAACATTCAGTAGCCTTCATGCCCACTGCCTTTCCTTCATGCACTTTGCTCATCACCTTGAGGCTCAAGGTGATGTAGTACTGTTGGGTGTGGAATATTCCACACCATCTACTATAGAGCCAAGGCAGAGACAATGCATGCTACTGAATGTTATGATTGAGAATTAAAGCCTCTGAGTATATCTCTAACAATATCCACGGAGTGAAAATTTCAAATGACAACTAGAATATCCCTCGAACATATCCGTTCCTAATCCAAAACACCTTCCCAAATGTTTGCACTTGATGGCTTCATGATCATGTCTTCTTCATTCCAAAATTTGTTATATACTGAGGCGATTTTTTCTACGTACATTAGTGTAAGTGGCTTTGCCATTGGGAGCAGGGAGCCTTATTCAAAGCACAAAATAGGGACAAGTTTACATTGTGGAGCCTACGTGCACTTGGAAATCTCCCACACAAGTAGAACTGCTATCCTCAAAGTTTTGGGGGCACAGTTCTCAACAACACATGTCATTTGTCCTGGTTGGATTCTTTCTACTTGCTTGTAATTGGTTGCTTTTTTCATTGTGCTTGATTCCTTTTCCTAATTTGTCCAACTTCTCTCCACCCCCAACTAGTTTTCCAATATTAGAATCAGACAACTGCAGCTTACAATTACACAAACCCCCATAAAAAAAATTTAAAAGAAATTTTTATTTTTATTTTTATACAAACCCAACACAAGGAAACCATTTTCCTGTTGCTGCCAAATTATAAACCATGAATTCAGGATCTACAAGTTTCTACAGTTAGTGTTTAGACCTTGCTACCCATGTCCTTGAAGCATAGATAGACGAACTACTCTCAACACACTTTCCATTCACGATGGTCCCCCCGACCAACGTTACTATTTTTATTAAAAAAATTAGTAGTAGTGTTGGCAAGTTTTGTGTTTTGTGAATCAAAAGTTAGTATTGACTTTTATGTTCCATAGCTTTGTGGGTGGGAGTAAGAGCTTCTCATGCAATTTGGCTAAATATAGTACATGCATAGGCAGGTTGTAGGGTGGCGCTGCAACCACTCAACGTGTAAAGAGTTTGGCAACATGAAGCAAAGTTCATTGGCCTCTGCATTATGCCCCCTCCTCTCCATCTGCGCCATTTGGCGCCCCTTCCACATGTATGTTGTGAGTTAGAAATAGTAAAAGAGTACTCCAAATTTGAAGTACGGCTTGGCTATTCTGTGAAGGCACCTACTAGACCGTTTCTTTCATGTGGTGATTGTTGAACATTGAATATGGCATTTTTTTCAAGTATGGGCCTCGACAGTGTAAGAATGAGATGCTTTGTTGTGGCCATAAGAGATGTTCTAAATGTAGGCATTCATAGTGCTCTTGCTCTGCAACTCACCAACTGTAATCTCATAGCACCTTTCGGCGCCTTGCTGCGAAATTATTAATTAAAGTTCAAAATTAAGATTCCACGTTTATAGAAGATAATATTAACAATTCTGGCTTTTTTCTCTATAATCTTTTTTAGTTCACCTTGTTGTCAAGTAATCATTAACTTTTGTCCACCGAACTCTATTTCATTCATTGACAAGGAAGATGTGAGTAAAGAGTGTAAAATGCTCTGTCATTTATACAAGTGGAGTGGAATTGTATGTGGGATATGTAAAATTTGAGGTGAAGCACCTAGTTAGTCTTTATTTTTGTATCACGCATAGTTTTTGCATAAAGTCTTCAAATGACATACAATTTTTTGTACCATTTGTGTAATTTATATGTTTTTTACAATTCACCTACTATGTAGTGTTCAATAGTGAAGATATTAGTTTTCAAATCTCAAGCAACTTTTCTATCACTTTGCAAGTGTAACTCTTTTGCACGATACGCACGTCTCAAATTTGGAAGTCCACAAAAAGTAATCGTTTTCTATACGTTTATATTAATATGTTTTGTATGTGTTTTTTCAACATGTAAATTGAGTTGCAATGATGTAGAATAGGCTCTTATTAAGTGTGGCAATCGTTGAGTTTTAATTTTAATTTTTTCCAAATATAAATTGAATTTTAATTTTTGAGTGTGTGGCTGCACTAAGAAAGATCACTACAATCTAAACTTGAAAAATCAAAATAACACTCACTGACTGCTACACAAATTTAATGCCTATTTTACATCATTCAAAATGCCATTTTCATGTTAAAAGGACGAACCCTTCCATTCCTGTAAATCATTTGGAGAATAATTTCTTTTTGTGGCCTTCTAAGTTTGAGATGGATGGCTACTTTCATATACAAGTAAAAATTAAAAAGTGTAAACGTTAAAGGAGAGAGGCCTAACACCAATAGCTTCCTAACTTTGATACACTATTGTAGGTATTGGTTACTGTTTACTCCCTCCGTCTGATAATATCTCATTACTTTAGATTGGAAAAAATACTAAGGATTTGATATAAGATTTCACAATTCGCGCCAAGCGATCAAACTTTGAGACCACAAGAAGCAAAATATTAGAAGCTTTGAGTTGCTTGTATAGGGGTCCAAAAACATTTTATCCAAAGAATAAGCCATCTCCCAAACCTTGTCACTAATACAAAATTTCATAAGAAATGACGTCAAAATGTCATTTTGTTTGAGTTATCAATAATACAAATAACATGACCTTGAAGTTAAAAGATGAATCTAAGTTCTTTGAAATCCTATTTAGATGTGTTACAAGATCGTATAGTATTTGTTTATTCCATTTGGTGAAAAAACGTGTAAGATATTGAGGATCAAAATCTATACATATTCCACTATCCTCTTTTTTTAAAAGGAGATTTTGACCCTTGATATCTTGCACATTTATTTAATCAAACGAAACAAAAAAATATCACATCTTATAGTACATCTCAATAGGATTTCAAAACCCTGAGCTCATTATTTAACTCCAAGTACTTTGTTTGCTATGAACATTTGAAGATTACTTTTAATTAATTTGGGAAAAAAGAAGAAGAAGAAGAGGTAATCTATATATTGGAATGATGGCAATATTAGTTCATTCACTCTTCATTCTATTTAGTGTTACTTCATAAATAATGTTGCTCCTAAATTGATAGACCCATTATAAATTCGTGAGTGATAGAATATGATTATGTGAGAGGACCACAACTTTTGGAGGGACTGCTACAATTGCAAACCCAACACAATAACGCATCATCACATATAGTATTACAATAGAGTTAACCAAAAAGAGTGTCTCAAAGTGGAAAGAAACCTTCAACTCCCCTTAAACTCGTTTTTAGATCAAAAAGATGGCAAAACTAATCTATGGTGAGTTGGAGAATAATCTAAAGCAAGGCCATGGCACCGCTCCCAATGCTAGAGGAGAGTTCCCACAAGTTCCCCCAAGGGGCTATTCATGAAGGGACCAAGGAACTGTTCATGCACAAGCAATGTCAGATAGTGATATTATTGGGGCAAAGACTCCGCATAGACTCAACAGAAGTCCCATGTTCTTTTCGGTTAACTCAGATATTTACTTAGTACGGACCATACGAAATAAAATGAAGACTGTAGTTACTTGAGAATACCTGAGGTGAGTACCGTACCTGGAAGGTAGGGTTGACAAAAAGATAAGACCAGAATTTTAGGAAATGATTTTGTCCAAAAAAAAAAAAAACCTATTTTCTATGGTGAAAAGAGAGAATCTTAGAGAATATTCACATCATTTCAACAATTAAAAATAATAATACTAGGCATGAGGTGCTGCCGACCCTACCAATTTTGGGTACGATATCATAGAGTCTACCTTCTGAAAAGAGGCACCAGGAATAAACCTTACAACTCATGTCCTTGAGGCATGGCTAGACGAACTACCCCAAAGTACGTACTCATTTGTCATAGGGACAGCATTATGATTATGATTATTGTGGCCCAGAGACCAAATCTAAAAACCACCAAGATCGCACCAAAGTGTGCGAGAAGCAACACAACAGGCTTTTCATTGGAGGGTAGTTACAGTACAGGATGTCAATGAAAAAACAAAAAGACACATAGTAGTAGTAGTACTACTAACTTACTACTGCGGAAGTTGATTGAGCTTAGCTTACAATTTCCCGTCTTTTTTTTTAACTTAGACATCAATAGCCGCCTGATAACAGAGCTCAGCTAGTCCAACAGCCCCAAAGATTCTCTAAGAATAGAAAGTGTCATGCTTGTAAGGAGGAGTGGATTTTGCTGTACTGACGTTTTGTCTGTAAAACCCCTCCTGCAACGAATTTCGCATGTGCGCGAATACAATAATATCCAATAAACTCGCAAACCACCGTGTTGAAGATTTTGGACACAGAAGACCGTCCATTAGTTTGGGGACAATTTTAATTTTCCAGTCCTGCAACTAACCCATGCCGGCTGTCTAGCCGCTTTTCCATTTTGCATGCACATAACTTACGTGCTCAACCATACAGTGCGTACGTTGACAGACGCTCACTTTGGAGGCTGTGAAAAGTGTAGTGTGTTTTTTTCTTAAATTTCAAAAAGTGATCGCTGGATGTAGTATTTATTAGCTGTCAAGAATCGCAAGAAATCAATTCATTTCACGATGAATGAATCAAATCACCGTTGCAGGTGGCGTTTGCAGGCATGGTCTGTGTACGGTGCTTTGTGTCCATACCGTGTACGGTCAAATTTGTATCCATACTTGCAAGTAATCACATTTGTAGTAGTCCCAGAACCCAAGACCCGGTATATTTATTAACGTACTACTATGCAAAGTTATATCCTGATCTCAGATCATTGCTGAGTTTGCAACTGGAAACTCGATCTTTTCGAAACGCATATTTCTGTTGGCTCAAGCATATTCCAACTTCATAGGAGGAAGCAACCAAGCTTTTAGGGTTTTTTTTGTTTTTTGTTTTCTAGGCTTTGGTTTTGGAGCATATTTCTGTTGGCTCAAGCATATTCCATCTTCGTAGGAGGAAGCAACCAAGCTTTTAGGGTTCTTTTTTCGTTTTCTAGGCTTTGGTTTTGGAGCATATTTCTGTTGGCTCAAGCATATTCCAACTTCATAGGAGGAAGCAACCAAGCTTTTAGGGTTTTTGGCGACAGACGGAACATACTATTACTCGTGGATTCATGCGGACCTAGTGTTCACGTCGACGACCAAAACTCTGCTTTTTCTCTACAGGGTATGTCATCAATTAAGCGTGCAAGTTAAGCGCGAAACAATAAAATAGAAATGGGGGGCCGGCGGAGGAAGCTTAGCTTGCTTTTTCTGGGGAAAAAAAAGGCCGGCGTTAGTTGCTTCTGCTTTTGTGCAATTTATTGACAAGTCGGCCAGCGAGCTCCCAAGTTCTAGGTGCCAACCATTTTGCGTCCTCAATCTGGCTGACTAGCTGGACCCCTTCAACTTACGGCATGTACCTCACTGGATTATTATTTGAGCGTTCTGTCAGCAGGTCATGTTCGCGCATTATAACGCTGCATTGAGGAAGCAGTAGATTTGATTTTTTTGTGCAAGACATGGTCCACGTACTACTACTCGCTCCCCGGCCCTGTCGTCTCATGTGTTGCATGATCATCGTTGCGTCTGACATGAAAAAAAGATGCTTCCCAGCCATTGTTCTGAATCTCTTCGGCTCAGGACCAAGTCCTCGACCACTTGTTGGCCTTCTCGCAGTCCTATTAGATTACAGATTTGCAGCCACTTTTCATGTGTCCAATTTTCAAGAAAAAAGAACCAGCCCGGGGCGTAAAACAAAAAGAAGAGTAAGTAGTCTTGTCGTTGAGATCCCTCAAAGTAAGCTCCAAAGTTTATGTTATTCTCACCAAACATTGAATGTAACCGCAAACTGGACAACCATGTACATATTTTATTTTCGTATCTCTTAACAGTATAGCATGTGTCGTTACAACCCATGCCCATGTTAGATTCTCTTTTTTGTCTAATTTTTATACTCCCTTTGTCCCGAAATAAAACCCCTCGTTCTTGGCATGTTCTAACTTAACGCGTTTTATGCCAAAAAAAGTTGTCTCAATACTCGAAAAATGGTTTTTATCTTTAATTGTTGTTTGTAGTTTTTGTATCACTCTCATTGTCCATCTCGTTTGAAAATGGACAAGGTTCATGTTTGAAGTATAAAATATAGGACAAATATTGCACCAAAAAAAAATGCCAAAAACCATAGGTTTTATTTTGGGACAAAGAGAGTACTTTTTAGGACAATCTTTTTTTAAAATTGAATGTTATGTAACCAAATATATTTATATCTCCTTTCATGGCTTTTCAACCCTACCAAGAACACCCCATTTAATTCATAATGCATCATATGCAAAAATTCGTTTTTTGGGCTATTTTTTTTTATAAAAAGATTGTAGTTTTTGTGATGGAAGTATCTTGAAATTCAATGTCATTTTTTCCATAAATCATAATTGTGTTAAAGCATGGCATATGGTATGGTGTTGCCACAACAATGATAGCCAATATAAATAAATAATAATAATAATAATAATTTAAAAAAAATTGAAGTTCAATATGATTGCTTCCATAGATTATAATTGTGTAAAAGCATGGCATATGGTGTCGCCACAACAATGATGGCTCAATCCATATTTTCATGTTTTTTGTGATTTGTCAAGATATGAATTTCATATTCAATAATTGCCACCGTCCTTAATGTTTAATTGTGTAAAATCTTCAATGTACACTTCTCCTTGAATATTTCTTTATATGGTATCAATGACACACCCCAACTCACGTAGTCAATCTCATACTCAATGGAAATAGAGCATCCATTTGTTTCAAAAAATAAAATAAAATCTCATGCTCAATTCCATCTTTTGGTTGTTATTCTAATTTTTTTTAAATCAATGATAAATATTTTGAAATTAAATATTTTTGGCTTACAATATGATACCTTTGGGATACAAGAAAAGTGTCATATTATTGGTTGTCATATATTCGATAATATGACATGTAGGGGTTTTGTGTCGCAAAATAGAGGGAATACAAATTTTCAAAGAAATGAAGTCATTGATGTAAATCTTAACTCCTAAAAGCCTTGAGAGGTATTGGATAAAACATAGATGTGTTACAATATGTGCCTTTCATATGTTGGATGAAGTTTAGTTCAATAGACAAAATGTAGGGCGTCATCTCTAAAAATTATCCGTACGGTCAAACTTCCAAAAATAACTTTAGATATTTTTTTAATGAATTAAAAAGAATTAACCTTTGAAAATTTGTATGAATTATAATTTTCACTTTTAGAGTTTAAAAATTTGCATGATTAGTTGAAGTTGGTTTATCTATTGTTAACTTCAAAAAAGAAAAGAAATCATAGAGGGAACATCATTACTGTCCCCAAATAGCAAATTTTAGGACACTAAGACAATTTTAGGACACTAAGACTTTGTTTTATATAAAAGAAATATGAGAATGTAGGAGATTGTAATTTTGTCTCCAAATTGAAAAATTTCTAAAATTTTATATGGATTGAAATTAAAAACATATCTCTTAGGTATATGACTACTTATAAATTTGTTATAAGAACATAGTTTTGAGATTTAATTTAATCCTAAAAAAATTATATAACCAAATTTTGATATGTTGAGATGCATATGAAATGGCACTTATAATTTGAGATATTCTCAATCTAAAAGAAAATTCCAAATTAATGAAGTAATTAATTGACCATTTCGGTGATATGTTTCTACAAATTGAAGTAAATTTCAAGAAATATTCATATCTTGGATGAATGAATTGAAGAAAGTTTCTCCTTCAACTATTTCAAAAAATTTATGATAGAATATTAAATTCACCATTAATGTATGTGGAAGTTATGAAGAACTATTTCATAAATGTAGATGAAGATAGAGCATATGCAAAATGAGTTTTACAATGTGGTATTTATTAAAGTTTATATTTGAACTTCTTAAAGTAAAAGGTGAATTTATTCAATCAAAGTCTAAATTATATTTAAAAAGTCCTTAAAAGAAGACAATTCTTATGTTAAATTTCAAGTATGTAAAACATGGAACTAGGTCAAATGGTACATTGGGTTAAAACAAATGGAATGATACAAACTAACCCTCTAATATTTATTATTATATTTTGTTGTAAATTACAAGTGTAGGGAGGTTAGGCATATGTCTAACCCTCCCATAAGTTATTTTGTTGTAAATTATAAAATATTGGAGAAGGGGGGGGGGGGGGGTAGGCATATGCCTTAGAATCCTTCTATATTTTATTTGAAATTTCGTACAAATGTTGGAGGCTTAACCTTTAACTGCCTGAGCGTTCATTTTTTGGACGATGTACAAATTTCATCTATGTTTTCTCATCAGTCATGTAGTTTATGGAAGTTAGCTTTATGCATGTGTGAACCAATCAGAAAGGGGATGATTTGTGAAATTTTTATGCCTCATTTCATATTGTAGTGATTCACCAAAATTTCGAAGATCTTAATTCAAAACAAATTAAAAGTACTCTTGAAAAAGCCAACTCATAAAATTAAGCAACCAAAATTTCTCCAAAAATCACTACACTTAGAGTATTACATTTCAACAAATCACAACAAATTTGATGTACATATTTTCAATATCTTATTCGTAATTGAATTACAAAATAATTAAATTAAATTTTGAGTTTCAAATTTTTTACAAAAATATTGGTGACAACAATCATAGATCTAACTGCATGGATAGAATCTATAGTTCATAATGAAGAACTTTTATTCACACATCAAGTTCACAATATCCCTCTTAGTTGCATTTTATAATGCATCTTTACAAAACTGCAGAATTTGAAGAGGGCTCTAGGCATTTAAGGGTTAAACACATTCCTAACCCTCCCATATTTTATTTTGTTATGAATTACAAGTATTGAGAAGTTAAGCACATGCATGAGTGCATGACCCTTCTATATTTAATTTTGTTGTGGATTGCAAGAGTTGGAAGATAAGCATATGCTTAATCCTCCCATATTTTTGTTTACTTTTAAATGCAAGTGTTAAAAGGTTATGCATATACCTCACCATCCTATATTTCATTTTGCTTTGAGATACAAGTATTGGGGAGTTAAGCATATGTCTACCCCTCCCATAATTTATTTTGATGTGAATTGCAAGTGTTGGTGCTTTATCTTCCCACATTTGATTTCCCCTTGAGATGCTAGTCTTGGGAAGGTTATGTATATGCCTAATCATGCAATATTTTATTTATTTTTAAACTGAAGGTCGTGCCTGGAAGATTAGTTATAAGAGTACTAACCAAATTACAGTCACTTACACAAGTATTGTAATTTTTCTTCCAAATTTGGAATCTTACTTTTGAATATAAGCTTAATTTATCCATTTTGTGTTGTAGGTATTTTAGAATTGGTGGATTAAGAAGATGAGTTCCGTAGATTTGACTTATATGGATTAAAAATTCATCTCTAGAACCATCTGAAAATGATAAGCTCGCAACACCAAGTTAGTATGGATAATGACTCAACCCATATATAGGGAAAATAGAATTGCAAATGTTTCATACTAGAACGGAGCCTATTAACAAAAAACACAACGCAAATAGGTGATCGGGAGACTCGCGGATTTGGCTCTTGTGAACTTTGGATGAGAAACTTTGACAATTTTGTTTCGAGATGAAAACGTGTCCCGTTTTATGACAAAGGATCGTGACACTACGCATTTAATATAATAAATGTTGCATATGTTCCGTCTGTGACAATTCACCACCCCTCCATACCCGTAATCTCAATGTAGCCTCTTCTTGCCATTGTGGACATCAAGATACATTGGACTAGAGGAGAGATTTAGAACTGATAATGCTAGAGAGCACTAACTTCTTAGCAAGTAGCATTAACCCCTAAACGTACCAGGGTGTCCTTAGAATTGACAATTTGAGAAAAAACATCATAAACTACAATTTAGAAGAACATTTTGGAATTGATATACAAATGAAAGTTCTAGATTTTAAATTTTAGATTCCATCTGTACGGTTTGATTCACTAATACTATCACTAATATTTAATTATAAAATTTGAAAGTTAAAATTAAAAACCCTTCTAAATTTGATTACAAACTAAATTTTAATATTTTTTGAGTAAAATTTGTTGGAATGAATTTGAAATCAGATACTCTTAAACGTGGTGATTCTTTGAAATTTTTGTGTTTCTTATCCCTTTAGTGTACATGGTGGTTCTAGAAAAACTATAGTTTTTTTGGGTGATCTTTTTTTAAAACTTTCTCCCTTGAAATTATGGATGCTATTAATAATATTCAACCGTATGAATGTAAGCATAGTTTAATGAAACAAGTGTTGGTTAAATCTTGATAAGATCGGACCGTTGGATTGGAAGATTATAGTATATTTGAACCGTATAATGCACACTCAAAAATGAAATTTTAGGAGATGTGTGACTTCAAAATTAAATAGAATTTGGGTGAAATTTTCAAAAATGAAAGTGAAGATGTTCGGCAATGACATGTGTCAACACCTCTCCATTGCAATCTTTCATGTCAAGAACGGACTCACACATAATTATTGTGAATTTTATAAGTGAGAGTGACTTATCCATGTACGGTTTAGAACAAAAATTTATACGTTAAAATATGAAAGGAGTTGTTACATGGATCAAGATCGGAATACATACACTAATGGAACATGAACAAGAGAACACAATCCACAAAAACAATACAAGATAACAAACTTCCAAATACAAGAAATACCGCATAGTACATGTGTTGTATTTGTAAGTATTTGTTGTATTTTCAAGTATTTCCAATATTTTGGTGCTTTGTACATAGGTATTTGGATATCTAAGAAAGTCATATTCCAAATTTTCTTTTTGCATCATGTGTAGAATCAAAAGTTGCACATCTGAACTTCAGACACTAAACTGAGATGGTTAACAGATTTCACAACATTTCATTTTTTGGTGATCTAGTAACCACTTACTGGTTATTTGGGCACTAAAGGGTTAAATCTATGACCTCATTTTTGCAAGGCCAGTTTTGAACTACAGTCAATGCAATTTTGGCTTGGTCAATGACTTGACATACTTCTACATTTGTAATTTTAGAAAAATATGTAATCAAATATGACTAAATCCAACCGTTAGATAGGACAACAACTTGGTGAAGAATCTCCAAAAAATTGAATGACTTTCATCCAAGCATTGATGAGAACGTGAGAAGGGTTTGAATCTGTTAGTTGTCCACTTTCTGGACGCTCTGACATTTAGGGGTTAACTCTTCACCAAGAAGAAAATCTAACTCACTGTTTGGACTCTAAAAGCATGCTCAACTTCACCTTTTCTTTACTTTTTTATTCAAATACCACATTAAACTTGAGATCCAATGGCTTGAAGTGACTTGATTTGAAATTATGTCTGGTAATTCAAAAACAAGCAGCCAGTACCTCCCTCGCCACTACCGTGGCTTGATAGGTCCTGACATACGATTATACCCCATAGTCTTGCCTGCTTTTGAATTACCTACTCCATAACTCAGATCAAATTAGAAGGACCAAGCCATGTCAATCGTCACAAATCTATATATTCCTACATCTACAACTTGAGACATGAATTAGGTTTGTACTTGGTGCATATTATTCGCAGTGTACTCATGTACATATTCTGACGACTTGATCCCAAATGTGCAGGTGACTGCCAAATTCCACATTCCACATTCCAAAGCAATCGGAATCAGGCACCATTTTAGGAGCTCGATCGTCACCAGATCAGCAACAGAGAAGAGATTCTTGCAACAGAAACACTCACTTGTGAAGCTAGCTCGATGTGCTCAACACTACAGCAGACCCTGAACCCTAATTCCACCGGCCAGTATCACTGAAATCCGGCGTACGTAACCGAAATGGGCCACTTACACCCTCTTTTCAGTGATAAGCGACCGGGATCTGTTGTGGTGTAAGGGATCTGTTGTGGTGTAAGGGATCTGTTGTAGTGCAATCTCCCCAAAGAAGGAGAAAAAAATCCTGAATCAATGTCGTGCTCGGTCGCTTTCGGCGACACGTTAATCCAACTCCCTTTCACTCTCCCGTTCTCCTCGCAAACCCTAAGAACCTCACTCCATGGTTCAAACAAGAAGCCTCCCTAAAACCAATCCGAACCAACGCGAAAAAAACTCTTGCAAGAAAAAAGGTGCACTGAAGCTGAGACGTGAGAAAGAGCAACAATGACAAGGGAGATCGGGAAAGCGAGAGAAGCTAGAGAACGGAACGGAGAGTGACATGGAAGAAAAGAGTGAGGGCCAACTGTCATGGGTGAAGTTTCTCGCTGAGAACGGGCTTCTATGTGAGCTTCGGGCTGGTGGATACAGCTAAAGGACAAAAAATGAGGTCTCAACTTCCACCCATGCTCGGTGAGTGTTGAAAGCGGACTTGCAAAGTCACTCATTTCACCATGTCATCGGTGGGTTACGTGATTGGTTGTTTTGTGGAGAATTTCTAATTTTATTTACTAAATTGCTCTACCGAGGTGTGCATAGAAGTGGTCTCTGCTTTTTTTTTAATCGGTGGAGAGCTGAATTTTGGGACTGGCTCGACTCCGCATGGAAGGAGGCCGTAAAAGACAAGTTTTTAGGGACTTCGAGGGGACCAAGTTCCACATTTCAAGTGAGCTTTTGAGAAGAAAAAAAATGAAAGAGAAGCTGTCATAAAGTATGGAGGGTTTGAAAGCCCAAGATTTCTCCCTAACCAATCAAATTTGTTCATGTTTCACCTCACTTTAACCCCTAACCGTCCCGGCGTTCATATTTTGAACGTTTTTTGGGGTACTTTCACCTTTGAGGAGCTGTAAATTTTGCAAAAAATGTTTCATTTCAATGAAATTTTGGAAAAATCAACCGGATGATGTATACTTTGAGTGGTAAAAATTTCAAATCAATCCGAGATGTATTGAATTTTTGGTGATCATTTGAAAGTAGGGGTCTTTTTTTTGGACAGTTTTTGTGCATTTTGATGGCTGCAACTTTGGGAGCTTGTATCTCCTTCATCCCATGTCCGTTTTTGATAAAACTTGTTGGGTTGGATTGTGCTTGAAGTCTAGTTATCATGGTTAAATTTTCATGTAAATCCATGTTGTTGTGAATGTTTGGGAGTCATTTTAGTGCACGGGTCTATTTTGGACACTTTTTGCTTTTTGGATCAAATGGGCCACTTTTCAGGCTACTTTTTGACATTGCAAGGCCATTTTAGGGCACATTAAATTTTTTTATGAGATATTTTTGGTACCAATGTGTTTGTATGATGATTTTGAATTACTTTACAGTTCGAAGGTTTTCGTTTGAGTAATTTTGAAAACGAATTTCACCTCATTGTGTTGCTAGGAAAATTTCATCATCCTTTTTAAACACTAAAACACTATGATCTTGCAATCTATATGGCCAAATGACTCCAAATTTGATCCACATCATCTACAACATGTATATTGCAAGATTGTATGGTTGAGATTTCTATACCTCACTTATATTTAAACCTATTACACATCAAAAGCAATGATGGTTTTAAGCCCAAAAAAACTAGGAACGTTTGGAGGTTAACCTGACCAATCAAATTTGTTTGTGTTCAAGTCCATGGAAGTGTACACTACTTCATGCCCGGGTATGAGAGAAATTGTTATACCACTTTTCTCCTCCTCTTGCCTACTTACATGAGCAACTTCTCAAATCTATGGAAGTTGGCTCTGATATAGACAAAAAAAAGTCACAAGAACAAGTGTATTGAGTATGTTGTTACAATCCAAATATAGGAAAGATAGAATTGCAAATGTTTCATTTGCATATGTTGTACATTTTGGTGTATATATTTCAGTTAGATATGTTACATAGTGTATTATGTATGTTTCATTCACATATGTTGTAAATTTAGCTTGCATGGTTGCAATATACATAAACTGTGATTTGCATAGTAAAGTAGCGAGATTTTTAGACTCTTTTAGTGTTCTTCACACTGATGAGTGTTCAAAAGTTGCTAAAATATTTAATTCAAGAAGCAATTGTTATGTAAAGAAAAATAATGTTTTTTTCTTGTGTTCTTCACAAACGTTGGCAAATTTTCAATTATTCGTTTTCAGCATGTAACTATTTCTAGAGCATGTTTCTACTTTTTTTTATTCATCCACTATTCTACCAAAAATTCTACAATGTGCACTTTTAGAGAGACATGTGCACTTTTATCGAATTGGGTATTAATAAGTCCCTCTCCAAATATAGAGAATTGCAAAGATGCATATTAAAATGCAACTAAGAGGGATATTTTTGAACTTGATGTATGAACAAAAGTTGTACATTATGAATTTTAGATTCTATCCATATAGTTAGATCTATGATTGCAATCACCAATATTTTGTGTAAAATTTGAAACTCAAAATTTACAATTCTTTTGTAATTCAATTACGAAGAAGATATTGACAATTTGTGCATGAAATTTGTTGTGATGGGTTGAATTTAATACTTTATGTGTAGTGATTTTTGGAGATTTTTTGGTTGCTTAATTTTATGAGTTAACTTTTTCATAAACACTTTTGAATTATTTTGAAGTAAGATCTTAGAAATCGTTGGTGAATCACTGGAACATTAAATGAGGCCTAAAATTTTCACAAATCATCTCCTTTCTAATTGGTTCTCACATGCATGAAGCTAACTTTTCATAAAATCTATAGTAAAAAATCCACACTGCAAAAAGTGCATGACGGATGAAAAAAGGTGAAAAAAATCTGTACATCGTCAAAAAATGGATGTGTGATCAGTTAAGGGTCAAGTGACAAAAAAAATATGATGTAACTTACCAATAATAATTAAATAATTTGTAAAAATCAACTTATAATTATTCAGATTTAAAAATAAAATTTAATGTTGGAATTTTGGAATATACAATATGTTCAAAAAGAGTGTATTGAAGCATAATAATTTCCTTCAAAAGTTTGATTTTTCTTTCAAAGAAAGGCTTGAAAAGTTTTAAAAACTTTCATTGTGATGGATCTTCACCATTTTTTTTGAGTTGTTGCATACCTATAGTGTTGAAAAGTTTTCAAAGAACTATTCATTACTTCAAAAAAAAATTGATTTTTTCTTTGAAAACCTTTCAGACATTGTTTTTAAATATAAAAGAAATTTCTAAAGTAATTTAAGTATATTTACAAATGTTCAAGATTTGAAGAGTAGAATTGCGGAGCAATTATTTTTGAAAAGTAGATATAAGGTGTAAAAATTTCCTTTTTAACTTAATTTAGCAAAAGAACAAATCCTTTATAAAAACAATATGTATGTAGAGTATGTGGCATTTAAAGAAAGGAAAAAGTTTGGATTTAGATTTTCAACCATTTGTTATACTCCAAGATGGACGACTCGGATTATATCTCTCCCTCTAAATCCTAGTGTTCCTCCTCCATTTTCATTCTTGTCTAGTGACGGTTCCCTCTCTCCTTTACTCTCATTCATGTTTGGTGATTGTTCCTTTTCTCTTCTTCATTCATTTTCAGCTTCTATTTTTTTTATGAATATTCTGCAAATCTTCTCACTGCAACCTTGATCTTATCAGATAGAATTTGAACATTGCTTATGTCTCAATGCTTTTTGTAGTTGATTTTTTGCGACTAATTTAACCCCTTAATGACAGAGGGGGTAAGGGCAAAACCTAGATGTGTTATAAAATGTTGCTTCTAAAACTTCGATGAAGTTTGGTCCAAAAGAGAAAATGAGAAGCATGATGTTTAGTAATTATCTGTACCGTCAAACTTTCAGAAAATGTTTTAGACACTCATTTAATGAATTTAGAAGCATTTACCATTTAATATTCACCAAAATTACAATTTTTATTTTTAAGAATTTGACATTTGGTATGATTGGTTAAAACTAGACATTTTATTCTAAAATTTTAATAAGAAAAAATTTCAAAGGAGAGAACATCATTACTTTCACGAAATAGAAAGTTTTATAACACTAGGACATTGTCGAGGTGTTTGTCTTTGAAAAATTCCTTAGTGAACCTCGATATTGCAAATGAAATGCATCAAACAACACTAGAGCATGATCTCTAACCCCAATTTTGACAAAAAATCAAAACTCAAAAAATGTCATTTTCTGACCGTGGGCAATCACTGTTGTTTGGCCTGTGACCAGAAAATGGAGGATCGGTCATTTAGGGGTTAAACTTGTTGCAATTTTAGAGTTACACTTTAAAATCGTATGTCTTTGCATGTTCTAATTGTTAGAATTGGAATTCCCATATTGTGTGAGACTTGGCTTGTAAATTCATGTATGAATTTGTGATTACCAAATTTTTGTAACAAAATTTGGTTGACTAGGGTTTTGTGACTTTGTCTCCATTGACGTGTTGTTAACCCTTAAATGTCAAGGTAAGCCCCATGGGCTTATTTAAAAGAGAATAATCAAGAAAAAAGTAGATTTTCTCAACCAAATCAAGCGTGGATTGGTGCGTTGGAAAGCTACTGAAAAAGCAATCTAAATTGCAAATTTGCGCCTCATTTGAGAGATTGTGGAATCGTTGGTAAGCAATCAAAGTTATGAAATTGAACAAGTTTTTGAGGTTGGGGCAACTGAGATGCCGCAGTGCTACGGTGCTACGGTGCTACAGTGCTACGGTGTTGGCCAGTGTCCCACAGAGCCGTTTTTGCATTTTTTTCGTTTTTTCTTTTTTTTTTATTTTTTTTTTATTTTTTTTAATTTTTTAGATGCCTTCCGGGCTGCCCCGCCCAGACCCTCTTGACGTTTAAGGGTTAAACATCTTTGCACTTGAGTTATGTTTCTTGGTGTTGTAGGGTTTACAACATGCCCATATGGCCATCTCTATCTTTAAATTTCAATTACATTTTCAATGTTTAGATAATAGGCGGTACATTTAAAAAAATTGAAAATTACTGTACTAGTAACTTAGGGGGGTATATATATATACATATAAATATATATAATATATATTTTATATATATATATATATATATATATATATATATAATCGGAATATTTGAGGTATATTCTAGAATGATATATCTGGACGTTCTCATGGTACGGGTGACCAAAAAGGCCTCAAAATCAAGTACTACTTTCTAAATGTAGTAAATGTAGTGGTAAAAATGTCTTTAATTAGAAAAATATTTTCAATTACAACTTTTTTCTTATTTAATTATGATGTCCATCAAATTTGTTTTTCAAAGTTTTCACATCTTTGATGCATTAAATTTGATTTGTAATAACAATGTAAAAACTTGTTTGCCACAAAAATGATATTTAAATGGTTTTTACCCTTCCCACACTATTTTGGGAATAAAACTTTCATTTTTCACTAAATCACCATATGTGTGTACATGTGTTTTAAGAAACAAATCCTTCATATGAGTTTCATGATATTAAAGCAAAACTCATGGTATTTTATTCAAAGTCAAGGTGACTTTAAAATAACTCTATTATACCCGTGATTGTACCCTATCTTTTTTTGCACGTTGTTATGTAATACTTGAAAGTGTCCCCTCCAAGTAAAATCATTTTGGCAAACTAAGATTTTATTCTATGGTTAATACATACATAAATTTAAAAGTTGGTTCACTTCATTTTTCATTTTATCATTGGTATATATTTTTTAAACTAGTTTAAAGGTTAGATTTTGAAACAAAATGTACAATATGCACAAATGTGCACCAAAATCCATGATATCACACAATCCTAAATTTCCTCAATTATGTGGTGAACTGTACTATGCAAACACCTAGTTTTGCTTGTATTTACATATGAATGGTGCTTGACTCCTATGATGGCGACAATCACAACTTGCTAACACCCTACATGCCACATAAACAATGTTAACTTCCATACAAGTTTCATGTTTATGATTTGTCACACTTTACTCCCTTAACATGAAACTTTTTTGACACTCTTTTCAACACTCTTTTTATATTTATTTTGGTATATTTTTAACACTAAAATGTTGGAAGTAGTGTGATAATGGTCATTTAAAGTGTCAAAAAGAGTGTATCAAATAAATATAAAATAACAACACCGTTTTTAGTAGTGTACCCATCTATGTCTATGAAACATTCTTGACATAAGTTGGTTTTGGAAAACCACCGATTTCCATGCCTTAGTCACAAAACTCCCCCTCCCCCGAGGCTCTAAAACTTCCAACTGGCATAACGTTTTGCTCATGTATTCAATCTCAAGTGTAAACCCATTTTCATGAATTGATTATTGAGTGGATCACAATATGCTATTCCAGTTGCTCTTTCAAATTTGTATTCAAGGAAATCATATCTTTCCAAATATGTAAGTCCCTCGAGAATTAGTGTTTCTAGTTTTCTACCTCAAGTTTGGCTATAGGAAATTAAGATTTAGACTATTAATTTTAGTTTTGAACATTGGCTAAGGTTTTGACCATTGGTACTCAATTTTAGCTATTGAATTAGTAAAATACTTAGTTTTGAAAACTGATTAAAGTTTTGACTTGTGGAATCTCATTTTATTTAATTTTTGTTTGAAACAGTGGTAACAAATTTTGACTACTGATATTTGAGATTTGAACTACTATTGTAGTGTTTGATTTTGAACATTGACTAAGGTTTTGAACTATTGTACTTGGTTTTAATAAACTTGTTAAGCTTCTACCTACTCATATTAGTTTTGGCTTATTAGAAGGATAATTATCCTATCAAAACATAACATTCAATAGCCTTCATGCCCACTGTTTTTCCTTCATGCACTCTGCTTATCACCTTGAGCCTCCACATGTTCACTTAGCTACCGATGAAGTATTATTCGGTGTGGAATATTCCACACCATCTATTGTAGAGCCAAGGCAATGACAATGTAAACTATTGAATGCTATAAACTTGTTCCATGACAAGAAGTGTAGCTTTCCACTTTCAAATTACTTCCATTTCACATAGTACTCTATTCCATAGCATTGACTCCTAAAAGCCCGAGGGGTATTGGACAAACATAGATGTGTTACAATATGTGCCTTCCATATGTTTGATGAAGTTTGGTTCAATAGACAAAATGTAGGACATCATCTCTACAAATTATCCTTACAGTCAAACTTCTAAAATAAACTTTAAATAATTTTTAATGAATTTAAAAACATTAACCTTTGAAAGTTTTGTGTAAATTATAATTTTCACTTTTAAAGTTTAAAATATAACATAATTAGTTTAAATTAGCTTATTTATTGTAAATTTCAAAAAAACAAAAGAAATGATGGAGGGAACTTCATTACTTTCTCCAAACAACAAATTTTATAACACTAAGGCAATGTTGAGGTGATCCACTTTGAAAAATTCTACCTGGCAAATTATAACTCAAAAATCAAATTGCGTTGGAAAGTAGACTTGATGTAGTATTTTAAAATATTTTTTATTTTTTCATAAACTTATTTTTTTGTTCTAGACAACCCATTAAAAACGGGCAGTGACCAGAAAATGGTCTCTTGGGAGCTTAGGGGTAACTACTGCTTTCTACTTTCATTTCACATTCTCCTGGCCTTTGTTCATGTAGTAGGAAATTCATTCTTACTTTGTTCATGTAGAAGGACATTCATTATGAATTACAATTCCAAAAATAACAATCAATATACTTTAAAGTTGTAATCATAATTCCAATACTAGATCGTAGTTAGTTTTCAAACAAGTCAACCAAAATATGACAACACTTTAAGGCTAGTGATCAAAATTCCATCAACAATTAGTTTTCACAATATTCTATTAAACACTTTAAATTAATATTTACAATTTCAAAGAAACATGTTACAAACTCAAGTTTCAAACTTTCAATTCAATCTTATTTGAAGTTGCACAAGATAAGTTTTTTTTTTTTTTTTTTCCCTTGTAACTTAACATTTGTAAAAGAGGAATCTAAGTTTCTTTTTGAAGGGCTAAAATTTAGAACTTTTCAATCATACTAAGTGATCCATTCTTCACTTCACCATTAACTTTTAAAGAACAAATCAAGCCCCATGGACTTAGTTCCCGATTTAGTTTTGAGAGAATAACAAGGAAAAATTTAGATATTGACGAGTAAAAAGGAGTGAATTGGTGCTTTGGAAAGGAGTTGGGAATGCGAGATTACATTCTTAGGCAAAATTGGAATTGAACAATTGTAGAACTTGCAATAACCATTTGAAAAAAATGGGGGAGGAGGGAGATTGCGCAGCGCTGTGTTGCAAAAAGCGAAAGTAGAACTAAAACAATCAAGAATCATGTGGGGGAGGCTAGTAGGCGGGGTGGTGGCTAGCTCGCCCTGCCAATAAATATGCTTATCAAAAATGGACTTGCCAATGGTTCTGACTTGTCCCACTTGCCAATAGTGATGACTTTCTAATTGTTTTGACTTGCCAAAATGGACTTATCAATATTGTAGTTCTGACTTGCGCCACTTGGAACCGACATACATTGTCTGAGCTAGGGGGTAGCTCTCCAAATTTTATTGATTCATTTGGGCTGCCCCTTGGAGTAGACCAATGACGTTTAAGGGTTACCTCTTCAAATCTTGAAAGTTCAATGAGTTGTTAGTTATGAAGCAAAAACACCAACATTGACAAAAATTGCTAAAAAAACTAGTTAGCAATAATATTAGTGTATACAAACCAATATTAAAAGCTCCAATACTTCCAATATGTCATAAAATTCTACTTAAGATTGTACATGTTGTTAGTCTTTCCATCAAGGTTGATAGGTTGTGAATCTATCAATTAAGTACTGATATTTACAACTTCTAAACTATGTCCATTTCCAATATTCATTAATACATTCACAAAGAGCATCTCCACCCTTGCGCTTAGAAGTGGGCCTCAATAGCACATAGCTCCACCGCAGCCTTCAAAGGCACTCATCCAAGAGCGGGCTCTTCAAATCTGCCTTAGTACTCGCTATCGTTGAGGGAGAGCATTTTTTCTAACGCGCCCCTATTTCGGGCTATTTCTGCCATGTCGTGATCTCGTTCTATTTGGGCACTCTGAAATAAGAAACTGGTGTGCACATATAGAGCTTGTGAAGTCAAGTCAAAGAGATAAATTCTAATAAAATCAAGGTTGACACTGTTATACACAGACGATGGATCAAAGTCTTTTTCTAAAAAAGGAGTTGGGAGGCATGGCGCAGCCTCGCCCTGCGTAAGGGTGGGGGAGTGATTTTTTGAAGTCCCTCCTTTGGCATTTATAGCCCCTCAAAATCTCATTGGTGTGGCTCCTTCCAAGCGCAAGGGTGGAGATGATCTAAGACTTTAAGTTTGGAGCTTAATCACGTAGGAACTTAGACCAAACAAATGAGCAATCTATTTGTTTTTCATTATTTTCACACTCTAATTACTATTCCGACATCAATGGACTCCGAAGGCAATCAAGTGTTGTAGTAGCGCATCCACTAATTCATGAAAAAGTTGTGTTTTCAATATTTGCACTATGTCATAGTTTACTAATTTACGTGAATTCAAAATGTTTCATCTAAGTTGGTTAGAATTCTTGATTTCTTAGATAGAGGTTTTTTCACGCTAGGGCGTTCACTGTAACCAAAGAAAAAGTGTATAGTATGTAAAAAATTTGCCATTACTGCTTCATTAACACTATTATATAATTTCTGAGAATATTTAAATATACTGAAATATAATATTTTCATAATCTTTGGAATCTTTTTGACATATTATATATTATTTTATAGGAACTTTAATATTATTTTTGTACTCTTTGCACAAGATATGCAGTGTAACGTCTATTATTATACATTTGGATCCAACTCCTATTATTAGATTTTTGGAAATAATATATATAAGAAGTTTTGATATTCTTTTATAAAATTCTTAGCCCTTTATGTAAAAATATTTTTAAATAAATGCTAAAATTCAAAATCTCCAAAAATTATGTAATACAACTACATATTGCACATTGCCGACTGTGAAAACACCCGTAGCCAATTGATGGGTAAATCAATAAATTGATGGTCAAAGTTTATGGTATAAAAACTTCCGTTTAAATTGACAATTGTCATATCCACGCATCGTAAGACATTTCTTGTACGTCTTTATGACTAAGTTTTATCCACTTAATTGTGTGACCCAATGCCATTGGTGTTCAAAGGCAAGTTATTTGCATCTAGTATATGAAATGTGTGAGACCAACATCAACACAAATCTAAAACGAGGTAGTGGTGATTTTTCACAAGAACCCTGACTGGTCCCGGAATATGCCCTTTAAAAACAAGTATGTCATGTGGACATGTTTTCCAAAAAAATATCAGTTTTTGGACGTATCAGGATGAACATGGTCATGTTGTCAAAATATAATCAAAGTTCATTTTATTCAAGAAAAAATAGTACAAAATACCCTTGATCCGATGTCACGTATAATATGTTAGTGACAAACAAAATAAATTCACATGAAAAATCTATAGTCCAAATTGTAGTCTTCAAGTACTTGAGTCTCATGAATATATCACCCACAAACCACACAAATTATATATTCTTTTATATGACATCAAAGACATTAATTTACACCGAGCATGTCACATAAAGAATCACAAATTCTTCAAAGTTGGTACAAATATACAGAAAGAAGAAATCAAAGTTTTGAATTACCATTCAATCAAAAGAATGTATTTTTTTGTTCCTCATGTTTTTCCAAACAATCATCACAACATTCAGTTAATGTTTTCCATTGGAATGTTTGTACACAAAATGCGCATTATTTAGAGTATTCAAAGTTACAAGCTTCAACCTCATTTTTTAATGTTTTGTACAAACTTTTTGTATTTATTTTGTATGGGACGGGTCAATTTAAAAAAAAATTGTTTTGGGTCTTGTTTAATTTCCACCAATCGATATGTAGACATGTTGACTTTTCACTAAAATGATTAGTTTTGGGATGGGTTCAATTTTTTTCATGTCAATGGATGTTTTTGGACATTGAACGGGTCAAACTTTGTTATTGTCCATGCTATAAGAAACAATAACAATATCGTAGAAAAACAAAAAGCAAGATTGTAATGGAAGAAGGAACAAGTTCGATGGTAGAAGAAAGTATAAAAACTACCCGTAACCAAGGAAATTTGAACTATTGGAGTCTATTATGGTCAAAGTTGGTAAAAGCCTACATTGGCAACCAAGAGGTCTTGGTGAATCATCAACAAACAAAATCCAATCATAGTTAGTCGACCACTACCCCGGTCATGACTACAATATTCGGTTGGCGAAAGTAAGATTATTACAATAAAATAATTCTTACCAATTGCTCCTACTAACATCACATTGGTTCTTGCAACTAAAAATACATCAGACACAATTTAATCGTAACTCATAAATTTACAAATCTTAGTAGTAGGCAATACTTTTTATTGTTTGGAAACATTCACTACATTCATCCTTCACTATGAATCTTCATTCTCTTAATCTTTAAAAAAACAATCTTGTAGCTCACTTTTGATGACTTTAAGCAAGAATTGAAAGTTTGTACCTCTCAAAATCTCATTTTTACTTTAACTGTATATTAGGAATGGATGTAGAGATTCAATAATAGGGTAGGATGAGTTAAACAATAATAGGGTAGGATGAGTTAAAAGTATTCAACATTATGGATGTCATTGACTTGATTTAGGTCAATAAGATATTGATATTCATAAGTTAAAAATAAGATTTGACATAGTCCATAGTATTCTTCATTAATTAAAAAGGTCAAAATGCACTTGATGATGTAGATTAGTGGTTTGTATCATATCTTGCTCGGTTGTTGGCGAGGTTGTTGGCTTAGGTTATAGAGTTGTATTGTTTTCAATTTGAGCACTTGACTTGCTTGTTTTTGTTCCAGAAGAAAATAAAATCAATTTGTTTGCTTAGAGCATCCACACCGATGCACTGAAGAAGGTATGATACACAGTCAAATTGGATGAAAAATGCTTTATATTCTTCCAAATGGCCTCAAGGACTCAATCGTAGCTTATTAGATATATCTTGGAGTATATCCTACATTCTACTTGTGATTGGTCCATTGACTATTTGGTGAACACATTTGATGCGTGAACCGCGAGGAGGGTGAGGGGGGAGAGGGGAACTTTAAACTTTAAAAGTCATAAAATATATGAACGATATTTAGAGCTCCAAAATGATGTTTTCAGGAATTTAAAAAAAAAACGATCCCCTTCCAAAATTTCTCAACCCATCTATTAAAAGTTGTTTATTTCTTAAAATAATCAATATTAAGTGAGATATACACATAATTATTTTTGCATCTCTTGAAATCAACTAATATTTGACCATGCCATTAGAGAAAATTTGGGGTCTTTTGTGGCCGGTACTTTTGGCTTGGAAATGAATTAATTGTTTCCAAAAATGGCATATATTGCATATTTATGGTACCTGCAGCAAGTTGCAATCAGTTCCGCAAGCTAATCAGAACCCGGAGCCATGGCCGAGTTGGCACCGTGATGGGCCGATGTGGCAACGTCGTGGGCCCTGTTGGCAACGTACAGGCCGAAGTGGCAACGACCGTGCGTGTCCAACATGTACTTGTGTTGGTAACTGTAATGAGCACTTGCTTAAAATAGAATATCGAGGCGAATATTTTATGCAACCCTTCAAGTACCAAAACACGTAAAACATCACAAATAAACCTGGTTTAACTTGCTGTAAACTAGAAACCAGTGTTTGACATGATGGTACTTGCATTGTACACGAGGACGGCGGGAGTTCTAACGTGGCGGGAGTTCCAACGTTGACCTTATTTTCACGTGGAGATGTTGCCATCACTATTTGTACGGTTGGTAACAACTCGGATGGTCACCTTGTACTGTTGGCATCTTTTCCCGCCAGATTGTTTGCATTCTAGTTTCCACCAATTGTATTGTAGTTGTTTCCAACAACTAGTTTCGGTAGTCTTTTCCACTTGCTTGACTCTTCGTTTCCAACTCATTGCTAGTTTCCAACATGTGTGAATGGTTGCTAGAAACTTGATTTGCTAGTCTCCAGCAATTGTAGGGCTCTTTGTTTGCATTCTAGTTTCCACCAATTGTATTGTAGTTGTTTCCAACAACTAGTTTCGGTAGTCTTCTCCACTTGCTTGACTCTTCGTTTCCAACTCATTGTTAGTTTCCAACATGTGTGAATGGTTGCTAGAAACTTGATTTGCTAGTCTCAAGCAGTTGTAGGGCTCTTTGTTTGCAACGGCTTGTTACACCAAATTTAAAATGCACTTGTTGGTCACAACATTGACCGTTGTGGTCACATCGTTGGCGGCTCCACGATAGAAACGTAGGACTAGTCCTCGGATGTACTTACAATTATATATTGTTTCTAACTCACATCGGGAGGACATGGGACAATGGTACATAAATTTAATATTGTTTCCAACAGTACCATGATTGATGGTACGCAACATATTAAATTGTTTTCCACAATGTGCTCTCATTGGTGGCAACAATTGAATATCCAATGTCACCACCTTATACGCCAAGGTGGTGGCTCTATTTTTGATTTATTTTGGACGGTAATTCGAAATGCAAGTTGGGCACCCGGAGACCCCAGATTTTCTCTAATGCATAATTCCATGAGGTTTTGTTCAATCATGTCATTTTTTTTCAAAGTATGTCAAATGAATATTTATTTGTTGTGGTCTTTTAAATTTCTAATTTTAAGTTCATTCCATCATTTAAATTGGGGGAAAACTAGAAAATGGTCTCATGAGCACTTTTTGATGACATACTACGTAGCAATTAATTTTTTTGCTAATATGATCAATTAAGGTAATAAATTACATATTTTTCTTCATTTCGATGTACACCATAGCGTGCAAAAATTAATTTCTCAAAAAAATGAAAGGAAAGTTGTGAAAATGACCCTTAAAAATGAGAAATATTGCATGTCTTGTAAGGGTTTAAGGCTTTAGTTGACGTGCTCTTCAACTTTGAATCTATATTTTTAGCGTTAAAAAAAAACACTAGACTTTGTCGAAATTAGTCATGTTATTAATAATATCCAATATAATGCACACTCAAAAATGAGATTTTGAAGGGTGTGTGACTTCAAAGTGAAATAGAATTTGAATTAAATTTTCATAAATGAAAGTGAAGAGGTTCAACAATGATCTACTGTATGTCAACATCTCTCCATTGCGATCTTTCATGTCAAGAATGGATTCACACATAACTATTGTGAATTTTATATGTGAGAATGATTTATCCATGTACAGTATAGGACAAAATTTTATACGTTTAAATATGAAAGGAGTTGGTACATGGGTGTTTTCGCACTATAGGTGTCATAGTTTTGAACAAAAAAAGTGTGTAATGTTGTAAAGCAGTTGATTTAATAACGTAATATAAAAAACAAGGAAAACACCCAAGAAAATTCAATATATTAAAATGGAATATTTTGGAATATTTTGGAATCTTTTGGAATCTTTTCAAAACATTTTATATTATTTTAGAATCTTTTATAATATTCTTGTTGATGTCATTTTATTTGCTTGCAAACCATGTTGAATGCATATTTTAGCCACACCACATGCTCCGTTTTAATTAGTCAACCAATCTTGCAAAAACAATTTCTAAGAACTCGCCATTTTAAGGGGCGTTTAATGTAAAGGAACAAAAATTTCTGCCATAAACCTCTAATACCCACATTGTTGACATAATCTTTTTGGAATCTTTTTTGAATACAATACCTTTATGTTATACAAATTGAGGATAAATATTGCCATGACTATATCTTCAATGAAACATATCAATTAAGGCAATAATGTATTTATTCTACAACTTCACCAAACACAATGTATTACATTTTGGTCCAAATACTATTTTATATTATTTTTGAAAATTTTAATATACATACAATCCTAGAATACCTTTTCATTGTGGTTAAATTTTGCCAAAAAACCAATTTCAATGACCAATGGAAAATGTTTACTGCCAAAATTCGCTTGTTATGCGACGTCACACGACGCATTTTGAACGCCCTACCCTAAAAACATCTACATTGATCAAGATCAGAATACACCCTAATGGAACATGATCAAGAGAGCACTATCCAAAAGGGGTGAAAGCGTGGTATTGTGTACCAAAAAGTTGATCCGTCCTCTTGAAATTACAATGTTTTTGGTCAAAGGCTATAGAAGAGTATCAAATTAACTTTTCTATTAGTTTTAATTTCATGGCGCCTCTGTTTTCTTATAAGTACTCAAATCCAAAGTTTCAAATTAAGAATCATCAAAAAAAAAATTTAAAGTAGAGCTCAAAAATAAATTCAATTTTGGGAGCAAATTTAATGAACTAAATCATATTTAATATGAAATATAAAATTTATATTCTTTAAGTCCATTGTGCATTTGAGAGCTCCAAAGAAACAAATCTTGAAAAACAATCAATTTAATGCATTTTCAACTTGTTTTATATCGACTTTTCAATTTGGTTCAAAACTACTTTTTCAAATTTGACTACTTCAATGCCACTAAAACATACATAAATAATTATTGAAGATGATTTTTTCAATTTTCTTTGTGAGACTTTGTTAAACATCTTGTCTTTTATTTTATTAGGAAAAATTACAATTTTTAAAAAATGTATTTTTCGACCATACACTGTTGTTTCTTTATAGGGATCAATGTTGGTCTACTTTACCATGCTTTCATCCAAAAATAAAATAAAATAACAAACATCCAAACACAAAAGATACTACATAGTACCTATGTTGTATTTGTAAGTATTTACTGTATTTTGGTGTTTTGTACATAGGTATTTTGATAGCTTCACAACTCCAAATCAAAATTTTATTTTTGAAGTTTGTACATGAACTAAATCCCCACATTTGAACTTCACACATTGATGCTTGGTTTGGAGTAGATCTTACAATAGTTTGCAAAAACATGCCTTTGCGACCACATTCACCACAATGTGATCACGTAGGCTGTAAAGGGTTAATAATGTGAAGGTAGGCACGATCAGCTAGTACATACACCCATTATCGTCTTTAGTATGAGATGCACTAATTGTTTAATATTAATGATATGTTTTTATACAAGGTAATTTTTTTACAAAACATATTTTTGAATATTGTATCACATGAGTACTACCAAAATCTTTAATCTCGGTAAAAATATTTATCTCATGTAAAAAATGACAACCATAAGTAGAAAGTTACTTTGTCTCAGACTAAAGACAATAATGGGTGTAGTGTTGTTTATGCACATAAAATTCAATAGCATTCAGCCACTTTGCATTTCATCCATCATATGATTTATAGTGCATCATGTGAATTCCATCCATGTAGTGCATTAACCCCTAAAGGACCGTAAGGCCCCCACGCGGCTTCTAGAACTAGAAAGTGAGGAAATTCGGGTTCTTGGGCTTTGAATTGTAGGATGAGCAACAAAGAGACCCTAGCTCTTTTTGAGAGCCAAATTTGTAGGTACTTCTTGATCGGAAATTCATCAAGTGAGCGATTTTTGGTGATTATTTTGAGTTGCACGGTGGGTATCCAGGCGGCACTTTAGACCCTCATATCTTCCTCCTCATACCTCCAAATTACTTGAAATTTTTTGCACATGTTTAAAATGATGATTTCTACTCACAGTAAAAATATCAAAATTTTTGGAGCACTTTTGAACAATCCGATTTCAGCATGTGTACGAAATACCCCAAACAAGTTCCATCAATCTTCTCAACGATGGCATTTTCTCAAAAATTGTGCGATTTTGTTGATCTTTTTTTCATAGAAAAAGCTACATAAGTCTTCTTTAGTTTCAACGGTGCCGATCGTCAAAATTACCCCACACCAATGAGGAATTGAGCTTGCTACAAGAGCTAGTCAAGAAAACAAGAGCTAAGTTCAACCCCCCACACCCCCGGTCCTTTAGGGGTTAAGTGCAACCCTTTATTTTTTATTTTTTAGAGAGTAGGGAGGGTGGGAAGGAAGCAAGTAGGTCATAAACCATTGCCAATGGAGGGACAAAAGAAGTGGCCCAATGTTTAAGGAATTTTTTTATTCATTTTGCTCATTTTCTATTGGTTAGCCATGCACCATAACATTCTTGGGTTAAAGTATTATTATTTATAATGTTGCTTATAATGTTACTTAAATTCATCATAGTTGCAGAAGTAACATTTTATAACACATCTAGGTTTTGCACTTACCCCCTCTGTCATTTAGGGGTTTAAAGTGAGGGACATGTGGGGATGTGTCAGCAAAGACCATGCATGGTTACTTTTCCTTCTAGTTTTCCAAAACCTCCATTTGTAAGAAAACATGGATAAGGTAGAGGGGTCTAAACCTGCCACAGTTCTAAACCTGCACTCTACCAAGGACAAACATTTTGAAATTTTGGATGTACCCATGGTGAAGAGCACCACTTTAGAACCCATGTCATTTCAACTTCAGAAATTCATAACTAATTTTAGGAACATCCAATTTTTTTGATTCAAAGTATGTTGGTCTTTGCTTGGATTTGTCTTCCAGTGAAAAATCATGCTCAGTTCTCCTTGTGTCCTCATAAACTCACAGCCCTTAAAGTGGCGGGTTTAGAGCCTCCTACCTTAGCTGCTGATTGTTCTTGGATGATAATGCAGAATATGCTGCACATTCTCCTCAAGAGCAAGCCAGTGAAGGCTACTGAAGGCCCATTCACATATAGCAGTGCTTCAGCATCCATGCGTGCGTCAGGTAGCTTTGAGGGAATCTGTTGGGAAACAAGAAATATAAAATATGAAATGAGAAATTACTGGAACGCATGACAAGAAGGAACGCAACGCAAAAAAGGAGCATGGCTCAACTTGCGGTAGTGAATTGCAGTTGCATAGTAGTTGCAGCAAGAAAAGACAAGACTTTCAATATTTTTTTGTTTTTGGGTTTTACCTTCCTTCATTTCGGGAACGCAAATGCAAGTGCGGCAGGGGCTTGGTGTGAATGGGCCATGAATGTTATGTCGTTTTTCAAGCATGGAACATTTGAAAGCATAACTTAGATGAATCTTCCACAGCCAGGCCCAACGTAAGCATGGAACTTGAGATCCCTCCTTGACTCTTCCTTAGTGAGATAGGGTTGAATCACCCACCCACTGCTCATATAAAACAAACAGTAAGTAGATTCCATTGCTCTCAAAAGATAGTATTTTTAAACGTCCACAATGTCAATCAAACAATTGGTAGTTTTATACCCTACAAAAACAATTAGTAGTCACTCTTGAGGGTCCTGTATAAGAGCATCTCCACTCGGGATAATTTCATCCCATTAACCCTTAAATGTCCTCACCCTTCTCCGGATTGGGTAGTTTTTGCAAAAATGCATTATAAAATGCAACTGAGAGGGGTATTTTGAATTTGATGTATGAATAAAAGTTGAACGATTTTTATATGGTTAGATTTGTGATTGCTATCACCGATATTTTTTCTATAAAATTTGAAACTTAAAACTCAATTTTTTTTTGTAATTTGATTATGAATAAGATATTGACAATTTTGTGAATGAAATTTGTTGTGATGGGTTGAAATGTAATACTCTAAGTGTAGTGATTTTTGAAGATTTTTTGATTGCTTAATTTTACAACTTAATTTTTTCAAGAGCACTCTTAGACTAAAATATTTGAATTTTTTGGTGAATTGAGGCATAAATTTTTCATAAATTGAATTGAGGCAACGTGAATTGAGGTATAATTTTTTCACAAATCATCAACTTTCTAATTGGATCACACATGCATGAAGCTAACTTCTCATAAAAAGTTCAGTAAAAAATCTACAGTGTGAAAAGTGCATAATAGATGAGAAAATGGAGTTTGTGTATGTATATCAGGCATTTTTGTTTTGGTTGGGCAGTTAGGGGTTAAAATGTAGATTTGGAGGGTGCCATTTACTTAGAACGTGTTCACCCTACGCTTGTATCCACCTTTTTATGGAATATTTTGGATGAGAAGTTTTGACAACACCTATATATGCTCTTCGGGACGACAAATTTTGCAAGATTTAGTGATGTCACAATAAACCCTCTAAACGAAGTTGCCACTACCATTAGCAAGTTTGACATTAGCAAGTTTGCCTCGAAATATAGAAGTATTTTACATTCTAAAAATGCAAGTACATATTATTCCTATCATAAATGATCTCTGAAAAAGAAAATTTATAAAAACATTTCTCCATTATTAGCAATTCATGGTCAAAGTGGTTTGAAAATTGAGAAATCTAGGTTCGTGCAGCTTGGTTGGTCCTTCCAACCAATCACTTGTCCTGTAGTATGCAAAATCAAAAATAATATACCCTACGCTATGGTCAGATTCGTTAAAAAACAATTAAAAATGGCATAAACTGAAATATTAATAAATTATAAAGTGGTAAAAATGAATAGTGTAGAAAATATTAACGAAAATAATATAAATTTATAAAAATTCAAGATTTTTGCAAACAACCTATCCAAACTACAAAAACCACAACACTTTCTATCAAAAAAAACATCACAAATTGCAAAAGGAGGAGAAAGAAATAATCTTGTACTATACGCATGTCCAAAATTTTTAACAATGAAAAGCTCAGCGAGGTGTAACAAAACAAAGCTTAGGATCAAAAGTGATGGGGAAATATTGGAATCACAAGAAATGAAATTTGAAGAAAATATAAATTCACTTAATGAATGAAAAATAACTGTAAAAATAATTCACTCCGTATTGGGCCTAATGAATTTAACACGAGGGTACGGTACATCATTTATTATCCAACTTACTAGTTGTAAAAAAAAGTAGTATTTGTTGGGGTTGTGCAACCACGATAAAAATTGGCTATTTACCAAGGTACAAAGAATATTTTGTTGGGTACAAGCATTAATTGCTTACTTTTCATCCAAAAAAATGTTGTCCTCATGAATTTTCAAGGACAGGTAGTGACGATGCATTTACTGATTATTTTCACTGTTCAAGAATAAAGGGTGACTGATATTGCTGATGAGGCAGATCCTTCTAAAGATGATAACACGGACAATACAAACAGCATCAATTTACTCAGTCCTTCATTCCAAAGACTTAGTAGCCTCTTATTTTAACATTCATAGCAACTTTCTTAAAAAGAGAAAATAAAAAGGGTCTTTTCCAACAACAAAATGACTTCAACTACAAAGGGAAAAAATAAAATAAAAATAAAAGATTCCTGGAAAAATGATTAAATGATTAAACATTGACACGCTCAGGACAAGCTCCAACAGGCTGGGCCTGTGATCCAACCCCCAGTGGCTCCCCGTATCCGGGAACCGCGTTCCCCGGCAAAGGGCACAGAAAGATTCCCGTTCCCAAAGTGCACCGAGTTCCCAAAAATCCCTATTCACACGGGGGGCTCCAGGGACGGGGGCCGTTGCCAGCCCCTCTTCTGTGGTGCGCAACGCAAGGATTCCCTTGCGGATTTGACGTTTGTGGTGAGGAGGCAATGATCTCGATCTGCCATGAATTTTTCGCTACTGTCGGAGCGCATTTCATTGAGCCATTTCAAGGTTAGGTCTCGTTTTTTGCATCTTTCAAACCAGGTTTTGTTGATACTCCAGTCGGATAATTCCAATTTTTTTTTTAAAGAAAAAGTGCCGGAGATATTTGTTGACGAGTTCTATGTGTGTGTGTGTTTTTTTCCTGTGATGAGAAGAATGCCTGAGAGTGACGATGAGCATCGCAGTGTAGTGCAAGATCTGCCTCGTGCCGGGGTTTGATCGTGCCGCCGTTTTGTACTCGCAATAGGGTTTTTGTTGGGACGCATTTTACAGCCATGGCGGAAGGCGAGAGCCGCGAGTATCACCACACCAAAGGCTCGCGAGAGGATTTCGTGGAAGCTTTAACAGCGAACGCGAGCGACGACAATGACTACCGGATGCTTATCGTGGGACACATGTTGCCATTGACGGCGACGCGAGGGCCGGACGAGCAAGGATGGACGTTTACATGGGACGAGGATTCTTTGGCGTTGCAGCTCAAAGAAGGTCTGCCAAAAGACATGGAGGTTATTTACATCGGGTGTTTGAAGGTGGAAGTTGAAGACAGCGAGCAAGACGAAGTGGCCGCAACGTTACTCGAAAATTTCAATTGCGTCCCGGCGTTTATTCCGCTGGAGGTTCGGACGCGATTCTACCACGGGTTTTGTAAGCAGATGCTATGGCCGCTCTTTCATTACATGCTGCCTTTGTCTCCCGAGCACGGCGGCAGATTTAACCGCTCGTTTTGGCAAGCTTATGTTTCTGTTAACAAAATCTTCGCTGACAAAGTTATGGAGGTTATTTCTCCTGACGATGATTATGTTTGGATCCACGATTACCATCTCATGGTGCTTCCCACGTTCTTACGCAAGAGGTTCAATAAGGTTAGGCTAGGGTTCTTTCTGCACAGCCCGTTTCCGTCAAGTGAGATTTACCGGACGTTACCCGTGCGCGACGAGATTCTGCGCGCGTTACTGAACGCGGATCTGATCGGGTTTCATACGTTTGATTACGCGCGCCATTTTCTTTCCTGTTGCAGCCGCATGTTAGGGTTGGAGTATGAATCCAAGCGAGGCTACATTGGCTTGGAGTATTACGGTCGCACCGTGGGCATCAAGATCTTGCCCGTGGGGATCCACATGGAGCAGCTGAATGCTGGGCTGCGGCTCGCGGACACGGAATGGCGAATCAGCGAGCTTCGCTCCGAGTTTAAGAATCGGACCGTGTTGCTGGGCGTGGACGACATGGATATCTTCAAGGGCATTGGACTGAAGCTCCTGGCGCTCGAGCAGCTGCTGCGGATGCATCCTAAGCTCAGGAATAAGGTTGTGCTTGTGCAAATTGCGAATCCGGCGCGTGGGCGAGGAAGAGATATTGATGATCTGCAGAACGAAGCGTACACGACGGCGCAGCGCATTAATGATGAGTTCGGGAATGAAGCCGAGGGGTACATTCCTGTCGTGCTTATTGAGAGTCAAGTGCCGTTGTACGAGCGAATTGCGTATTACACAATTGCGGAGTGTTGTGTGGTGACTGCAGTGCGCGACGGGATGAATTTGATTCCGTATGAGTATATTGCGTGTCGTCAAGGGAGCCCCGAGCTTGATGCGCAGCTGAATCCGGGTCCTGGCCCTGTGCCCTTGAAGAAGAGCATGCTCATAGTGTCGGAGTTTATTGGCTGCTCGCCGTCGTTGAGTGGGGCTATCAGAGTGAACCCCTGGAATATTGAGGCCCTCGCTGAGGCCATGAATATGTCCATCACGTTGCCGGAGATGGAGCAACACATGCGGCATGAGAAGCATTTTCGGTATGTAAATACGCACGACGTCGGCTACTGGGCTCGCAGCTTCATGACTGATCTGGAGCGGACCTGTAAAGGCCATGCGCGCCGGAGGTGCTATGGTATTGGTTTTGGGCTGGGATTTCGAGTCGTGGCGCTGGATCCCGATTTTCGGAGGCTGCGGACAGACCTCATTGTGTCTGCGTATAAGAAGAGTACCAGCCGCGCTATTTTGTTGGATTACGATGGCACCATGATCCCGCAGGCTTCCATTAACAACCCCATGCCCAGCCCCGAGGTCTTGGCCATCTTGAATACACTCTGCAGTGATCCCAAGAACTTCGTGGTCATTGTCAGCGGTCGTCCTCGCAACATTTTGAACGAGTGCTTTTCGTCTTGTGAACGGCTCGGTCTGGCAGCTGAGCATGGCTACTTCTACAGGTGCTGGCTTTTTCCAAGAGATTCTTGTATGCTCAATTTGTGCTCTTTGTGTTCCATATTGGCCTCATATAGGGACTTTCTTTTCTGATTTTATTTTCTTTTTGACCAACACATGCCATGTTCTTCACTGATTCTGGTGATATGAAATTTGGTTGTTTTCTCACAATATGGTCAACCATGATGCAGGGTTTTGAATTAATTGGTTGGATTTATTGTTGTTGGATTGGCAGGTGGCACGTGGATTCTGAGTGGGTGACGTGCAGATACCAAAGGGAGGAGCTGGATGGGCCTTTGTTGAACTTTGAGTGGAAGGAGATTGTGGAACCAGTGATGCAGCAGTACACAGAAAGCACGGATGGGTCGTACATTGAGTGGAAAGAGAGCGCCATGGTTTGGCATCACCGCGATGCGGATCCTGATTTTGGAGCGTGGCAAGCGAAAGAGCTTCAGGATCACCTGGAGAGTGTTCTTGCAAATCAGCCTGTGTCAGTGAAGAGCGGGGCTCATATTGTGGAAGTGAAACCTCAGGTCAGTTTCTGTGATGCACTACCTCATACTTGTAGTTTTACAACAGTGGGGTAGTGAGAATAATGAGTGAGAATACGTCTGTTGCATAGGGTTTGGGGAGAGAACAGAGGATGTGATATTACAGAGGATATGTGCATCATCTCTAATGGTATGTGTGGCTCTGTGCAGGGTGTAAGCAAAGGGGTGGTGGTGGAAGAGCTTCTGGCAATGATGGCTTTGAAGAGCGCCGCTCCCGACTTGGTGTTGTGTGTTGGTGATGACCGCTCGGATGAAGACATGTTTGAAAGCATTGCCACAGTCACCGGTCGCTCCGGACTCGCGGAGGTCTTTGCTTGCACTGTGGGTCAGAAGCCGAGCAAGGCAAAGTATTATTTGGATGACATTGCAGAGGTGATTAAGTTGCTGCAAGGACTCGCGGCCGCGTCGGATCCCGCTGCCACACCTTCCAGCCTGCCCAGTGCCATATCTTCACAAGCTTCTTTGGAGACGTCTTTGCACATCTAATAGGTATAGTGGTAGAAGCTTATCTCGTCTTACAATGTACATATTGTACGCTTCTTGATTCCTCATCTATTGTAAGGCTTTTGGCTCATTGATATCATTTTTACATAGTCAGTCTTCGTACAAGCATCATCCATGTAACTGGTTACAGTACCGTGCATTCTTGGTTAGATTCATTCGCCCTAAATCGGAAAGACATGAACTTAACGTGAGGTTGGGTAACTGTAACGTAATCAGAGTACTTATAAAATGTTGTAAGCTTACTTATATTCAATGGTTGCAGCTTACCAAATTCTTTTGATATCTGGCGTGCGAAGCGCACAAACCTTCCAGGCTCTGCATGAGACAGGAAAGTTTATCAGTTTCCATTGAGTAGGAGGCAGCTGTGATACTATGGCTGTTTTAGCATTTAGCTAATGCCTGTTTAGTCGATTATCATTCATTCTAAGAGCATCTCCACCCCTGCAAGTTTATGATCCTCCAACTTGCGGAGCCACTGTCTCCTGTGCAGAAGTAGCAAAATGAAGAGGAAAACTGGAAGACCACAGAGAGCCTATACCCTACACGTGAGTGTACCACGCAGTAATTAATTTTCCTGGTACACTGCTCTAAGCCACCGTGCTTTTTGTGTATCATTTGTACTATTTTTATACCACCCGGCCGCTTCATGTGAAATTGGATGGGTGTCTGATCTTGTTTGCTATGAACTAGACAAAGCGTGATTGTTGGTTGCTCACATAAGTGTTGTGGAGTCAGGAACTGAGAACACAAAACAGGGACACGAATAGTTGAATATTCAACACCACCGGAGTTGAAGGGACAGGAAAGTGCACTGTACACATATTCGCCTACAATCACGCTTGCATTACGCGATTCTCCTTTTGTGAGATATGGTACTTGGCTATATTTGACTTATTAAATTGCTGATGCTCTAAAGCAGTCTTGAGTGGAATTTAGAAAACTATCAGCTGTTTTTATCGCAGTAAAGGATTCCCTTCGTTCTGTACCAAAATAATAAAAAATGCCACCAGCTGTAACTGAGGGTCCCTAATCATCCAAAATTAACCCATAGGGATTATGGGATTACTTCGGTTTTTTTTGGACAGCAACTGAAGATTTTATTCCACCACGTGAAAATGAACTCGTTGTCATGCAGTCGGTCATGAGACCATCAGACAACAAATTGTTTTTAATTTTTTTAGGAACAAGAGGACAGAGAGGACAAATTAATTTATTCATTTTCAAGACAATGAAGTACAATCATAACATTCTTTACCAATACAACTGGGTCTTTTTGAAATCTGAAGTACATGGGGCCAATAAAAGTGAAATGTGACACATTGAGCTATCTTCGTAGGTTTCTTTTGGTTTCATTTTCAACCATCAATAAAGGTAAAGTTGGAATAAAGTAGTCAATCTAGTCCCCTTGAAGGTATATTCTCTATTTTATTATTATAATCAAAGAATGATATGGATTGTTAATTTTTTTTAAAAGGTAGTGAGTGGTGGGCAATGGTCATTCCAATAGTCTAGTGTAGACCGTTATTTCATTCTCACTCATAGAATCAAGTCTAGTCATAATTTTAAAAAATAATTCATGGTCCATCTACTCGTGTTACTATATGAGTTTATTCTCAAAGTTCCAACAATAGTTGGTGACATTGAAGGGAAAATAAGTTTCAATATTTGATAACAGAGAAAGGAAGAGCAACTTGCATGTATTCAATATAGATTTTTGGTGATATGTAAACAACAAAAGTAAATGCAATATGGGAAGCATTACCAAGGGTTGAAGATGATGAGGAGTTGATCACGATATATGGATTGATGCTTTGAGTTGGTGCGAACATGTAAGTAAATTACCCAATTGTGTTGAAGTAGATTTTTCCATAGATACACTCGGAAGGCCACCCTGCCAAGTTAAAAACAAAGTCATTTGTTGAAATGTCTTTGAAATAGGATATTTATATAGGTTCTTTGTATTTTCCCTAAAACCATTCTAGTATGAGGGATATGGTAAATCCAAATATTTTATGTTTGCAAAATATTAACCATTAAATGCTGAAACAATTTTTTTAGAAAGGTGCAAATATCAATTAGGAATTGTATGATCTATTTTATAAAAATTTGGATTAAAATTTTAATTTTTTTTAATATATTTAAAATGAAACAATTGATGTTAGCTTCAAATTTTCAATTCAGAAAATAGGCACCAAAGTATTGAGGCCAAATGGTGACTTGGAAAAACATAATACAATTAGCAATGTCTTAAGAGACCTAGACAACTTATCAAAGTTGCTTCACTTGTTTGATAGCTGGTCTGGTGAGACATCAACTAATTTCTAAATCCCTACACTTGGCCAACACATTTAACAATAACCAATGCTTCTCAAAATGTTGAAAGAAATGCTTATGACATTGTTGCTTCAATACGTCTGGAGTTTTGTCCTATATAGAGTGTCTCTTACCTGCTCTAAGTTGTAGTTTAATATTATCTTGGATAAATAAAATGTCGACACTTGAGATTGTTGAAAAATATTATTGAGGAAAAGGTATAGAAGACTTTGCATTCATGCCTTCGATATTCATAGAAAAGAATCTCAAGTCCATTAGCGTCCTCTCCACTAAATGTGGCAGGGTACCTCCAATAATTCCAACAATCAAAATCCAAAGTTAGAATGATGTAGTGTGGGGTAGTATTGTCAAACTCTCATGGTGCCTAGTGTTTGGGTTGGTTTGTGCTCAAGCTGGCTATCGGCAAAGTCCATCGTTCTTTTTGTTGAACTTGTTAGTTTGGAGTCGAAAGAGGATTGTTAAGGCATTACCTTTTCTAAAATGATAATACAACAATGTAAACCAAGATAAACAAAATCTAATTCTTTCTACGTGCTTCTCTTTGGTGGGTTATATGATACATAAAGAACTATAATTAGTGGGCTGAGTAGCTAGAGTAGATTCAAGGGAGAAGGGATTTTCACTAGTAACAACTGCACATTGTGGGTGTTTTAGATTAATCATTTTTTTACTACAACTAACGATGCCTTATTAATGGATGTAATATTATCTACCTCTATTTTTTTGGATGTAATGTGAAAAAATAATCTCCTCCAACTTTGGGCACAATTTATGTCAATCTTGAGCATAGCGAGGGTGAGGGAAGTTACCTTTAAAACTGAATTTGCTTGTTATTTACCTCCTAGCAACATCTCATGATTTGAAGAACTTAAAATCTCCATTGTGTTAGCCTTGGTCCTAGCTCTTGCATTTGAAAAAGGTGCCAGGTCTCTATCTTCAAATAAATATGGTATAAAAGGAAGGTTGTAATGTCTAAATACTTGCCATTTTAGGGCTAGAAGTCATGTCTAAGTTCATTTCCAATATTCAAGCATATGAAGGGGGGCCATATCCATTTCATTGAACGAATTATCAGTGTTCTTTAAAGAAACATAAATTAAAATCCCGTATGATGGTGGAATCTTACTTCAATTGACATAGAGGTTGACCTCGCATCTCCATGTCCTAGACTTTTGATAGGGGATATGATATTAAGTGGTCCTCCCATGTTATTCAATTAACACAATTCATTAGGCGGGGGTTTAATATCTAAAACCATTAACCCTTAAAAAGATTATTGTCCTTGTCGAACATTTGAAAATTCAAGATTGGATGAAAGCTTATCAAGTTTGATTTGGTTTATAGATCTATTTAAAATAAATAAACTAAGTGGGTCCTTTCAATTCCAAGCTCAAATTTCAACAAGTGATATGTGTCATTTTGTGTTTAGTTGTAACGTTATAACCACTCAAAACTACCATTTTTAGTGCAATTAGAAAAATAGTTAAAAATTTATTATAATTTTTCATCTATAGGATCTTCTACTAAAGTTGAGAAGAGGGTGGAAAATTTATCTTCCAAACTATTAGAAGAGTGTGTTGAACATTTTTTGTAAAATTTGATTGCTTTGATTGCACAATATATTAAACATTTGAACCATAAAAACAAGATTTATTTGCACTCCACCTAAATATTACAATTGACTTTGACAGCCCTTGATGTGAAAATTTTGCACTACAAGAAATGAAAATGAAAATTCTTTTCATAGAACTTTGTGTTAGGTACGAAGTCTCAAGAATAGTGGAGGTATGTAATATATTCCAAAAAATCTTGCAATGGCAAGAGATGCTTAGGGAACTACCAATATTCTAGCTGTTTTTTGCAAACATTTTTTTGAATTCAATTTTCTATTAACCCCTAAAGGACCAGGAGAACACATTGTGTCCACGAATAATTTCATTACTTGAATAATTTGTTTGGATTTCATAATTTTAACTCAATGTTAACTAGAGAATTGAAAATGTTCGTTTCAAGAACACAAAAGAACTTCAAGATTTGCAATTACGTTGATTGATTCATTGGGAAAAAACTAAAACGTCAACGTAGGTGAACTTGGGACATAGTAGTTAGGGCGGTTGATGACTTGGAAGGCGTTTTCACACTTGGACGTCACATTCGTTAAAAAAAAAAGTATACAATATGTAAAATATTTTCGATTATTGCATCATTAACACTATATAATAATTACGGAATATGTTTAAATATATTTAAAATGGAATCTTTTCAAAATAATTGGAATCTTTTCAACATTTTTTATATTATTTTGGAATATTTTGGAATATTCCAAATATATATTTGAATTCTTTAAAAAAAATTGCAATGTAAAAGTTAATAACGATCACAAACACCGGCTCAACGAGTCACCAACAAGTCACCTCACCCAAACATAAATCTTTGAGAATCAATCATTGTTGTTGTATTTAGTTTTAGAACACCATTTTTTGTGGGCACCTAGATATAGTACATCTTTGTATGCTCCTAAACTTTCAAACGCTAATCATGGTTTCTAAATTTATGAGAAAGTTTGCAATGAATGACCTGTTGGTTTTATTCAAAATTTTCAAAAATCAACTTATGATCAAACCTTATAATCATGTAATATATACGGTAGATTGTTTTGAAAATTAATGTACAGTCTCATGACTAAGTCCTTTATGAACTTCAACGGTGAAGTTTTCTACATGAATACCAATCAAGAGATACAATTGCCTTTCTGAAAGCATCACGAGAAAGTGATAAAATGTTAGGAATGAGCATGGTCCTTTAGGGGTTAAATCAAAAATTAAAATGGTAGGTTTAAATAATTTCCTTCTTCTACAACCAAAAAAAAAATGAAATCTTTAATTTATATGGATAGAACAAGCGCTACAACAATATGTCAATGTTTAAACAACTTGAATACATAGAATAATGGGTGCGGGTTATGGAGTACCGTTGTACATGATTGAATTCATATGTAGGGTGCCAAATATTTAATTTATTTTTGTGAAAATTGATTCATCACTTATACTTTTTGAAAAGTTTCTTCTTAAAAATTAAAAAAAAGTGAAAAAACCTTCCTAAAATTTTGACCTTTATTAAAATAATATAATTAGTGCCAAATCCAATAATGTACTACGGTACTACCTTGGTCACTCCTTTTCAACCCTCTCTTGAAAATGAAGGACACATAGCATGCCCACTTTGTTCAACTTCCACTTGACCACTTCCATTATTGTCTCTTGTTTGTAATTCCTTTCGACATTGAAGCATAGTGTGTAGCTTGAAATTTCTCAATGGAGTTTTTCAATGTATTTTATGAAAATTTGGCATGTCTTGTAAGTTTATACACTTTTTGACAAATTTTCCTTTGAATTTCCGAAAAAATTCAACCTCTCATATTTCAATCAATTTAGGCCAAATCTGACAATTGCATAGGGTAATACTCTATTTAGAATTGAAATTTCTCAATGGAGTTTTTCAATGTTTTTCAATATATATCAATAAATAAATAAATAAATAACTATGTAGTTTTTCTAATTTTTTACATACAATTTTTTTCTTCAAAAAATGGCAGTAAAATCAACATCATAGTGTTAAATTTGATCTACACAATTAGATATAGCCAAGGGTGAATTAGATGTTTGAGCATATATTTTATGGCAAAATTTATAAATTAATTCAATAGTATTTATTAATTTTGTTAAGTTTTATTTATTTGTTTGACTATAAATATTGTAGCCTTTACAATTTTACAAAATGATTTTGAAAATCACACTAGGGCTCCGCTTCTCTCCGTACCACCAGTGACAAAGTGAAAGGCCATGAAATTGAATAAGACGTGAAAGATTATGTTACTTCACATAATGGTCTTTGAGGGCAAAATGGAACAATCATGGGAAGACCATTCAAGAATGTGAAAGGCTAAGTTACATCATAGAAAACCGTGCCTTAGAATTGTTGACTGTCGGCTCTCTAGCTCATTGGCTCACTTATTAACCTTACAACTGTTGGAAAGGCACACGTGGAACCTATAGTCGTCAATACCACTTTTATAATCAAGCTGCGACCTACGGTCGTCACTAGAATGAATGAATATATATATGTATGTGTGTATATGTATGTGTGAATTATAGTGTTAAAAATATAATATTGAAATCAACAAATTGAAAACACCAAATTGCATTTAAAAACGATTATTGATAGTGTGAAAACAAGCTAGAACTTCTGGAGGTTAATTCTTTTATACATTTGCACCAAATATTTAATTAAAGCAGAAAAAGTTAGTTTGGCATTCAAAATTAAAATTGATAAAACTTCAACTTTTTTTTTTCAATTTAAAAATGAAATTTGAACATAATCAAGTGGTATGTCAAAGATGTATGGAAGTAAATTACGTTTCATAAATGTGAGTTATGGAAGGGGTAGAGCCTTTTACTATATACAAAATTCAATGCATAAGTGCCAACAATGCGTGTGGGATATATATACCTTCTTTTACTTCTTAAGGTGAGTACTAGGTGAGTTTCCATTTTGAGACACTCTTTTTGGTTAACTCTATTGTCTCACTCTTAGTTACCGGTTAAACTTCTTTTACAAAAATGTGCATAACTCAAGTATAAAAACTTTAAATCACAAAAGAATTGGAGGTGAAATTTTACTTAATTGGGTGATTGCAAGCTACGGTCTACCAAATGGAGAGTGCAGCTTGTGCAGCTAAAGGCCGTGCAGCTCATGCACTAGCGTTGTAATGCGCACCTCTCAACTTTCAATTAGATAAAAAATTTCACCATCCCAAACAGGGTTTATGCTAATACTTTCACTTTAGCAATTGTTAAGTTAATTTTAAGACTTTGTGCTTTATTCCACGACCTTATTTGTTTTTTACTGAGTAGGGGTAATTAGAGCCTTTTTTACATCCATAGCTAGGTTTTATGAAAAATGCATTTTATATCCCACCTCTGAAATTGGATCATTATTTCATTTTCAAAAAAAAAAAAAAAAAAAAAGGTTTTAACTGCACGAAAATTTAAAAAATAAAAACATTATGAAACAATTAATTAAAAAATAAGTAAGCGTGATACCAAAAATAATAAAATATGGTAGCTTTGTACATACTTGTGTTATGTTCCTATAAATTTGTGAAGTTCAAATTTGACCCCCTTCTAGCATTTCCCATAAAATAGGTGCACTTTTGACAAGCGACACGCTACCAAATCCAAGTAGAAATGCTTAATTTGGATAGAGAGATTGAAATTTTGCAAACTTTTTTGTGGTAGACATCCAAACTTTGGTATTCTAGAAACAATGCAATTTGTTTCGTCACAAAATTTCATCCCAATATTTATTGATGATTTTCCAAAGATTGAAAAAGTGCAGCAATGCTTACACTGCGACAAAAAATGTGGGTGACCGTAGCTTGCAATCACCCAATTACGTAGCTTTTCTTACTTGAATAATACTCAACATAAGTTAGTCTACTATGCACAATTGAACGCCAAAAATTTGATCACAATGCAATTTCTATTGTTCAACTCATGCACATCTTTCAACAACCTTATACAAATTTGTCCATACCTCATGTACAAGAATTTCAAATCAAAAAATTATATTCAGAGGTGGAAAATGACTTGACCTTTTAACTTTTTTTAGTTGAACACTTTTCAGAATAAGATCATTTGCTATGCTCAATTGTGCACCCAAATCTACTAAAAATTATTGTGTAGTGAGAATTCACATGACCAACTTGCAAAATCTCCTTATCCTATATCATTTGGAAGTGACTTAGAATGTAAAATTTGGCAATAATTACTTTTAAATTCCAAAATATTCCACTTCTAATTTTAGGAATATTTAGTGTTGGAACTGCTATTAACCTTCGGTATATTTCACACCATATATCATCACAAGCATGGCAATTTCTTTTTATTTTGATCCTACCGAGGATCCAACTGATTTCATCAAGCCCTTTTAATATATTTTATTATTATTTGTCATTACAGTCAAGGTGATCATCGCATGGATTATTGTTACTCTTTCCAAGAAATTTATCTACTTGTATTGTTGCAAAGTGGTTTTTTCTAAAGCTTGTTGCCAAGAACTTGAAATTTTACAAAATTTGGTTTTTTTAAATTCCTCAATTTATTAGAATAAAATTCACAACCTCCTTCATGTAGTTTTTAGCAAGTGAAATTAAAATTTGGTAAGTCTTATCATAATTAGTTAATTTTTTTCAAATGTGTTGATCCATAAATGCCTAAGCATTTTGACCAAAACTAAGGATGCAATCATATGTAATATTCACAATTTTTTTTTCATTTGACTTGTAAAAAGGGACTGCATCAATGAATTGAGACTCGTCATTTTTACAGTTAATTTAATTTAATTTTTTTTTTAATACATTTCTAAAAGAAAAATTATTCGTACCTATTAAACATATTAAAATTATTTATTTAAATTTAAATTTTGGTAAAATTAGAGAAAATTTTGAAATCTATAGTATGCTAAAATTGAACACGCATTTACCATTTAAATGATAATAATAATTTTCAAATTTTGATTTCTATGATAATTAATTCAAGATATTGAAGGCTACGAGTGAGAGTTGTATTGTATCTTTGACTATATTCTAAAATCTCATGATGTTAATCAGTCACTTTAAAATTTGTGTCAACATAAGTTGTTTAGTATTTAAAGGTAATTGCTTATAAAGTGAATTGCTTGTAGATAGATTTTTTTTTTGTCATAATGGAAATCATGAGTTAAACAATATAAATGTAATCTAAGACTTTATAAAAATAAATTGTTTTTCTATCAACCTCAAAAAACTTGGATCTACCTTACCTTATGACACATTTTAGAGAATTGAAAAATTAATGTTCACAAAAAGAACCTTAACGTTCAATTACCTTTTCTTTTCATATCTAATGAATAAATTTAATTGATTAGTTAATTGGAAATTAAAGTTATATTACTTGTTTTCTGAAGTATATTTTGAAGGGCCATTTTAAAATCTAAATAAGTTAGATTTTGAAGTGAAACATATTTGAAATTTATACTATACAGATGCTAAAAATTTAACACAAAGATCTAGATAGATAGATAGAAAATCCGGGCTTCTTTCGAAGCCGGCGTGAATGAAGTGTCTGTTTGTAATGACAATGACCCAATGTCCACTGGGCAAAGGGCCATTTGTGCAAAACTACTCTTCTATTTCGAGAATAGATACTTCAGTGACTAGTAACCAATAAAAGTAACGAGAAACTGTAGCTTGAGGGGATATCGGGTATATTATTAGTTGTGTTGTGATTTGGTATCGCCAAGTTGTGAGTCTAATGGTTGGTTGGGGTGGGACTATTTATCATGGTTTATATGGTCCGGGTTCGATTCCCGATGGATCCGTTTGGGCAGTAACGTGATATACATGAATTGGTGTTGCTAGTGAGTTTATCATAGGCAGGAAAGTTGTACCAACCAACCGGTCCCGTCCCATTTCCCTATGACAAGTGTTTGTGCTGTGCTTAAGTGAAAGAAATAAATAGTGGTTTGCACCACTACTTCCCCCCTCCCCCCCCCCCCTTCCTTTTTTTTTCCATTGGATTTATTCTAGGAGAATTGGTTGGTTATTTTCTATGCGTCTTTTATGTAGCATGATTGATCCGACATGTTGTATGGCTATGGTGTTGGTTATTTTGAATATCTTTTTGATTGAGGATTTTGGTAGTTGGAATTGTGTTTCTAGGTTTTTCATTGAGGGGATGTGTGTTGTTCCACGGGCACCGGCTGTGATGACTATTAGAGGGTCAACTTTCCAACCTTGGTAGGTGATGTTGATTAGTGGTTGGTATTTTCGGATTTTGTTTTCTATGGTTTCTTGTGGGAATCTGTTATTGGTATACGTAAATTCGATAAATTGGATTGTGAGATTGTGTTTGGGGTTAGGTGGTGGGTTGTTTTGGTATGGAAGTCCTTTGACACATAGAATGTTTGGTTAGAGTCGGGCGTTGCAATGGCATCTTTGTTGACCGCATGTGCAAGATAGGAGCCATGGGGATACTGTGTTTTCCTGGAGGTTGTTATTAAATATACCTGCATTCATGAGGATGTAGCATCTTGATTTGTGTGATGATGAGAGTAGTTTTCTGAGTTCCCATACAACTTTGTTATGTCGTTTAATTCGGAGGGCATGGATATGATGTTGTTTGCATTTTAGAAGTACATGCAGCCATGTGTCTGCCTCGAGGGAGTTGCAAATTGGGCATGTAATTGATGGGAATCTTTCTATGCCAAAAAACAATTGTTTCCGTGCGATTCCCATGTATTGGCCAGTGCGGAATTTTAGGATGCTTGTCTTTTGTGAGTATGTTATGTCGGGGTTAGACCAGAAATCGTTAGATAGGTCATTGTGAATATCGGGGTTCATTGTCCATTTGCTAATGTTGGAAAGTTTTCTGCCATTATTTCTAGATTTTTATCACGATTGTATTTTGTGATGTATGTTTTGAGATATCTAACTGGGCCTTTGTCAGGTCTTTTTCTGGGTCCAGGCCATGTGTCTTTTTGGAAGTAGTATGGGGTGGTATGGGCAAATTCGTAGGTTTTAGCAGCAAATTTGTATTCTTTTATTGCGCCCTCTTTTGTAAGTTTGTCTGCTTTTTCATTTCTGGTGATGTTGATATGTGCCTTGATTTTATAGAGTGTGGTGGATTGTGTACGATTTTGTAATATTTCTACCATAGATGCTAGTATTATTTTCTCTGCATGGTTGTGGTGCAGAGTCGGGTGTTTTAGTTATGTGTTAAGTACGTATAGACAATTAAGGCAATCAGTAAATATATGGGCGGGTCCGTTTGGATATTTTTTGGTGATTATTCTGAGTGTTTTGTGTAGGGCCATTAGTTCCGCTCTGAAGCTGGTTTGTAGTCCTGGTAGTCTCTTTTGATATTTGTAATTCAGCTTTGGTTGGGTTGTATATACCAAAGCCAACTTTTTCCTTTTTCCAATGTCCATCGTCAGCTTGTTCGGGAGTTTTAAAGGATCCATCAGTGTAGTAGCTAATGGTGTGGGGGGAATTTTAGTGTGCTGTTTGTGTTGTAGTTGGGTAATGGTGGTGGGGGATTGGTTATTAAGGAGGTAGAGGGCAGATATATAAGTTTGTTCCATTTATTGGTTTTATTGACGGTTATATTTGGGGGCATGGATTTGGCGTTTTGAATGTGAAAATGTGATATTTGGAGATTTTCAATTATTGATTTAATTGTATTCATTTGTGTAGAGGTGCCAATTTCATGGTTTTGGTAATGGATGCAAAAAATGTGTATTGCGAGTGGTTCTGGATGAGGGTTATGTATGTCAAGGGGGGTTGTAGGTGTTGTGTATGTGACGTTGTCTGCTGCAAAGTGGGCAATAACATGTGTGTCGGGAAATGGTCCGATATATGGGAAAAAGTTTTGGTACCAGTTAATATCAGGTGTTACTAATATGGTGATGGTGGTGGGGTCTTTTTGGGCTGCTAGTTTGGCCCAGTGTATGGCTTGTTGGGCCATTTCTTCATTGTGTGGGTGGGCATAGCCGATTCCTTTCCATTTGTATTGAAGAGTTGAGCCAAGAGAACCGAAAGTTTTATCCCGTGCAAATGGAGAGAAGAATTTTGTGAGATGCATAGAACATGTTATTGGTGAGGAGAAATATGAGTGTGTGATGTTGAATATTGTTGTCAGAGAATCAAGGATGCTAGTTGGCAGCACTACGCCACATCGGTACTTTTATGACTGGGAGAATGTGACTGGGGGTGACAGGCGACTGCCGGCAGTCACGTTCTGCGAGGGCAAAATTATCGGCGGCGGCCAAATTTGACAATGTCACTGGCAGTCATATTCTGCAGTCATATTTGCCAGCTGTACCGTATAAAGTGGGTGGGAGGGTCGTATATCTTCGTAGGGAACGAATGGGAACGTTCCTGGGGAACGCCCAGTCATATTTGGCAGTCACATTTTTCTCCTAGTCATATTTTGCAGTCACATTTTCCCTACAGTCATATATATATTTTTTTTGGGCAGCCCAAGATTATAAACACTACCCGAGACAGTTTACATGTAAGTGGGTGGGAGGGTCGTATATCTTCGTAGGGAACGAATGGGAACGTTCCTGGGGAACGCCCAGTCATATTTGGCAGTCACATTTTTCTTCTAGTCATATTTTGCAGTCACATTTTCCCTACAGTCATATATATTTTTTTTTGGGCAGCCCAAGATTATAAACACTGCCCGAGACAGTTTACATGTATTTTGGCCCTCTCAATCACTGTAAACACGCAATTCACTATTTATGCACTTGGCCAAGTGCGCTCATTTCATAAGGATATTTGACTTTAAAAAAAATTGGTTAAAAAGTTCTCTAAAAAACATCAATGTTGTCTTTCTACAATCACTTAAATTGTAAACAAATAATTATTTTAATTATTTTATATTCTTATCTTTATCTTTTCTTTTATCTTTTCTTTTTTATCTTGATTTCTTTCTTGTCTTCTTTCTTGTCTCCCTCGTGTCTTTCTTCTTGTCTTTTTTCTTGTCTTCCTCTTGTCATTCTTCTTGTCTTCCTTTTTGTCTTTTTTTTCTTCTACTTTTTCTTCAGTTGTGACTGCTGAACCCTAAACAATGGGAGCAAAGCAAATTTTTTATTTTATTATTATTATTATTATTATTATTATTATTATTATTATTATTATTATTATTATTATTTTTTGGGACGGCCGCCATTTAGGGTTCAGCAGCACCCCACGGCCAACCAATTTTTTTATTTTTTATTTTTTATTTTTAATTTTTTAATTTTTAATTTTTTTTTGGTTGCTTTGCTCCCATTGTTTAGGGTTCAGCAGCCACAACTGAAGAAAAAGTAGAAGAAAGAAAAAGACAAGAATGAAGACAAAAAGGAAGTCAAGAAGAAAGACAATAGCAAGACAAGAAAGAAGACATGAAAGAAATCAAGATTAAAAAGAAAAGATAAAAGAAAAGATAAAGATAAGAATTAAAAATAATTAAAATAATTTTTTGTTTACAATGAAATGGATTGAAGAAAAATAATAATCGCCTTTTTAAAAAAAAAAAAAATTAGACAAAAAAATTTATGCGCTTGGGGACCAAGTGCATGATTATATGGCCAAGTGCGTAAATAGCGAATTGTGTGTTTGTATAGTATGAGGGTTTAGGTTATGTATTTTATAGTGAGAATTTGTGTCCAAAATTGAGTAGTTTTTCATTTAGCTTACGGTAATTAGGATTTGGCCATGTATATTATTTTAATAATTGTGCAAATAAAATATTGATTTACTCGATTAAGTGGGGAAAGGAGGGGGGGGGCCGCCAGGACCTACTCTAAGCTAAAAAGGCAAAAAGAGGGGGAGGGGGAGGGAAAAAAGGAAAAAGGAGGGGGAGGAGGAAAAATGAGAAAAATTAGAATTAAGCGTTGAGATCTCCTTGACCGTGCGTCTGCTGGTCATGTTTTTGGTACCGTTGGAAAGTTCTCGATGAGGAGAAGTGCACCAAAGTCATTTCGTTGCTTTTAGAGGTACATTGTGAGAGTTTTGAAATTTTGAGTGATTTTTGACATTATAAATTGAAGTAAATTATGAAAAATTAAAATTGGGAGTTTTTTGATGTTATTCTTGGCATTGTCAGAAAGCTCTTTATGAGTAGGGATGTAGCAAAGTCATTTTGTAACTTTTGGATCTATCGTGTAAAAGTTATGGATTCTTAATCAAATTTCCTCACCATTAATTAAAATAAAATTATGGATTAATGAATCTAAAAATAAAAGCAAAAGCAAAAGCATGGTTAAACCACGGGGAGGCCAACAAAACACGGCCGCACTGGTTGTTTTCTATAAGTCGAACATAAAAAAATTACAGTGATCTTTAATTTTAAAAAGAAAATAACAAAAAACAATTATGTAAGTGTTTAAAGTGAAAAATTTGTTTTAAATTGAATTTGTAAATCAAATAAAATTTCCTAAAATAATTAAATTGATCTCTCGATTGATCTTGATTAGGATTTCAAAATATCAAAATAAACTTTGATTAATTTTATTTTTCATTTTGACTTTGACTTTTTTTTAGGTTTTAGGATATTCTAAAAACAAGAATACAATATTAAATCATTTAGCATTGTTGGAAAAAAACAACATTCAATATTGATAAAATTGATTGTAAATTCTATATAATAAATGAGATCATCTAAATTGAAGTGAAAATAAATGAAATTATGTAGTAAAGTGAAGAATATACAAAATGATTACAATAAGAGTTGTCATTTTATTTACAAAAAAACATGTGTTGAACTTGTAGCTGTGTAATAAAAATGAAAACCAATGCTCTGTAAAATTCATCAATATGACAATTAAAATCCCCCTATCATCATAGTTTTACATAATTATGTGATAAAAACTATATACCGGTATTGAATGAGACGCATAAATAGATCATGCCAAAGTCTTTTGGAAATTTTAAGTAGTTTTTGCCGAATTTCATATAAATTATTTTTTGAAATTGCCAAAATGATGAAAAATTACCAATTTTTACACAGCTTAATATTATTTGAGTGATCAAGCGTGAGTTTTGGAGGAAGAAAGAATTGATCTTGTGATCAAATTCATTCTAAGTCACTCCCAAATAATATGGGATAAGAAGATCTTGCAAGCCCATGTGAATTCTCACTACACCATATTTTTCAGTAGATTTTGGTGCACAATGGAGCATAGAAAATGATTTTATTTTAAAATGTTTTAAACTAAGAAAGGTTAGAAGGCCAAGTCATCTTCCACGTCCAAAAATAATTTTGTGATTTGAAGTTTTTATGAATGAGATATGAACAAATTTCAGAAAGGTAGTGAAGAATGTGCATGAGTTGAATAATAAGAAAATGTGTTGTGATCAGACTTTCGAGGCTCAATTGTGCATAGTAGACTAACTTATTTTGAATATTAATCAACAAAGAAAATTTTCACATTTATGCAATCTTTCACCCCCAAAAAGAATTTTGTGATTTGGAGTTTTTATGCTTAAGTTATGCACATTTTTGTAAAGGAGTTTAAGCGGTTAACTTTAAAGCAATTGTCCTACTTTGTCCTATCCAAGAGTGAGACCCCACGGGGTTACATTGGCAAGAAATATGGGAAAGAGTTATTGCCGGTTTTATAATTGTGACCGTCCATGTAGTAGTAGTTTGCAACTGACGTGAGAAGTGTGCAAATTATCGGTTTGAGAGGTTGAAATGAATGTGTGTTATGTGGCCAAGACATGAGGGTGCTAATTAAACATGTACGTGTGAATATACATATATACAGATATATCCATCGAATGGAATGTTCACAACTGTATGTGATTGAACGGGGACTCGATCAATCTTGCTCTGAGTCACAATACTCTAAATCATCTAGCGATGTGTCGTCTTGTCTGAGGTGTTCTAATGCTTTAGCAACCACCTCCGGGGCTACTTCCACTGCATCGCTCAAAATAGGTGTTTTCGGTATGAGATCCGAATCCAGGTCTGTGGCTTCGAGTCCGGGAAAATCACATGCTCTCTCCAATGATATGCATTGTACTTCATCCGTGAGTTGGTGGTTCGAGAATGACCGAACTCTTCGTGGTTCACTGCGCAACACAACTTCCCATCCACGCTTGGCCACATCCGGTGCAAAAAAAACCTGTTCGATGTGGAGCGGGAAGGCAAATGAATGTGCAGAGTATGGGATCAATCTCTCAAAGTTCACGGTAGTGAAACCGCAATCATCGCGCTTCATGGTGGCACCATCTCCTCTCATGTTTGCAACCACCCAATTGCAATAGAGGACCACCACCTCAAACTGTCCATAGTCCACTGAAAGGATTTCCTCCACCCATCCCACGTACTCCAACTCCGCAGCCCGAAGATTAGTATCCTTGGTACCCGCGCGACAAAGTTGTCGAAAGGTTGCGGCTACCCCCAAGTCCGCGGTTGTCAATTGCGTCTCTGCACTCTGGACACGGAGGTGGTTTCCATATGCATATATGGATCGATACGACTTGGCTACGTCCGATGGAGGTAGCATCAAGGCCCTCACGTCTTGGGGGACCTCCTCGTCTCCATCTTCTATAGCCCGTATCACAGCCTTTGGAAACCAGACGTGGAAATCTTTGTCGCACATCTCCGAAGGGTATACTACTCTAGCCTTCCGCTTCTTGCGCCTATACTCGTGACGCTCCGCTTCCCGACGTGCCATGTCATCCTCGTGTCGCCTGTAGGACAGAAGAGTTAAATATAGTCACGTACATCTTCACAAAACCTTCAGGATTTAGAACGTAATATATAGCCCATTGTGGCTGCTCGTGGCAACCACTGCATCACTGGGTGCGGATCTAGTGGTCTCACTGGAGGCAATCACTAACATCTTTGGGGGCAGTCATTGATATCACGAGCGGCCGTTGCGGAAGATATTGAGGCCAGTCACGGATATCATTGCCATCACTGAGGGTAGTCACATTGTGTACAACAACATTCATATTCCACGCCGGCCCTGGTGATGTGAACTCACCTCTTCCAATCTTCCAATGGTGCCGCGTTGGTCACCACGAACTCGAGCATCCATCTTCGGAAGTTAGGTGACAGATAGCGAGGGTGCTCGTTGCCTTCAAGGATCTCGTCGTACATTGAAGGGTCTTCTTTATCGTTCCACACTCTTCGAGTAATAGTCGTATACTCTTGCATATACTCGGTGCAGAACCCCAATGCCTCAACTACAGCATAGCCTTCGGCCATGCTACTTTCTGGTTTAGCTCGATTTCGAACGTAGCCTTTGAGTGTCTTCAAATATCTCTCAATAGGGTACATCTATCGTGTATGAACGGGTCCACAGATTTCCACTTCCTCCACGAGGTGCAACACCAAGTGGCTCATAATGTCAAAGAATGACGGTGGGAACTCTTCTCCAACATGCATAATGCATACCTTGCCCACTGCTTGGTGCATTAGAGGTCAAGTTCAAGGGGCTGTATGCGTCCTGCAATTCCAGGGACAACACATTGGATGTCACATTCTACTTTCTGATGATACACTATTTCATGCATTTCCTGTTGAGGGTTCTCATTGTTATTGCATCCACCTACGTCCCAAGTGTCTCCATGTCGTTTAGTCTTGTCGACACATGGAGTGACTCATCGTAGACATGATACGCAACATATGAGTGGCTGGACTTGTATTACAGTGATAAGCAGTGACTGACTGTAGTCATTTTGAACAAATGTGACTGACACTAGTTACATTATAGTGATAAGCACTGACTGTCTGTAGTCATTTTGGACAATAAGTATACGTTCACAATTCACATTACAGTGATAAGCAGTGATTGTCTGTAGTCATTTTGGAGAAAATATGACTAACACTAGACATATTACAAAGACAGTCACTGACTGTAGTCCTGCCGTTTAGGCCGCAGCTAGTGTTTTATTTCTTTTAGTCATTTACCATACACTGCTCAGATTAAGAGGGTAATGCTCATAGAGTTCTTCTCCGGCCATGATGTCCCTTGTTGCTATGGTAATTACATATCCCCATTCCTCGGGGTTCCACGGTTTAAACAACATGTGATACTCCCACACGACATTGCCTATTTCAGAGCGCCCGATGGAACTATTAATGAATCCAGCGACATTCCCTTTCTCTACATCTCCGTCGATGTACAGCTCCGACTCCGTGCGCATCACATACGATTTCATTCGGGGTTGTACCTTGCTCAAGATTTTGTATTCCGCCGATGTGTACTGTGTTCCTACAAAAGGAAGCACTTCCACACCCTCTTTGGCGGGTTGCATTGCAAATACTCAAATAGACCCCAACCTATGAAGCGGTATTTGGACACTTTCACTTGCCAATCTCTTTTCCAATATACAAATGAAGTTAGCTTTGGAATGGGCCCGTTGCACCATTGTCCATCATACACGTCTGATCGCCACTTCTGCAATCGAGTAACTCTCGCAGATGTCACTGTGGGTATGGCGTTCTCGGAGGACTGTGTTTGACTTAGAAACGTTGTTAGTGATGTCAAACATGCGGCTCTTACTATCGGTCTCCAGTGGGCCTACATAATTCATGAACACAGATTTTTAAACCCTGGCACCGTACGTAGGACCACGCCGCTTTGCTTACTGAGGAATAGGTGGTTGAAATCACTTACCAAAATCGAAGCTGTGAAAACCGGGTCCCTTCTTCTAGTGCGAAGATGCTTCCGAATCATGGCTCGATCGAGGACTTTCCTTCCTGCACATTCCATGCATGGGCATGGGTACTTCGTTAATCGCATGAAGTCCGCTTGAATCTCTTCCTCTTGCCATAATTGTAGATGCTTCAAGCGCTCCTGCTCTCCTTCTTCCATCCTATGTGTGAACCGTCGAGACGGTCCACTTTAGTGGTAAACCGTTACCGCTATGATTTTGATGTATTTTGTATTTTATATTGTTTTAACCGGGACATTTTAACCAATTAGACTAATTCCCGGTTTTGTGTGCATTTGATTTGGTTTTGATTGCCCAATTTTAGGATTCCCTTTTGTCTAGGTAATTTTGGGTATTTATTTGTTCCTAACTATTTAACCGTGGGATTTTCGGCGTTTGAGCCATTTGCCCTATTATTTTATTCTATTGTTTGGATCTATTATTGTGGCCTATTGTTCTAATCCATTTCTTTAGTCTAATTTATTAGTCCATTAGTTTATTTCGCTCTATTCTTGTGGGTTATTATTTTAGTCTTTTATTCGCTTATTGTCTTAGTCTATGGTTTTAGCCTATTGTTTCGGTCTATTATTTATTCTATTATTTTAGTCTATTGTTTTAGCTTATTACTTCGGTCTATTATTTTCGTATAGGGTTTAGCGTACTATTTAGTTCGCTAATTTAGTTTATTATTCGAGTTATCCTTTTAGCCTAGTCGTTTATCTATTCCGTGGTCTATTGCTTTATTCTATTATTCTATCCTATCCTTTTATTCTATCTTTTTAGTCAATTATTTATTCTATCCTTTTAGTCTACGATTTATTCTATCTTTTTATCCTATTATTTATTCTATTAATTTAGCCTATTATTTATTCTATGTTTTTTAGCCTATTTATTTAGTTTATTCTTTGATTCATTATTTTGGTCTATCATTTAGCCTTTTACTTTTATTATCCTTTTAGCTTATTGTTTACCCTATCCTTTTAGTCTATTATTTAATTCCATTATTTTAGTTGAGTCTTTTAGTATATTATTTGAACCTATTGGGGTTAATTAGCTTAGCGTTTCCCTTGTGAGTTAATGGAGGAAATTAGGACTCCCGGTTAAGAGGGAGTTTAGTGGGTGATGGAACTAGGGTTCCATGGATGGCAATTAGTGGATGAATTTCGCTAGGTTGGATGGATGTAGCTTTGAGGTGGGATTTTGAATCCCACCCCTGTCGATGAATTGTGTCCAATTAGTTGTGCGCCGTTAGAAGTTTTGGAGAGAGACGGAGGTTTTGGATCTAGATCTAGGTTATTTTTTATTGCATTGAGTTTTGTGGCTTGGGAGTTTTTGTTGAGAAAGGAGTTTTGGAAAACCATTAAAGATTTATCGTAGAAAAGAAAACTAGAGCAAAAATATTATTATTTTTGATTAAGACTGTGAATTAGAGAACGGTTGGAGAGTAGTTGGTGCGCTGGAGTTGAAAAGGCCAGGAGCTGCTGGCCTGGCGAAGGGCGAGCTGCAGCGCTTCCGAGTCCCAGCCACGGGATGAAGCGAGGTTTGGAGCAGGGGAGATCACGGTGAGGGCTGCGACGTGGATCACCGGCGGTCCTAGGTGCTGTTGCACAGGCGGCGGAGCAGCGACGGAGGAGATCACGCGAAGACAGAGGAGCAGCGGATGAGGGGCAAGACGAGGGTCAACGGCGACAGGGCGAATTAGGAGCTCACGCCAAGACTGCGATTGAGCAAGAGGGGCAGCGAGAAGACCATGAGCGGGCGGCAGTAGATAGGCCGGCATCGGAAGGTGGCCACGGCGACCAAGCTGTGAATTCGGCATCGACAGCGTGTGCAGGTGCGGTTGGAGGCATCGACGCGGGGTGAGAGCAGAATCTGCAGAACCGGCGAGCTGCAGTCCCGGGATTCACGGCGGAGGTGAGTAGCGGCAACAACGCATCACCGGCGAGAGTCAGGCGCCCAATGAAGAGTTCAAGACCCGGCTCAGCATCGACAGGGCAACGACGACAGGGGCGACCAGCAACGAAGATCTACAGCGACGAGGCGATTCTGCAGCAGCTGCGGCTGCAGCGCGACGAGATCAGGAGGTGCGGGCGGCAGTACAAGGCGCAGCCAAGGGCTGAAAACGGCGACGACCAGGACGAAGCAAGCGCGGTAGGAGGCTGAGCGACACCGGCTGAACGCAATCAGGAGCTTCGACGGAGAGGGCCAGCGGCTGTGAGTGCCGAATCCGGCCTGCAGCGGAACGACTTCGAAAGCGACCAAGTCGGGAGCAGGGGAGAACGGGAGCTTCGGCTGCACCGACGCCATAGCTCTGTCTCTCTGTCTCCCTCCCCGTGTGCTAATACGGAGGGAGGACAGGGTGATATTAGAGAGGGAGAGCTTCCCCTCCCATCTTATTCAACCTTTGAAGCTTGGTTAAATTAATTAGGCCTTTTATAATCATTAGAAGGATAGAAGAACTCCTTAATTTTAATTAGGTGATTTTAATTGCCCACAATTAATTGTGTGTATGGTTTGATTTTCTTCAATTGGTTGTGAGTTGGTTGTGTTTTATGCTTTATTGTTGTATCGTGGTGATTTTTGTGTAAAATTGGTCCAGTGAGGGTTCTAGCGCGGAAGCGTTGCCCGATTTTCACCAGACCAATTGGATTTTTTTGTGTGATTTTAGGGTTTAAATTTAGGGTTATTGGGCACGACGCGGAAGCGCTGCCCAATTTTTCCCGACGCGGAAGTTTGTTTTTCTAAAGTACAAAGGTGCTTATAGGGTTTAGGGTGTTCCTTGCAAGGCTTAGGGATCAAGAAATCTCCCAAACATGGGATTTTGATGCCTTTGAGACTCCTTGTAATTGTGCTGTAATTTCTACCCATGAGGGCCAAAATTCTAATTTAAGTGTTTAAATCACTAAATTGACCCATTTTTATGACACGTTGTGCATAAGGGGGATTGGTGGAGCATTTGGGAGCAATTTGGCATTTATTATTGGTCATTAGAGCACTTGTGAATGTGCTGTAATTTTTGTGGTTAAGTCCCAAAACCCTAATTAGGGGGTTTTAACCTCCAATTTAAGTCCATTTTAAGGCACTAAGTGCCTAGGGTAATTGGTGGGGCTTTGTGGGATATTAGGGTGTTTGTTGATTGACATTTGTGATCTTCGGGTGTGCTGTAATTTTCATACACACCCCTCGTTTTGACCAATTTGTCTAGTTTTTTGCCATTTGAGCTTAGAATTTTCCCACACAATTGCTTAGATAAAAGGAGTCCATTGCTTGGAATATTTGTACACACCCACCCTCGGCCGGAGATATGACATTTTGACCGGCAACGGTCAAAGTGCTTATACTATGGAAAGAACTTGAGCACACCTTTAGGGTGACATGGTGCTTTGAGGCATATACAATACTATTCTGATACACACTAAAGGGGGTGCTATCAATATACTCACGCATACCACTGTGCATACTAAAAATTACAGGAGGGAGTCATTCAAGACTACAGAGTCATATAGATGACTAGAGGGCGTCATGTTGATGACTCTAGAGTGTTGTATAACTCCTGAATGTCACATACATCACTCCACTTAGTCCTTTTAGGAAATTTTTTGTTTGCTTTATTCCTTGTTTTATATAACAATTGATTGAAAAATATTGATGATGGATTTTAAAAGTTGATTGTGCAAATATGAAGAAAACAGTAGTGGGCACCCCGAGTTACAATCACACATTAATATAGGGCTGCTCAATCCTTTAGAGGATAAAGTTCTATTTACAACCTTATTAAGAATTGTTAATCAAGTTCTTTTTTACATAATGCGTTTGATTGATTGTATCTCCATCGGATACGAATATTGTGAGCTACCGAGATGGCTCACACCCCAAGCTACTCTTTTTTATTATTAAATCGATCTTTTTAGTGTTTGCATTGAGCCTAAAAAGCATTGATTGTAGTATTTGGATGTTTTCGTATATTTTATGATTGCTTTAGTATTAAATTGAGTATTATTTAGTTAGTGCAAAATAAGGAGAAATTCCCATCAATTAGATTGTTAATTGATGTGAAATTATAGAAATTAGGGTAATTAGAGTGTTAGTTGTTGAATTAATGTAGGCAATGCCCAATTAGTGTGGGCAACGCGTAGATGAAGATGAAGATGAAGATGAAGATGAAGATTTTGGATGAAGGCCATGGTTGAGACCCCTAGGGGTCGTTCAAACCATGAGGGTAGAGTTTTTTTTGTGCGTGAGTTTCTCTCCCCGTTTTTTGGAGCTTAGGGTTAGGTGGAGATCATTTACTGAATATCTAGGGGTAGGAAGAGAGTTAGGGGCTGAGATTTTGAGGAGTAGTAGATCTTCCTGTAGGCTTTCCAAAGACCCAAGACTCGATCAAATTGGGGCAAGGACAGGATGGGACGGCCGTTTTAGTGCGAGGATGTCAACTGCCTTGTTGGTGGGGAGGGATTGGAACCCTCATCAAGGTGTCTTCAACTCCATCTTGTTTGTATTCATTTTTTAGTGTGATTTTGATTGCATAAAAGACTATCGCATTGTGGATTGGTGTTTGTTAGGAAGTGTGATTTATATTGATCATTTGTGTGATTGAATGCTTAATTAATTGTTGCATGATCCTTTGTTTGCGTGCTCTTTTGTTATTGCAATTTCCGGTGGTTTTGGGGGTACGTGGAAGCACTGCCCAAATTTTCCCAAAAAAACCCGAATTTGTTTGGAATTGTGTTGTTTAAAGTGCAAAGGTTCTTTATAAGGTTTAGGGTGTTCTTGCTCCAAAGAACTTAGTTTACATCTTCATGGTACAAGTGAATGCCATGCACAAAGAGGCGAAGATTTAGGGTCCAGTTCTACCATTTGTAACATCAACGCAGGCTGAATTCCATCGCTTGCTTGACACCTTGTTCGTCTCTTGTAGGGGGGGCGTGATTCTTCTGATAAGCTTAGGTCGTGGGCGGTGGACCCTCCTCAAAAGAAGAGAAAAATGTCTTCACAGGGATCAGTAACTTACATAGTGGGAATGTCACATGGTTAAATAATGTACGCAGTGAGAATGTCACAGGGATCAGTAATGTACACAGTGAGAATGTCACATGGTTCAGTAATGTATCCTGAGAAGGTCACAGGGACTAGTCACAATCCAACTGAATATAACAGATTATAGCCATGAATGCGCAGTATCTGTATTACAGGGTCCTGTAGTGAATTAATGAGGTTTGTGCAAAATAGTTGTGTAACCCAGTGTGATTGAGGTGGTGCATACAGGATGACGAAGAGAACCACGAGGAGCCTGCAGCAAAGAGGAAGCGGGAAGACAAAGCTAATGGATGTTGGATGTATATATTGGTGAAGAATGAGACTGGTTTAGCTAGATAGAAACTATGTTTAAGATTGAACGGTCTTTGGTTTTGTAAGGAGAGTTTCACTACCAAATACAAATGAACCTTGATGCATTTCTCTAATCCCACGTATGTGTCCTCCATTGTATGATTCTGATATATAGTACTAATGTGACTGTCAGTAAACCAAAACATCACTCTACGCAGTCATAGGACCACATACATGGCAACAACATTGTCACTACTGCGAGTCATGTAATATTCTCACTCCCTCCGATACTGTGACTGAAACCAATCATCTACCCTTCGCTCTCTTGTCGAACATTACTGGAGGTCTTGAATACACGACTGCCAGCAGTCACAACGTTAGCTCAAATATGACTATGCACAGTCATATTCCACGTCAGCCAAAAACATAACTACTAGTCACATTCCACGTCAGCCAAAAACATAACTACTAGTCACATTCCACGTCAGCCAAAAACATAACTACTAATCACATTCAACGTCAGCGACATTATGAGCCAAAATATGACTCCACAGAGTCACATTCCACATCAGCCGAAAATATGACAGGCAATCACATTCCACGTGGAGATGCCACGTCAGCAAGAATATAACTCCACAGAGTCACATTCCACGTCAGCAGAAAAATATGACCCCACAGAGTCACATGTCATGTCGGATGCCACGTCAGCAGAAAAATATGACTCGACAGAGTCACATGTCACGTCGGATTTTGGCCTCGGCTGCCCGGGCAGTCCACGAAAAGTCAAGGACAAGGGGCCGGTCAAGTTGGCGGCTAGAGATGCTGACGTGGCACGTACATGGAGCCCAAGTATACGTTTTGAGTCGTATTTATTCATATGACTAGGTGTCCGAAGCGACTCGTCGGTAATGAGCCCGCCCTGTCACCGCGCGCGTCACATTCCACGTCAGCAGAAAATATGACGCGCAGTCACAAAACCTGATTTTATGACTGCGCGCAGTCATAAACGCAGTCATTCTCCCAGTCATAAAAGTACCCGTTTGACCTAGTGCAGGGATTGTTGTGCGGCTTTGAGGGGGTCTTTTTTAGAAGTGGTGTATTTGTATCGTTGATAGAGCCATACTACTTCTATCTCAAATGTTTGTGTGGGTGGTACTAGGCCATGTGTAGTGTGTATGTTGAGGTTGTATTGTATCTATAACCAGTGGAGTCTAGTAGTTGGAATAGTAGTAAGGAATCTCCCCGTGTTGTCGTATATGTGGATTAGTTCATTTTGGATTTGTATAGTGGCTGTGTTAGTGAGTATGTCCTTTTCTGGATTGCATTCAGTTATGGACACGTGTGTAGGTGGGATTATTGTAGCTGGGGGAATAAATCTTGTGTCTTTACGTTGTATTTGATTAAAATGGGTATTGATGATGTTTTTAAAATGTCTGTGTTACACTGTTACTTGGTATTTTGTATAGTACTTTGTTAGCAGAGTGATGTTGTGTTGGATTATTGTTGGTTGGTTTAAAGGGAAGAAGTCTCGTTGTGGCATCCATTTGTTGTATGTTATGTTGTTTTGAAGTGTCCATTGGCAGAGATATGTGTTGTAATTTTTGGAGATTTTGTATTTGTCTTTTGTTACAATGGGTTTATGGTTTAATATGGTGTGTATGGAGAATCTAGATGGGTTATTAGTGATATTTGGAGGTGGGATTGGTTGTTGTGGTTGTTGTGGTGTTGTTGGGTGTGTCGGGTTGGCTGGTAATCGCATTGTTAGTGTGTGGTTGTCAGATATGTATCGTGCTTTGAGTGTTCGGGCTTGTGGATGTGTATGACATGAGTTGGGGCAGTCTGGTGTGCAGCTTGGATAGCAAAAGAGTTTTTCTGCTATGCTCAGTGCCCTTTTTTCTAGTTTAGTTGGAGATTTGTGGTATAGCTTGAAGTCTTCGGGTGCCATTAAGTGTGTACCATTGGGTAGGGAGATGTGTTTTATTTTGTAGATGTTATGTATAAGTAGTTTATGTAGTAGTTTGAGGGATAGTTTTGGGTGTAATTGTGGTAATTCAGTGTTGGCTTGTAATCTCCATTCTGTTTCTAATTTTGTGGCCTGGAGTTGGTGATTTATATCTATACTTCTAAGATGGATGCCACCTTTTTTCAAGAGAAATAGAGTTCGTGTGGTGGGTGATCTAACATAGTCTTGGTATTTAATTCTTGGGATGCCTTCCGTGCCTCCATGTTTAGCTAGTATGTGTTGTATGAGCCCTTTGTATATTATTCGTAGTCTACCTGGGTCATTTAGTGCGTTTCTGAGTTGTTCTCCAATACAACGTAGGTAGGCGTTTTTGAGTGAGAATGCTTCAAGACCAAAGAGTTCGTGTGGTAGCTGAGCTATGACGTTTGATGTACATTTAGGTAATCCGCATATAGTTTTTTGTATTCCAATTATTTTTTCATCAAGTTTCTTGATAGTCGGGAGAGAGTACAAGGCTGCGTAAAAGCAGTATGCTATACCGGCTCGGATGACAGTGTCTACCATGTTGATTCTTTGTTTGATGGTTGGTGGGTAGTTTGCTAATTGTTTGCATTGAGTGATAACTTTGGTAGTTGTGATGTGGGTTTGTAATTTCCATTCTAGTGAGGGTATTAATTGAATACCTAAATATACGTATGGTTCGTTTTGGTGTAGCACGGGCAGTGGTTGGTTTCTATAGTGGATATTTTGGTTTTGGGTGAAAGCACAAAAAACTGTACCAAAAAGTTAGTCTACTATACTAAAATCATAATTGTTTTGGTCAAAGGCCATAAATTTATATCAAAATATATTTTATTATGGTTTTAATTTCATGAAGCCCTCTAGAGTTCTTATAGGTACTTGAATCCAAATTTTCAGAACAAAATCTTTAAAAAAGTTTACAAAAAGTAGTGTTTGAAAATGAATGCCTAAATCCAATCTCGGTTGCAAAATTGATGGCCTTAAATACACTCAATATAAATATAATTTTTATGACCTTTGAGATAATGATAGAATTGAGGTCCTTGTCCAAAAAGAAAGTAGAAAAAAATATGTTTTGATATACATTTTGCTTGTTTTATATCAACCTTGTTGATTGTACGTAACTACTTTTTCAATTTTGGCCACTTCTACGTCAATAAAAAATTTATAACTACTTATTGAAGATCATTTTTTCAATTTTTTTTGGTAGACTTTATAAAACAATAGGTGTTTTTTTTTTTCTTTTTTTTTTTTTTTACGAAATTCAAATTTATAATGTATTTTTGAACCCTGCATTGTTGAACGGTCGTAAGAGTTAGAGGTGGTACACTTTTTTGTGCTTTCACCCTTTTGCAATTGTGTTTTAAAAAGAGCGGGTTTGGTCTTGGATTTATTGGGGCATCCTGTGATTGCGCATTTTGGGACCCCTAAGTCCATCCCGGCCCATTCGCAGTATTTATCTAGTTTACTGAGTTGTGTTTGTATCGATTGGGGGTTGCTTGTAATAGCTGCTAGGTCATCTGCGTATGCTGCTGAACTAATGTTTATTTTTGATGTACCGAATGTATATCCATTTTTCCCTCTTTGCAACCAGCGGAGTAATGGTTCCAAGAAAATTAGAAATAAGTATGGGCTGAGGGTGTCTCCTTGGATGGTGCCTCTTTGTATGGATATAGGTTTCGTTTTTCCGAAGTGTTTGCTTGTGAATATGGTGGTTTTATGTGAGTAGATATTGACCACCAGTGTTACTGCATCTATTAGGTATCCGAGGTCCTTCATTATAGTTAGCAATCTTGCATGGTCTAGGAAGCCAAATGCATTTTTAAAATCAATGTATAGTAAGTATATGTCTTGGTTTGTGAAGCGGGCATCTTCGACTGCTGCTATAAGGAGCTGGAGTTGTCTAGACGTGCTTCTTTCAGCTCTGAACCCTTCTTGGCTATCATGTAAGATTTGGTGTTGTTCACCATATGCAGATAGTATCAATGTTAGGGTACTGGAAAAGAATTTGTATATTGTGTTGGCGAGAGCAATTGGCCGGTGGTTGGGCAGTTGTGTAGGATCTCCTTTTTTGTACAGTAGAATGGTTAAGCTTATTTTCCATGATGCAGGAATTTGTCGTTGTTTTTAACAGTGTGTGAAGAATAGTAATAAGAGTTTGTGGAAGCTTTCAAGCATATTTTTTAGGATTGCGATAGGAATTTTATCAACGCCGGGCATTTTATTGTTTGCTATGTGTTTTAGACAGATATCGTACGTTTCTTTGTCAAAGTATTTGTGTAATGGAGTCTGTGGGTTTCCTCTTTTGTCTATGACAAATCCGTCAAGGTCGTGCCATAGGTATTGTCGGACTCCACAAGTGCAGGTAGGTATGTGATCAGGTTGATAATAGCATGTTAGTATTGTGGCTCTGTTACTGATAGATTGTTGGATGTATATCTCATTGGCTATGTCCTCAAGGCTTGTTAGTATATTGTTGTATCTGTCTGTGATGTAGTCTAGTGGGGGTGTTTCTAGGTTTTTGAAGACTTTTTTATTTACTTTTTTTGGACTTTTTGCATATAATTGTTTATATTTTGATATGGCTTTTTTGACACAGTTTTGAGTGTATTTTGTGGTGATTTTGCGAGCTTGTATATTTGCGGTTTTGGCTAGTTCTGCTTTGGTTTTAATCCATTCGTGGCAGTTGAGTTCTTGGTCAGGAGGTGAGGGGATGGTAATATGTTTGTGGTTTTTTAGTTCTTCTATTATTGGATGTGTTTGCCAATTTGGAGAGTTTTTTGTGAGGTAAATTGCTTTTCTAATGAGATGGTAAGTAGAGAGATGGTTTTTTCATTTTTTTTTGGAGTTTTCTTGGTAGGAAGCCACCTTGTTGTGATGAGCGTTGTGGTAGGAGTGGGAAATGGGGGGCACTGCAGGTTTTTTGTAGTTTCGTTGATATTTGTTGAATTAGATAGTCTAAGTTTGTACAAGAGGTTTTCTATTGATTTTTGTTTAGTTGGTTGTTTAAAAGTGTATTAGTGAGTTTGTTTATTTGAAGTGCATTTTCTTCAAAAAATTTGGTTTTAAATTTTCTATATTTTCCTGTGGAAGAGGGTTGAGGATTTTGGGTAGAGTATTTGTTGTAGGGGGTGTGGGGCGTGCTAGTAGGGTATTGGGTGGGATATGTAGTGTGACAGGTGAATGGTCAGAGTTTAAGTTGTGTTCGTTGTTTATGGTGGATGTGAATAATGTATTGTTGGGTGTTTTAATATAGTATCCGTCGATTAAACTAGTTTGAGTGTAGTTTTGGCCCCCTTGTCTGGAGAAGGAGCTATTTGTGGGAATATATGTGAGTTGTAGGATGTCTATGAATGTGCGCCAATCTCTGTCTTCCGTGTTTGGAGGGATTATGTTAGATTCATTTTGTCGTCCGATTAGAGCTTTGTCTCTGTTAAAGTCTCCGCACATAATGAGGGTGTGGTTTGGATGTGAGGTGATTTGTTGTGTGATGTTCTGTTGAAGTATTGGTATGTATCTCAGGTCTTCTACATGTGAGGGCATGTACATGTGGATCATTAACCCTTAAACGTCAACCCCGGCCCCAGGGGCTTAGTTTATTGGAATAATTGGAGACAGAGGTTTCATTTCTCAACCAAATCAAGCGAGACTTGTTACGTTGGAAAGCTACTAAAAAAGCGATCTAGATTCCAAATTTTCGCCTCATTTGAGAGATTGTGGAATCGTTGGTAAGCAATCAAAGTTATCAAATTGAACAAGTTTTGAGGTAGGGGCAGCTGAAGTTCAGCAGTGCTACAGTGCTACAGTGCTACAGTGCATGCCGCAGTGCACTGCAGAGCCGTTTTTGAAAAAAAATAAAAAATAAATAAAAAATAAAAAATAAAAAAATTCAAAAAAATTTAGATTCTTTCCGGGCTGCCCACCCAGGACCCAAATTGTCGTTTAAGGGTTAACCATGGTTGGAGAGGTTGGTTGTTGATTATTAGAATTTGTAGGTATGGCAAGATTTCTGAAGGTATAGGAATTTTGGTAATGTTTCTTGGGTATGCGTATTTTTTGTATATAAGTGTAAGAAGTCCTCCTCTAGCCAGTGTATATGGCATTCTTTGTTGCATGCATCTAGTCAGGGCGTGTGTGTTGTTAAAAATTAGTTTGTATTGTGGGAATAAATTTTGAATGTATTTTGTGGATTTTGTGGCGTTTAATTTAGTTTCTTGTATTGTGATAATTGTTGGTTTGTCTGATGTATTTGAGATTAGTTGATGTAGGCTGGGGAAGGTTGTGTTTAGTGTGGAGGGTGTGAGTATTCGGGTATCGGTTCCTTGCATTTTAATGCTTCAGTAATTAAGTTTATGGGTAAGAATGGGAATTCTTTTGTCATTGTTTGAATGGTTGGTGTTTCGTTGTTTTGTTGAATAAAGTTGTATAATTCTTTGTGTATGGTATGAGGAGGGTGTATGATGTTTTGATGTGATAGGGTAAATTGTGTATAAGGGTGGGAGGTTGTTATGTGTCTTTTTGGTGGGTTTGGTAGTGAGGCCATTCGTTCTAGAAGCATTGTTGTCCAATCAGGGTTTGGAGTTTGTATTAGTAAGTGATCGCATGTCTCCAGAATTGGGCTGATTGTGGTGATAAGTGCGTATAATATACGCGGTGGTGGATGTTGTTGGTTGTGATAGATGTATTTAGAGAGATGGGGATAATCTGTGGCTATGTCTTGGTGGTTGGGGTGTATTAGATTAATGACAGGGGAGAATTGTTTGGCTAAGTGTTTGTATTTTGGGTGTAATTTGATTGTGCATGGTATGAAGTACATTTTGCACCTATTTTTGTGTGTAGAGGGGTGGGTATGTAGTATATTAGGCATGGGTCCCGGGTTGATTTTAATGTCTCTACATTGAAGGAGAAGGAGTTGTGTTGAAAATAGGTTATTTTTATAGGGAATTTTGTTTACTGTGTGAGTTAATGTTTGGTTTTGTGAGGTTTTGGTAGGAGCTTTATTTGTTGTGTATGGTGTATGTTGTGTATTTGTTTTGTAAGATTTTTTGTATATTGGTGTGTTTTTAATAAAAAAATTCGAGGAGGGACCGGGAGGCCAAGAATGTTGGGGGTGTATTTGGTTGTTAGAATTTATGTTGTAAAATTGAGGTTCTCGTGTGGTGTTATTTTGGAGTTTGAGTTTTGTAGATGTTGAGGATATTTTAGTAGTAGATATATGGTGGTTGGTGAAATGTGTGGTAGTTGTGTAAGGGCTTTTTCGGTGGGGGTGGGTTATGTACATGGATATGCATAATGAATGTTTTTTTGTATATTTTATTATTTATTTATTTTTTAAAAATTGTTTTTTTAGTGTAGGCATATATGATAGAGGTTTTGGTATGGTTTGTTTAAGGAGTGTTAGATGAGATGTAGTTAGGGCAAGGCCGGTAGGTCGAGCTCAGTTGAGGTTTTTAATACCGGATTATTTGTAGTGTTTGGTTGTTTGGGTGTTTGTTAAGGCTTAGTTAAAAGGTAGTCTATGGTGTATATTCGTTTTAGGTTGTTAAAATCGGGATTTCTGTTGGAGCCGGTTGTTTGAGTTACTGTTTTGATTTTTTCATATTGGTTTGTATTTTGTGTCTATATTTATTTGTGTTTGATTTTGAGGGATAGTTTTGGTGAGTCTATATATGCGGTTTGAACAAGGGAAAAACGAGCTTTTTTTATTTTTTTGGTTTTATAAATCAAATACAAAATATCTTGTAAGAGATATGTGACTAGTATAAGCAACAAGGCAGCCCCTGATTTGAAGTAATGGGATGTGACTAATCCTGAACTATGATCTGTGATGACGGGGATGAGAGAAAGCAAGGGCAGGCTTAGGACAGAGTAAACAAGGACTGGGCAGAGCAAGCAAAGGCTGTGGTGACAGGGCCAGTCACTGGGATTGTTTACCGTGGACCGTGGCGAGTTTGGTGATTTCGAGCTGGGAGGTTCCAACGTCGGCAGAGCAGGGCGTGTCAAGTTTTTGACAACCTGCACACTTTACATAAGAACTTGCTCTAGATTAGCCAGGACGCCTCGGAGTTCGTGGTAAATGCGGTCCGCGTAAATCTGCGCCTCTGTGCATATCTTGTTCTTGACGTTGGTCAAGTCTAATATGAACTCTTGTCTGAGCTTCCCATTCTCCTTGGAAATCACGTCCTCCACGAGCATTGTGATGTCGGCTTTGGTGAGCGGAGGTTTGCTAGGGCCGGGAGCGTTCTGAAGAGCTATAACCGTGTTTGCAAGGGCGAATTTGACGTCAAGAAATCCGAACTTCTTTAGGGTTTCTTCATTTGGCTTGGCACTCCCATCTAAACTGTTGGGGTGTGGTTGGAATTCCACCCATTTGCCGCAGATGCACGCCGATTTCCTGAGCTGCTGCTTGTACACCGTGGCATTGAGGCACTCCAAGTTGACAATTCTGCTGTGGAGAGGGGGTTTAGCACGAGGGTAGAAGACAAAAGTGACATTCTTCTTGCCAAGGTGAGTTTCAGAGCCTCTGTAATTTAGTCCGAAGTTTTGTTGAGGTTGAGGCTTTTGATGATCAGAACTAGACATTTGCGCTTGATTACTCCTTCACGTGATAGGTGGTTGTTGTTTGTTGTTATTGGGCGCAACAACTCTCCAAGAATTCCAATTCGGCCTGAGTTGATTTTCCTAAGTTGCTCCGAGGAGGTGGTGACAAGCCAACCGTTTGTTTCGCTTGCTGTCTTCTGTGCCTGTGAGAGCTCGAATTCGAGGCCACGTCGAAAGCTGTCCTCCATCACAACCATAAGGAGGTGGTGCGCGTCGAGGTCTCGTATGGTTTCGCTTGCGATCTTCATAGAGAGTAGGTTGCTTGGAGCTAGGGCGTCGTAGGATTTAGCAACCTTTGCGATGGTGGAGGCATTGTTGTCAAGTGGGATGGTAAAGACTATGGTACCGTGTAGTAATGCTAGGCCATCAAGCTCAGGGCTTTTGAGGTGCAATTTGATCATACCGGACCAAATTCTAGCAGTCTTGGGACCATGGTATAGGATAGCAATAGTTTCGCCAATCTAGTCCCCAAGTGAGATGTCTATGGATTGTAACTGTAGCAAAGCCTTTTGCATGATGTGATCTTGGCTAAAAGGAGTGATGGGCTTCTCAAAGTGAAGCAAAATGTGATAGTCAAGAGAGAGGTTTGTTTCGGGATGTACCTCAATGTCAAATGGTAGTTGGATGACATTGACGTCTTGCCCTGCGATTTTGTCGGGACAGGTTGTTGGCTAGAGTTTTTGTGCGACACGGGGGAATGACATCCTGGCAGTGCGGAGCTCGTGTGCTTCACTTGCCACGTAGCCTAGGATTGTCGGCTCTTCAACGGATGCTGTTGTCGTGAGGAGTGGCAGCCCGGCTTTGTATGCGAGGTTCTCCATTACCAAAAACCCGTACCAGAGCTCCATTAGTGTTGGGTCGCGGTAGAGCGAGATTTTGGTGGAGGTGCTCTTGGGTTTTCTTCTGTGCATTTTTGTCGTGTTCAGGCGTGGAACGCTTGTTGCTGGCATTGACATCTTCCATTCCGGTGTTTGGAGGGGCCTGTTATGGTGGAGTAGCTGGTTTGTAAACAAAGGTGGATTAGGTAGTTGATTAATACGGTTAGAGACAATGGATTGGTAGTGGTGTAGTTTAGTATGTTGAGGTGGCTTTTATCGGTATGAGCAAGATGTAGAAGCAGTGGGTAGGAGTGGGTTTGATGAGTGTTTTTATCCTTAGAGTTGTTTGCATGAGCCCTCCTGGAAGTATGGGTCTTCCAGGCATTACATGGAGTGCAAACAGTTACCACAGGAGGTTTAATAAATAAGATAAATTGACAGATCAATGCAGGAAGGAAAAGTGGGTGGTGAGAGATATACATGTTTTGAAGGAGCTGTTCCACGTTGTTGTTGACTTACCAGGGGTTGATGGAAGTATGTTGAAGCAGCGTAGGTTGGGAATGAGGCTAGATGAGTCTTGGAATTTGGTGTGGCTCCTCGGGTTGCAGGTGCTAATGTGCTATTGATGCAAGGGGTGCGGGTACTGGGGAGAATCTTGGTAAGCTGGGTTGTTGCAGTTTCTCCGGGGTATTCGTGATGTTTTTGGACTTACTGTAGTTGATGATGCGAGAGGCTGGCCTGGGAGCATCGATTGGTGTTCTCGAAGTTTGGGATCTTGAGGTGTTGTGTGTACGTGTGGTAATGGGAGGGAAGTGTCATGGACACAGCAGTGCGGAGATGATAGAGAGGGAGTGATAAGTAGATGCAAAAGACTTTGAACATTGTGTGAGACTTAATGGAACTAGAATGTATCCAAGCAGTAATACAGATTTGCGTGCATGGGCTATTAGATCTAGACATTTGCTGGTGTAAGAAAGGAAGCATTAGGGAGTGCAAGAGTGCGGAACCTGATGGTGGATATACCACCAGTGGTGTGTCTGAAAATTTGGAATGTAGGTAGTGAGGGTGCAGTATCGGTGCGGAAGCGAAAGTCGCAGCTGGTCAGCAATTGCTTGGAATGGAGAGCTATTGCTCGCAGCAGCGGGATTTGATCACCTGCTGTGTGCCACCCAACGTGCTTCAATAACAGTTGATCACAGTTCCAACCAAGTGCCGGATCTGAGCCAGATCCGAGAATCCCATATTCCCATCGTGCAAGATTCAGATCTGTGACCCAGCAACTTGTGACCGTGCTTGCAAGCGGTGGGCCAGCATCGTTCAAACCCGTTTGCAACAATGTGGATCTCCACCGTAGACGCCCCAGCAACACACGCCTCTTCTCGCTTCCTGTCGACACCCACTCTCACTACCCCGCCTAGCGCTTACGCTTGCATTCCACCTTCACTCAGAGCTCTCTCCCATATACAAGGATCTAAATACATTTGGATGAATGAGATGATAAAGCTTTTGTAAGCATAGGACATGCTTGAATTCATTTATCATCTAAAATTTGAATGCTTGAACTTTAATTCGTAAAAGAGTTTAAAAAAAATTGAACTTTTAAATAAATACAATCTACAAAAGAATTATAGTAAGCATAATATACTATAGAAAGGCCAAATTGGATCTAAAAATGGCATAAATTATTTTTTATTTTCAATTTTTTCTATAGTACATTGTAAAGCACCAAGTTTAATACGATGTATACAAATTTTATTCCGTAAAACAAATTATTTTCTAAATGAGAGCATTTCATCCATTGGGGGGGTGTGCAGCCAACTACTTTTCTGAGTCACTGTACAATGTGATTCAATTGAGAACTGAAGATTCTCCAATCTCATGTATTCAAACCATCTAATATTCCATGCACATACCAAAATGTGACACTAAAGATTGTGATTAAAAAGAGTTGAGTGTGTACACAAAATAAATATCTTTATACAAAAATGGAATCTTTATGGCGGATGGTTTGCAAAGCCTTCAAAACGTGGATAGAAGATGATTGGCCTACAATATTTTTCAGTCTATGAAGTGATAAGTATTTAAAATTTGGAAAGAAAATGAGCGGCCCACAATTATTTGAGTTCACTTGAAGTGATGAACTTCTAAAAAAGTGAATAGATGATATTTTGGCCTGTGACTTTTTGAGTTTCAGTTTCAGATTCAGACGGTTTGTGTTGAAATTGAGTTTCCACGGCAGATTTTGAAAGGTCCACGTCACATTAAACCAATCACAAGATGACACGTACTTGTGACAAAATTTGGTTTATTTATGTCTAGAATTGCATGAGAGGCGTTGCTGAATGATTCAATATAGAAGTTCAAACTCAATGTGCACTCAAGGTTGCTCATCTACTGTACTGTACAACGAAGGGGAGAGTAGTCTTGTACCGATGACCCTTTGTCCAGTGGGCATTGGCACATTGTCAAGACGAACAGACACTTTATTCACACCAGTCTCAAAAGAGGGCCGGAGTTTCTATCTATTCTATCTATCTATTGTACAACGCAATTGATTTCCAAGCAGAAATTGTTTCAACAGCAAAGAAGAAAGTCATAAACAACCCAATTACTTGGGAAGCACAACATAAGTACTCCACATTTTGCTTCACCAAACAAATGCATAAAAAATAAAATACGCACACACAAAAACTGAAAGAGTCCCTCGATCAAATTTTATAACCTGGGACATATATATAACTGTCCATGTAACTGTACATTTGCAAAAACTTGTCAAATATATCTAATGTACAGTATTCACATAGTTTGTACACGCTGTACATGTTGACTTTACAAGGTCTGTGGTTTATACACGTTTTGCTCTTACATACGGTATCATTCTGACAAAATTGAAAAACTCAACTCATGTAACATTTGCTGATATTCGATTCTGACTGCCAAACTAACGACAATCAAAAGCTCAGTTCCCATCAATGCTAGCTGCACACATTGATATATATATATCATGATGCAAGAATTTCACCTCCTGCACTGCAAAATTCGTTACGGTGCTTGCTATTGTAAGTCTCACTTTAAACAACTAATAACTCATGATTCATGCAGGCATTTCAAGTTTGGGAATGGTCAATGCCCAACCTGAAGAACACTGCATGTTTTCTTCACCATTCTCTGTCTCATACTCCGCAGGCATTGAATCACCGGGTAAGCAACCTTCCACAAATTCAGACACCTCTCGTTCACCCGGCATCGACGAGGTTCTTCGCAAAACATGGAAATTCTGTTTCCGCGTCTCCTCCAACTTGTCTTCCGATGAGGACTGCTTGCAACCAAAATTTTCACTTCATTAATAAAACTGGCAGTAACTTCCCAATTGTAGATTCTGATCTATACACAGGGAGATAAATACAAGATTCCCACATGGGAAACTCGGACAAATTTTCCACAATTGTAACTTTCCCAGATCAAAAATACACTGCAATCATTCCAAGAGAGTTAACTACAATTGTGGGAATTTTGTCCCACTTCCCATATGAAATCCCATGTGGGAATGTCTTTATTTCTCCCTGTGCTAGATTCTGGATTCTTCTGTGCAATTGTAGATACAATTGCACAAAACTTTTCATGCAGTTGCAGAAAAAATTTGGATGCAATTGCTCAATTTTTGATACATTTGAAGCGTTGTCAAAATCGTCAATTTGACACACTGACTCACCTCTGGTGCCTTGTTCCCGGCGGCGGACGATTCCCCTGGCTCGGGCTTTTGTTGTCTGACGGTTTGGGTCAATTCCACCGGTGGAACGGCCATGGTTTCTTGCTGCAATGCGAGGGAGCGGTTCATCAACATCTCATACAACGCATCCAGGCGCTCCATGGTATAGTAGAGGTCCTGCACGCGGTAACTCGTGATGGGCTTCTGCCACCAGAAAGGGTACGCGCAGAGGCGGTGCTGAAGCTCCCGTTCCGAGGAGAGCATCTGGGCAACCTGTTTCTGCTGGTGCTGCAGAGCATGCACTTGCTGGACCTTCTGTGATGCCGCATCCGTGATGGTCGCGGAGCCACTGTCGCCGGAGTCGGAAGAGTCTGAAGTGCCGGACAACGTCTTTTCGATGACGTAGTCGATGGAAGGGTGACCGAACGAAAACGCCTTGCCTGCAATTAATGTCCGGGGAGAATCCGATTAGAATTCAGAATTGCTGAATTGAGTTCAAAATCTTAGGAAAAAATTGATCATTAGAAGGGGAAATCAGTGAACATTCTCTATTTTCTGAAGGCCTAGCGGAGAGAATGCTTCAGAAAACCGGATGAAACTCAGAATTACCTAAAATCTTAGGATGAAAATATGGATCGATTGAAGGGGAAATCAGAGAATATTCTCTATATTCTTAAGGCCTAGCAGAGAGAATGCTCTAGAAAACCGGTTGGTCAGAAGGAAAATGTAGGATCATAGCTTGTTAAGCTAAAAATTCTCCGGACTGTGCTTACCTGCTTGGGAGAATACCACAACGCCGACCTCTGAGCCGCACAGAATCGACAGTTCACTCGCTTTCTTGATCAGCCCGCCCCGCCGCTTTGAGAAACAGACTTGGCGAGCGCTGGGATTCTCTATCTTCTTAATCTCAATCTTCGCACGCCCCATCGCTACCGAAATCCAAAAACTGACTCTGTCTGTCTGTCTGTCTGTCTGTCAACGATCAAAACCTCAGGCTCTAGTTTTTCACACACTCTTTCGAAATAACTTAAAAAATTGCTGTATACACGAGTTCCGAATCTAGCTAGTAGTTAAATATATATATATATATACAATTCGAAGCTAGTAGTGCTAAATCTCAAAGAAAAACCAAAATACTGCTCCAGTCTCTTTACTGGCGCCTCTTACTGCTATTCTACTACTGCTAAAGTCTGAATCAAACACAAGTTTCGATCAAAACATCGAATTGTTCCGGTCCTATAAAAAATGACTAGCGCAGACAGCTACAAGACAACGAGCACCTGCAGGAAGAAATGGCTAGAGTCTAGTAACGAATTGAATCGCTGCAAGTTGGATCTCTTCTGCAGACGACAGGCAAAGGCAAAACGTGAGATTAGTAAATAGAACAGGGGAGGGTGTACGTGGGAGGTTATATTTTATAACCGCCTCAAGGTTGGAAGAATGAATGACATCATCAGAGGCACCTGCAGCTGCATCCTGTCATGAGATTCCACGTTAACAAGGCGGGAGGACCACCGGGGTGCGATCGACAACTGGGTCCGATGCATTGGCTGCGTGGTCCACCGCACAACCAGACAACGCGCAGTTCGCTCAAAGGCAAAATTTAACTTCTTAGTATGAAACAGGTGCTAGAATTCGACGGAGGCGTGAGACTTCGTTGCGCAGTGCACGTGCAGTTTGGTTCTAACTTCGCCGTGACATCAGTTTGCAGTGCAGTTTGGTCCTCCGCCACATCAGTTTAACTGGCAGAGCATTGTAGCAGGCCAATGTGAAGCTTCCCCTTGCACACTTCTAAATCATTCCGGGTGCGCAACAAAAATTAAGCACCGCAAGCTTGCTTGGATGGATGCCTGGCTGGATCTAGACTGCATCTCCACCCCGGCCCGGCGCTGCACTTTGAATCTTCTAGATCATTCATACTGGTGATCGATAAATATCAGCTACCTTTTTCTAAAAGCAACCAATCGTTGCTTAACAATTGATCTTTTCAGTTTTAGGCTTTTTAGTTAGGTTGCCTTATCTAACATTCAGGTAAGAGTAACTCTCTGGATGGCGGGGAAACCAGAGATCTTATAAAATTTATGCACCAAGGCATCTTATAAAATGAAGATTTTATATAAAGTTACTTGATGACCTTGAAGCACGGGCCGTGAATAGTCTTCAAGCTTATTATTTAATTGTTGATTGAGCATCTTTGCTTGCTTGGTGTGAGAAATTTGCTTGCGCCAAAGCTTCTCTGGATGGCGGGGAAACCTCAAACTTTGGCTCCAAAAACTATTATTTAGCGTTGGTGGGTAGTTGCTCGGCCAAACTTCGAAGCAAGTGGAGATAACTACATCAAATCTTGGCGTTGGTCCCTCCAAAACACATGCTGCTGGGCATGCTCTAAGAGCATTGCCACCAATGAATGAACTGAACTATAAAATGGATGCAGACACGTTCGGTTCAGTTTGAAATTGCCCCACCCGCCTGAAAACTGGATGAACTCAAAATTGAGGGAAGCCTCAGGGTAGTGATTGTCCTGCAAAACAGCTCATGTTTTCAGTGAAGAGAGATGACCTGAACTCCAATGCACATTGAATAAGACAAGGTTCATTATATCCCTCCAATACTCTTGGACTTACTTCCTAGTAAAAACAATTACAGCAACTCCAATGGAGGGTCACACAATCTCTTAATTGGGAGACAATTACACATTATTGTATGGCAACATTTACGTGTTACTTTTCACCTGGTTTCAGAGGTGATCGTTGAAGCTACCCTCAAAAGCGAGTATGTGGGTGGGGCATGTGCCCTTAACCCAAAGTGAACTTCAATGAATATCAGTTTTGTGTTTAAATTTTTCAGTTCAGGATGCTTGACGGGTAGTGATGCTCTAAGTAAAACAGTTTGATTTCAAATTTTCAATATATACAACATCTCTTATATTAAGTACACAACGTCACAATACCATGTCACTATCCTGCTTGGTATCCATCACGTTACCATGTCACAAAATCATCCACATTTCACATTCATACCTTTTCATTCAATTTTTCGTTATGTTCTCAAATTGTTCTCCACAGTTCCCATGTTGTTTCCCTAAGCTTCGAATCACATTCTGCAGTGTTCCCATCATGTTCCCATTATGTTCCCAAAGTTCCTATGTTCTTTTGTGTTCCCATCATGTTCCCATCATGTTCTCATCATGTTCCCAAAGTTCCTATGTTCTTTTGTGTTCCCAATGCAATGTTGGTGCATGGCAATAGTGTAATAGCTAGTCATGAGTGTGTAATTAAAATTGGGGATTTCTTCATTTATTATTGTGGATGTTTGTGTAAATGATGGTATATTTGTACTTGATGTTACAAATGGTCTTAGCAAAGTGAACATAGTTTAAAAGTTTAACTAAAATGGGTGGCTAGCATCGCTCTTAAATACTCAAACGTGAATAATTATATTCTTTTTATTAAGCGTAGAACCATTACTAGTAGAGGGAACATTTCTATAGCTTGTTGTAAAAAGTTTGAGACTACTTCAATCTTGTGTTTTTAGTGGAAGTTTGATCTTTTTTGATTTGTGTCATATAAACAAAAAGTTGGTCACATCAAGTACCCTAAACCAAAGCCAAACCTGAAAAAATGTAATGATTTCTTATTGCCATTGGATCAACCTTCTTCTCGTGTGAAAGTCCTTTACAACTAAGGTCCGATGAGATTTTTGAACTCACGTCAATTGTAACGAGTTCATGTAAATGGGCCCTTAGGATAAAATGTAATAGAAAATTGGGACATTGGATGGAAAATTACGAGGCTTAATCTAGTGAAGTAAGAAATTTAAGGTGTGAGTTCTATAGCATCGATCTGCAATCAAGTACAAGAATCTATCTAAATCTAATTTGAGTGGGTGGTTTAGAAGAGCCAAAAAAAAAATTTGGCCAGTGATTTTGAAAGTTAGTGCCTACTATTACACTAGAGAAAATGAGCAATAAAGTGAATAAAATTGCCAAAGTCCTCTCAAAAGGATTCTAAAATCGCCAATATTTGGACAAAAGTGCTTTATAATAGATATGGATGATATAAATATGGATGTTATAATCATATGGATGATATAAATATATATTTATATATTCATATATTTATATTTATATTTATATATGGATGATTCTGTTTGTTTTCTCCCTAACTAGGTATATTCCAAAGTGCATGTCACTCTACCAACAGAAAAAATAAAAATAAACTGGCCGATTTAGAGGACTTGCCACCCTCTCTAAATGTAACATGTTTACATGCCCTATGTGCTAGTTTAGGATGTTTTTCATCCAAAATACAAGGTGTCAAACTATTAAATGGTTTGTGGAATCATATGTTCACAGATTTGGGATAGTTTAGTTATTGGTTTTGGATGATGACTAACTTTTTGTTTAAAAAATTTGTAGGGATTTCATTTTTTTAGAATAAAATCATGGAAAAAAATTGCATTCTACATGATTTTTATTTTCCTATGAAAGAAAAATACTACCATACCTAAATGTCAGGTTAGGAGCTCATGCCTAAATATATTTAATTATTTTACCGAAATGGTGCAAATATTCTCTAAAACTCTATAGATATTCTCTAAGATTCTCTTTTTCATCATAAAAAATTTTAAAGTTTAAAATAAATTTAAAAAACCCTAAAAATTTGGGCTTTTTTTTATATTTATGTTTTGCCGACTTGATGGCGGGGTATTTGCTTTCTACTCCTACCCTCGGGGAGTGCACTTAAAGTTAAGACTAGGAATCACGTGAGTGCGTACTTTTGACCCCCCTATGTATGTACTAAAATATCATCTAAAAATTGTAAAAAAAATATGAAGTTGTTAAACACAATCTAAAGTTCTTGTTGTATAAATTTCAAAAATAATCAATTGTAAATATTTTTAAATTGATTTTTGAAGCAAAAAACAACACATTTTAGTTCAAACTTCTATCATTTTTTTTTATAATATTTTAAAAACTTTTGGTCCTGAAATTTATACCAAATGATAGATATATACGTAATGATTTGGCACTTAAAAAATCTTAATTTAAAAATTATTTTAAGGCCAAGTATTGTAGGTGGTATGCCATTAAAACGCACTCACGTGTATTCCTACTCTTAACTTTAAGTGCACACCCCGGGCTCCTACCGCACGTAGGGCAAGAAAGCTTAAGTCGTTATCCATTTCAGAACATTCTACTCAATCAGAACGTTCTCACTCAATGAGCCGGCAAAAAGCAGCATTTTTTTTAATTTCAAAAATGATGAAAAGTAAACATGTGGAGTAGTGGTCTTTTTTCTCAATTTTTCCAGGTAGCCAGCTTTTTTCACGATACTTTGGCCCCGACTCTAAATCCCCCCTCCCGCAAAAAATGCAAGCATTATTCACCCATGGGCCCCGTTTTCTAAAATTTCCATTTTGGGCACCCTAGGGACATTTTTTGGCAAAAAAAATTCCAAATTTAGGACCAACAGTCCCAATTTAGTCTTGGAGAACCCTCTCGGGAATTTTAAACCCTTGAAAGAGGAGGTTATTTTTTAAAGTGGGTCCCAACATGCACAAAATAGGGAACAAGTTTTGTCCTCTTGCATTAACATCAAAGGAGGATTTAGAGCTGAGGATACTTTGGTGATACCTGAGTAATACCAAGACAAAATTTAACTACTTGCCTAAAAATTTCCTAAGTATTTGGCTATTATTCCATTTCATATTTTTAAAAACCTTCATTAAAATTAGCCACTGTATCATTTCAAGTGTAGCAATTGGGATATTTTGAGGTGAAAAAGAAAATCACTGATGTGGAGAAAAGGCCCTGATTTGACTGGGGGGACTGGCAGAATGACCCATGTGGGGGCCAGTATGAATCCAAGTCAGCCCATGTGGGGGCCAGTATGAATCCAAGTCAGCCCATGTGGGCAAAAGTGAAGTGCCGTAAAGAAAGGGGCAGCCAGATTTTTCACCCGGCCCTGCCCGGGGAATGGGGGCATCATGTGACAATCTTCTGTATCAGATTTTGTGTCCATTCCCCTTCACATGGCCTACTCCCAGCCCCCAGGACTGCTCTACTGCACTACTCCCTCTGTCCACACTACGGTAACTATACCTTCCTTACCAACTGAGCCTATTTACACACATAAAACAGAAAATGTTTTCAGTGGGTCTTAACCCTTAAACGTCAAAAGCAAGCCCCACGGGCTTGTTATAAAGGAATAATTGAGGAAAAAAGTAGTTTTTCTCAACCAAATCAAGAGAGAATTGGTGCATTGGAAAGCTACTGAAAAAGCGATTTAGATTCTTGATTTGTGCCTCATTTGGGAGCTTGTGGAATCATTCACAAGCAATCAAAGTAGTCGGAGTGAACAGGAGTTGAATTTGGGTAGTACATGTCGTTTTTGAAAAAGTGCAGCAGCATTGGCTGGCCAACAGAGCCATTTTTTCTGTTTTTTTTTTTTTTTTTCCTCCAAAAATATTTAGATACCTTCCGGGCTGCCCCGCCCTAGGCCCTCTTGACGTTTAAATGTTAATAGCAAGTTTAAGAGGATTCCAACGCACTTTAGCATGCATTATTTGGACACCGTATGAATAAGTTATGAATTTCTAAAGTGTTGACTATAGGTTGATCTTAAAGCGACCCTAAAATTTGATGTTGAGATTGTGCACATTCTCATCAACAGTAGGGTGTCAGAATCTACTTATTATGGAAGATTGAGCTATGGACGCTTTAAGGAAATGGTCGCTTTTAGATATAGTTACCTTAGAGTCAAACCTCATCAATTCCTCACATTTGGAACTATAACATATTTTAATGGTATTTTTCTCATATAAGTTACTAGTGGAACCCCGTGCCATTCAACACGTTGCCGCAAAAGGACTTCCATGAGCATGGGTCGTCTCAACCGATTCCAGACCTCCAAATCAAAGCCTGAATTAAGCCTCAAAATCCTTTTTAGCAGTTTTGAGTAGGTCCTATGTAGATATCCTTCTATTCAAAATTATTCATTTTTTTATCAACACATATAATGTTCTTCACTGATTCTAGTGATATAAAATTTGGTCTCACCTGAATTATCTTTTTCACAATACGATTGATTGAATTTGTCATTTTAAAACCATGAATCTTTGGTTATGAATCCTTGGTCCTTTAGGGGTTAATTTTAAATGTAAGACACTCATACATAATGACCGGAAAGTGGCACAAATAGGGTGGTTTACTTTAATCCCTAAATGCCTACAGCCCTCTCCAAATTGGGCAGTTTTGCAAAGATGCATTATAAAATGCAACTAAGAGGGATATTTTGAACTTGAAGTATGAATAAAAGTTGTACATTATGAATTTTAGATTCTATCTATATGGTTAGATCTATAATTGCTATCACCAATATTTTTTAATAAAATTTGAAAGTAACTTAGAATTCAAAATTCTTTTGTAATTCAATCACAAATAAGATGCTGACAATCTATGGATGAAATTTTGTTTTGAAGGGTTAAAATGTAATACTCTAAGTGTAGTGATTTTTGGAGATTTTTTGGTTGCTTAATTTTATGAGTTGACTTTTTCAAGAGCACTTTTGAACACTTTTGAATTAAGATCTTAGAAATCTTTGGTGAATCACTGCAACATGAAATGCGGCATAAAAATTTCACAAATCATCCCCTTTCTAATCGGTTCACACATAAAATCTATAGTAATATCTATAGTAAAAAATTCACACAATAAAAAGAGCATGATGGATGAGAAAACGTGGATGAAATCTATACATCGTCCAAAAAATAGACACTTAGGCAGTTAAGGGTTAATGTTGAGGATGGTTTGTGGATGTTGAGAAGAAGTGTAGGCAATGATCTCATCACTAAAAACCAAAAACAAGATGCAAGGAGGAACTCATTTTCAGTTTGTTGATCTAAAGGCTCCCATTACAAATCGTTTTAAATGTTGTGCTTTTTGCTTAAAAAATTCTTTGCCACACATTCAGTGGAAGTGCAAGTGTAGATGTTGCTATCTTTTTTAGTCAAGAGCAACTACACTTTAGGGCAGATGATGAGGTTTACTGAAACTTTTGTTGGTGTTCACCCAGTTCTAATAGGGGTTGTCACACCTTCTCCAAAAATCAAACTTCTCAGAAGGTTTGGAGAGAAAAGAGGAGCCTATAGGGGCCCTTCTCCATGAAGAAAGTGTGACTCCCCTTTCTCTGCCCTCTAGAGAATGGAGAATGAGATTTACCGCGACCAGCGAAAATCACGAAGTTGCGACCCTCTCCAACGCCAACAAGGGTGAAAACAGAAGCGAAGGTGAAAAGGAGAAGCTTTGTGGTGAAAACTTCACACGCAAAACCATTCTTCACGCCCATTCTTCACCCATGGAGGAGAAGAAAGAAACTTCTCAATCTTCAGAGAATGGGTCCTTCGCAATTCAAGGAGAGAGTGCCACGTCCTCATTCTCTGAAGATTGAGAATGGGGAGAAGGTGTGACAACCCCTAATGCTAACCGAAAGGGATAACAGGTCTCATATAACAACCAACAGACTCTTATGGAACTCCAACATCATGTAGGTGCTTTTCCTTTACTAGTTGTATTGCTTTTGATATTATGATTAAGCTGTCCACTCAATGCAGTGAAGTGGAAGATAGCTTGAACAATACTCTCTCACTCAAGCGGCAAACTAATCGACTGTGTCCCAACTACTGTCTACAAATGTTCCTGAACTCACCGAGTATAAAAGAGTCGTGTTGTTGACTTCACAACTAAAAGCTTCGGACAAGAGAATTTGAAAAAAGGTTCCTGAAACGCAACGACCAGACACCGCTCTTGGATTGCTGAGATTGCCGGTTTAGGGTTTAGGGTCTACTTGTTCTTTAGGATACTTTTGATCTCTGCAATAACTCCCTCAGAAAGAGACTCTGAATCGTAGTTCTTCCCGAAAAATTTAACGAAGTTCATTTCAGGGTCCATCAGGTACCTGTAGCCAATATCCACCAGTCAACATGGTTACCACATGCTCAACTCACCGCTACACAATATGACACCCAAAATGGTCTGCATTTTCACATAACAGAATTGACGTCGCGAAACAGAAAACCACACCATAAAGAGAAGTTGTTCAACAAGTTGTGAGGCGGGTGGTATGAAAAATCGTACGTGATAATGGAGTGGTCAACGAGGTAGTCAGTGCCTTCATCTTCAGTTTTCATATAATAAACTCTATACTCTCGAGCAACCTGCCGAATGTCTTCCACAGTGCCAGTCAAACCCACAAACCTGGGGTGATATTCTGCGGATTAAAAAAATGAACCAACGTTAGTGCAAGATGGGTAGAAAGATTTTACAGGTTCCGTGACGATGAACAGTAGCCCATAATCAATGCATTATTCGGGGTACTAAATTATGGTTGTATGTGAGTCACTAAGGAAAACCCCTTCCGAGGCAAACATTAAAAGGTCCAGAACTGAGAGTTTTCAATACAGTCAAGACGAGGCTTACCTTTCAAGTACTCTCGAATTTGCTCAACAGTATCACGCTCTGGATCAATGGAAATAAAGACAGGCAGAACCTGCAATCCTACTTTCTTCTCTGCATTTCAGAAAAATCATAAGCGAGGAAGAAGAAGTAAACAAGAAGTCCTCTGCCATTTGTTAAAAATAGCATGGATTCTGCAACTGACTAAATAATCAACCATACAAGTCAAGCTGCAACAAAAGCAGGTCAAACAATTCATCACCAAAAAAGCTCACAAAATGATGGATGAGTATAAAGGATAGAGTATGAGAAGACCAACCAATTTTGTCAACAGCTTCTGCCAGTTTTGTAAGTTCATCGGGGCATATATCAGGGCAATATGTGAACCCAAAGTAAAGGAGCGACCAATTGCCAAGGAAGTCACGATCTGTAACAACTTTCCCATCCTGATTCAGCAACTTGAAAGGACCCCCTATAGCTGCTTTTCCAACTCCAGGGCCCGTCTTGGCAACTGCCCCCTTCTCGGACCGTAGCGCTGCAGCAATGCAAATGTTAATGAATATAAAATATGAAGTCAAAAACCAGGGTACAGTTACAAGTCCTTCCAAATGAATAAAGATGTAATAAGGAAATAAAGAGACAAACAACCTTCTAGCTGCCGTTTCTTTTCCAGATCCCAAAACAAAATCAAGCCGATTCCAGTCGCCACCAAGAGTGCGAGGCTAACCCAAGATACTGGCTGCAGCAGAAACACAAACAATCTTCAGTCATTCTAAGTATTTTCTCCCTCTGTCCGGAATTAATTGTTGGCATTTTTTTTATGCCTAGTTTTTGTCCTATGTTTTATACTTCAAACATGAGCCCTGTCCACTTCGAACAGGGCGGACAATGAGAGTGACAAAAGTCCCACATACTAATATTAAAGATAAACCATTTTTTGAGTACTGAGACGGCTTTCATATGGGCAAAAATGAGTTAAGTTGAAAAATGCCAAAAAATAGGACAGTCATTACCGGACAGAGAGAGTATTATTTCAGCATCTAAGGACATTGTCAGTGATTAGTCTTCCAAACCGATAAAAGAATAGTACGATGTCTCAAACAATGGGAAGCGTGCAGACATGTAATTGGTTTGTACTGTACATGCTTCAAAAAGTAGGATAACTACGCAATTTCAAGCACATTGAAAAAGGGGAACGGACTTACACCCCCACGTATGGCCTTTGCAGGAGTTTCTCCAGCGGTCTTTGCATTTTCACCAACAACCTTTGATATGGCTTCACTGCTCTTGCCTGCGTTAGCAAGCTCGCTTGACCGTGATGAATGAAACGGCCTATTGAAGACACGAATACCCTAAAACAAGCAACAAGGAAACACAACGTTACAATGAGAAATCAAACAAACTGTGTTCCTACATGAAATCATGCAGTCTGTCATTACGTCCGCTATCATGCCAGAGATACTACAGCCTTCTCTAGCCGTAAAGGATAAACAAAAACGATATCCTTCAGAAGATCTAATCTCATATCCCAAGCATTCTGATGTAAATTAAGCTAATGTAGACGTCCCAATTCCACCCGAATCCTTAACCATTAAAGGACCAAGGATTCATAGTTTTAAAATGACAAATTCAATTGTTCATGTTGTGAAAAATGTAATTCAGATAGGACCGGATTTTATATCACTGCAATCAGTGAAGAACATTGCATGTGTTGATCAAAAGACAAATAATTTTGAATAAAAGGAAGTCTACATAAGACCTATTCAAAACTGCTATAAAAAACATGAGGCCCAATTTGGGCTTCTTGGTCCTTTAAGGGTTAAACTACACATCTATAATTTCACTCAATAACAACCTTAACCCATGAAAACTACCACATGCTAAGATTTCCTTCGTGGAAAGTCATAACTAATTCAATACAATTATGAAACAAATGTGTTGGATTCCATTTTCAACCAAAAAATTCAATTATGTGCACATAGATCAGATCCTAATTTGCGAGAACTTCCCTTCCTTTTTGCTAATGAATGACAAAAATTGCTACTGCAGTTCCAGTAGTAAAATCCTCAAACCCTAAAACCCTAAACCCGTTGCTGAATTGCTTTACAAAATCGGGAAAATCATATCGGTCCCACTACTCGATTCATAGTTTCCGAAACAACGAACACGAGTGAAAATCGTCAAAACATTTAAAGCGCTCCTCTGCTGTGCCATTCAAAGGGTTTTATTAGGGTTTTACACATACCTGCTTGGACCCGAGCCACCGGTTTTCAATCAATTTCCCCGAATGGTTAATTTGCGCAACACCAGAAACCCTGTCGCCAAGAAACGATCCAAACGAACGTGATGGCACATGCCGAAGAAACTCCTCCTGAGCAGCAGGGACATCAAGCACTCGGCGCGTACATCGCCCCAATGTGCCCAGGATCCTCCTCGTCGCTCGAATTCCTGACATTCCTAAACCCTAAACCCTAAACCCCGAAACTCTACACCATGCAGACAAGTAAGTAGCGATCACATCAATCCGCCAAGTGCGAGAATCGCAAACAATGAAAAATCACTCGTCCGAATCCGCTTGAAAATGGTCCCAGAATCTGCAAAAGAATGACAGAGATGACAATCGGTCGCATCGAAAAGAGTTTCGTGCGTGAAGCTCGGATTCAGAGAGCCTGGTGTCGAAATTGAATTTCCACGTCAGATTTTCGAAAGGTCCATGTCTGTTTGAGCCAATCACAATATGACACGTGGAACTTTCGGCTCTACATGCTCAATCACTTCAAATTACTACACTGAAATCACCATATAAGGTAGTAACACCTTAAACCGACAGAATAAGGGAATTGGTAACCGGGGAGTGCAAAAAGCATGAAGTGAAACCATGAATGTGTTAGCAAATTGGAGACGAAGTGTTGGGTCTTGGAATCAAATTTTTTGGACACATGAGCAATTTTACACGAATTTTTGAAGTGAAGGTGTTGTAGACACCTAATCAAAATTGTAGACTTACCCAAAAGAAACAGAAGGAACACATGGACAAAACTGGTCAATGCTTCCATCTCATTGGTTCCATCTCATTGGTTCTAGTGAACTTTTAGTGAAGTTGTGGTCCATTTTAGGTACACTCCCAATCACTTTGAGGTGAAATTATAGGAGGCGGGAATGGGTACTTGGCAGTTTAAGGTGTTACTACCTTACTATACTGTGGCCCACGGTATTTAGGAGAGGGTTTATCAATAATTAATTTTTCCAAACTACTGTGGCAAATTTCATCCAAATCTGATGAAAATTTGTTCAAATGGATGGAAATTTGTTCAAATATATGAGAATTTGTCCAATTGAATGAATGTACCCACGCCATTCACCCACCCACAGTATATTTCACTGTACAGTAAGGTAGGAATTGCTTACGAATTTTTCAATCACTTTTCACTAGAAAGTTCAACAATCTTTAGGAAGCTCTAGCATGCTCAAAAATGAACCGATTTTGAAACCGCAAATTGCATTGGAATTGCAATGAAGCGTGCTTCAACTTCATGATAAGTGAAAAAAGAATAATTTAAAGTCATACAAAAATTTAGATTTCTTTTATACACTATCTATCATTTTATAGTGAACCTTTGGGAGATAGTCAAAGATTTTTTGCATTTAAGTACATAATAAGTAAGAAACCGTACAAGTAGTTCAAGCGATGTGGGATCAAGTATCTCTAAAGCAATTGTGAAGGTTCATTTCTAATATGTACCATTAAATACAAGTTGTAATTATCACAAATGGTGGCAACACTAAATGGTAGGTTGCAAATAGAAAACATCATAACAATTGTATGATTTTCAATTACATATGTGTATTTGTATTGGTGATAAAGTAGACTTTAGTGTGATTCCAATGCAATTTGAGATTCCAAAATCCATTCATTTTTGAGCAAGTTCTTGCATTCCAAAGTTTGGCAGTTTTTTCAACACACTGCCTGTCAACTAAAATTCGTAAGCAATTCCTACCTTACTGTACAGCAAGCTCCGTTCTCTTGGATTTTTACACAAGTTGGCAACTATTCTCCCAAGTTTGGGTTTTGAGGTCCATGCACCAATAATTAATTAGTCCATGAATTGAGTTGCCACATGTCAATCCCACAATTAATTTTAAAATTTTGAATGCTGACATGGACCCATTGCTATTGTTTGAAATATTTCTTGTTGTATGTATATCGTACACCATATATTATAACATGTTGTGTATCATATAACAGAAACCTCACATGTGAGGATAATTTCACTGCATGAATTGTTTTGTTGAAATCCAGCATAAGCACACTTAGTCTATTATATATCATATTCGGCCTTCAGGTCGGTATCTCATGCCGAATGATATAATTATTTGGAAAAAAAAAAATTCAAAGAATGCCAAATTTTGTGTATATTCTTCAAAATTCTCTTTTTCACTATACAAAATAAAATTCTCTCAAAACAATAATTTTCTAAAGATTGGGGATAAAAAGTTTCATGCCAATCCTGATGACCGACTACGGTAATACAAACCAAACACGCAAGCATGTAAAGACGGTTCTACCTAAAAAATAGTACATGTTCATTCCGGCACGGGCCAACCTAGTCTACTAATTAAAGTAACTAGTGCAAGCACACACATGAAAACAATTTTGTCGTCGCACTATTATGTTAAACTTTGGCATGGGCCAACATAGTGTTACATAATATACGGTAATATATATATATATATATATATATACACACATATATATATATATATATATATATATATATTGTATAGTATACCATATATTATATGATTTCTGAACCAAACTTGCTCTAACTCCAAACTATCAAATATAAACATCTAGAAAAAATAATTAATTAATTAATATGAAAAGGAAAACAATGACACGTGTCATCCCATTGAGGGAAATCCTCAATGCATGAGTGATTAATTAATTAATGATATTAGGAAGAAAGATGAGCTCCGAGAAAGGTGGTCTCTTATTGTCACCGCACAACATTGATAGACAGTTCACAAATGCTTTCTTCCTCTGGATAATTACTTATTTGCAGAAGATTCTATTCGATTTCAAACGAGCAAATATTAGATCTTTTTTCAATACGAAGAAAAACCCTTTCTCATGTCAAAACGCCACAAATGACTTAGTTCAGTTATAGTCCCAAAACGATGGCTATTAGTTCAAGAATGGAATAGAACAGACGTAAAGGTATTCAAACACAATCATAACAAGTGCGAAGGTGTTCCCTTTAGCTACACATCCAAAGCCGCATGCAAGGATTCATCGCCAACAAATCAAGTCCCCAATTTTTTCACACCTCACTTACAACATGGTTGGAGCCGCGCCAAGGTGCCAGTTACTACAAAGCATCTATTCACTACGATCCAAAGAGAATCTTCTCACCAAGAACAAAGCACGAGTTGGCAAAGTAGACATATACGCAACACATGTGCACGACCAACTCTCCAGCCACCAACTCCGAGCACAAAAGGCATCTTTCCACTATAAGACAAAGTTACACCTAAAAATTTTGCCAAACTTTGATGCAAACAAGATCCTCATCAAAAAAATAACCCTCCAATATCTTCCCACTCTCAATGATTCAATAAAACCAAATTATATAGAATATTCTAACAAACATGTGATTCTACAAGCAATCCAACAACTCCTCACATGCATCTACCACTTACTCACGCGATTCAACTACACCATTACAACACTATCATATTTTTTTGCGCTCATACGTACTCACATCCTCACACTCACTCCACTTATAGGTCATTCCACTTACTCTAGCACTCAAAGTTTCTTGAGCTCCACTGCATGTCAACACCTGTTTGCACTTGTAGTGCTACTATAATTCAAAGCATAGTTGTCTCATAATAGAGAAACTCCATGCAATCTTACTCAACTTTCATAGGACTTCACTTGTAATATTGTTTTCTCACATGAAATTCCTTCAAAGAAAATCCTCAATGGGCGACTGACTAATTAATTACCGATATGGTAGCCATTGCTATCTCCATACTATAGTCTAATTCAACCTTGGTTTTCAATATATTCTTTAATTTATTTAATGTTGTTTAAATTTAACCTCTAATTGTTTAAATTAACAAAAATGTCCATTTCTATAACTAGTAACCAAAATAAGAGCAATATGGAAGGTTTCTAGAAGATGATGAATATTCTTGGAAATTTTGATCTTTACATTATTGTAAAGCCCAATGTCGTCATCAATAAGAGCCCTCAAATCTTTTTAGAAAATCTCAAAAGAAATATAGATGGAATTTTAATTCTTCAAGGGCATGTCAAGGACACAATGAAAGATAGCCAAGTGACATGGACAATTACAAATTAGTGCATTACACGCAATATATGAAGCTTGGAAGCTCTCATTTTTTTGACTTAAAATAACTTTGTTTGAAGGGATGCTGCATTCTGAACCTTCTAAACTGTTTAAAGGTTTAGGACATCTAAAATCCCCATCAGGAATTTCCGACCCCACTGATTCTGCACTGATTCAGTGCGTTTATCGTAAAACACTGATTCCGCACGTCATACGTGCATTTAGAAGTGTCGTTACAGTACGGAAGTGACATGCATTACTAAGATGTCGATGCAGTGTCTTTTCCATGATTATCAAAAAAGTATTGTTTCCGCACGGAAGTCGTGCTTGACGAAATCCGTGCATTAATCGTGTATCTACATCACATGACTGATAAGACACGGATAACGTGCAGTTTTAGTTAATGCGAATTCAGTATCGTATACGTATCATATTAATGCCTTTTGTTATATTCGTGCGATTTCAGTATCTATTATAATGCAAATCATTGTCGTACGACATCCGTGTACAATATTTTAATATATATTTTGGAATCTTTTGGAATCTTTTGGAATCTTTCAAAATATTTTATATTATTTTGGAATATTTTGGAATATGTTGGAATATTCCAAGAATCTTCTTTAAATTATACTTCCGGTTTAATTTCCCAAAACATTTTTAGATCTACATTTATAGAGTTTAGAAGCAATACACATTAAAATTTCAAAGAAATAACATTTTATATTTTTAGAATTCAAATTTGGTATTATTGGTTATCATTGTACTTTTCATCATAGGAGCAAAAAAAAAATGCTCACAACCACCACGATTTTGGCAAAAAATAAATAAATTCAAAATATTATGAAAAAAATCCTAGATATAGAAAACGTACTGCATAATCTAGTGCAAAAAAAAATTTGAAATTTTTTTTTTTTTTCACATAGTTAAAAACATTCAAAGTCCGCTGAAAAAAAAAAAACAGCTCACAGCCCTGAATCCCTGATCTGCCATCACGATTTTGGCAATAAATAAATAAATTCAAAAAATTATGAAAAAAATCCTAGATATAGAAAACGTCCTGCATAATCTAGTGCAAAAAAAATTTAGAAAAAAAGTTTTTTTTCACATAGTTAAAAACATTCAAAGTCCGCTGAAAAAAGAAGTTCGATAATTACCAAAAGAGTTCCATTCTATGCATGAAGAGTTTGAGGTGGTTTGGTGGTTGGGAACTTGATTGGCAACCGGAAGGTTGAGTGTTCAAATCTCACCGTTGGCGATAGAGCTTGGGAAGCCCAAGCTATTGGTGGGCCCCACCGCATGTGTGGGCAATTTCCGTGTAATTGAAGTGGGTAGCGAGGAAAGTAATTATTTTATATTTTCTATTATTTTATTTTATTTTATATTTTTTAATATTATTATTTTGATCAAATTTAGATATAAAAAGAAAATAAAATCTAGATATGGAAAAGATGATGTCGCACGAAAAACGCACTGAATCAGTGTAGTTTTAAAGACGATTAAAACACGACATTTGACGACTATAAACAGTGCTGAATTCATACGTTTTCAATGGATGTATCAATCGTGTCGAATCAGTACTATATCCGCTTGTACGAACATCGTGTCATATCAGTGTAGTTGCGATGAATGACGCAACGATGCGGAATCAGTGCGAAAATCGTACGAACCCTTGAAATATCGGAAATCGCACTGAATCAGTGCAGAATCAGTGGGGTCCGAAATTCCTGATGCCACTCCTACATAGCCATTGTATTAACCCCTAAATGCCCAGGGCATTCACAGAAAAGTCAAACAACACTTTCATATAGAATTTGCTCATCAATAGCTTTTCAAATATTTTTTGAAATATTTTTAATGAATGTAAACATATGTTTCCTATTGGTCCTCAATTTTTCAATTTGTTTTAATGTGTTATAAATTTAATATGATTTTTGAAGTAAAATACACAAAGAAATTCATATAAATTACAAAATTGTTCCAAACAACCAGAAAAAATTATAAAAGGTTTAAGTTACAATAAAGAACCATATAGGAAAAATCAATTCAAATCGTATTTTCTAAATTTAGAAATTTGATAATGATATATGCTTCATAGTGTAGTTTGGATTATGACCTCTTGGCATTGCAAGTGCAATAAAATACTTAATATTATGATTTTTTCAGATTTACAAGAAGAAGTAGAAACTAGGCTTGATAAGCTTCATTTTCTTAGTTGAACTTGAAAGCAAAAATAATAATTTTTAAGGTTGAAATTGAATTTGACCAACCACCATCCACTATTTGGATGCTTGGGCATTTAGGGGTTAAAATGCTTAAAGAAATGCAAATAGTATCTTCTATTGTACAATCCAAATTTTGAGGCCAATTATCATGTCACTCTTTTAAAAACATTCTTCATGGTTACCTAATGCAATCATATCCATGCGTTGCATTCAACATACAAGGATAATTTGTAGCATCTAGTATCTTCAAAAACAATTTGGGGCCAATTAGGTTGTGTTTTCTAATATAGAAGGTGATCCAATTAGATTCAAATATTCAATTGTCTGTCAATCAAGCACATTAAAATATGGTCATTACCCTATTGGTGAATGGAACATAAAACAATGTATTAACAATGTACTTGCAAGAAATCAATATTTTTTTCAAGTAGAGAAATTTATAAACCAAAGTTGTCCAATATGAACTCCATGTCACATGCTTGATTGAATTTGCTTTTACTTGCAATACATGATTCGGACCTTTTTCTCGACCAAACTACAAACCGCACACAATCAAGAGTTTGAATCCTAGTCAAACAAAATTGGAGTCACTTAATTCACCTTTCATTCAGTGATGGCTAGTTACTAATTCTTAATGACATCTACTAAGGCACATATTAAATCAAGAAGGTTCAGTTGCCCCCAAACAACCTCTATTCATCACTATTCATCCCCAATCTTCATCATTTGTCCACATTTGTCTTCAACATCCCTTCTTCATCCACGCTCATTTATCCGTCGGAGTTCATCACATCGCGACATGTACCCCTTAAATACCTAGTCACCTCAAATATGTTATGTGTTTTTTTTAAATAAAAGAATTAATTATTAAAAAATTAAAATTACAAAAAAATGCAGGCCCTACAACTAATTTTATTATTATTATTATTATTGTTAATTTTATTATTTATTTGGAAATTTTGTACAAGGCCCCACCACTACGCTGCAGACGCTAGCAAGGTGTTGCGGCGGGCCTGGTTGGGGGACTTTCTCTTCTTTTGTTTTGTTTTGTTTTTTCTATTTATTTTTTTCCTTCATTGTATCAATTGCACTGTAGCATTGTTTGCGAATTCAGACATGGTTGGCCATGCTCATGGTCACCATGGGCCAAAAAGTGGGCATTTTGAGGGCCTCTTGCAAGCCCATATTCCTTCTAATGCCAATCCCACCATTGAATGGTTATAAATTTTGACAAAAATGTCTCCACTCTAGTTGATAATACAATTGTACAATTACTTTCTAATTTAATCCATTCTATTTCTGGTAGTATCAAATCATAGTGGAAAAACCTAGTAAAATCCAGTGAACCCAGATACAATACCATGAGTTAACCCTTAAAGGCCTGATGGGGATAGTATACACGTTGGCGTATATTTGACATTTGTTGTAAATAGAAATTTTCAAATTGAGACCCCAGTAGCTCATTAAAATCATGTCAACGTGAATTTTAACTTCACTTTTGATCTTAACCCCTAATGCAGGCAGGAACCACAATGTGGTCTACAGCTACTGTCTTCCTTCATTTATACAAGAAATTCTTTCAAGCATTGCCGCCTCTGGAAATTTATGGAAATTTCACAGCACACTCCCCTGTAGGTCTTGTATGTTTAAAAAAAAATTGGGCTCATATGACATACTGGTGGACAGTAGTTGCGCAATGTATTTTTTTATCCTCTCTGTATACTGCTTGTATGAACAGGGCAACCTCTTTTAGGGGTTAAACCCATAGGAGGTGTGGAACTATACCAAATACAATGAAATGTTGGTGTATAATACTGGTCAGAAAGGGCTCTCTGGACCTTTAAGGGTTAAGGTTAGGGACGGTTTTGGGTATTCTTACCTTATAAGGATGCTCTTAGTGACGGACGTTGAAATGGATGAAAAGTATGGCGAGAGGCGATGAGAGCCAATTAGTTAGTTACCGTACTAGTAACTTACTGCAAAGCAGATGAATAGAATAAGTACACTGACTTAATTTACCGCAGTCAAAAGCTACAGTAACTCAAGACTGCAAGTCTCTCGTCCTTCGGTTTCCCGCAATCAATGAAGCCGGAGAGCGCCGATTCTGTCAAGCACAAGCTCCCTCCCTGCCTCTTCCGCTTCATTGGCAGCCACTGTCACGCAAACGGAGTCATCAGTTTTCCTCTCAAGCTCCACAGATTTCCAAACCAAATTGCACTCTCAAAGCTCCACAAATGGTATCGCTGCTGTGCAACTCACGATTCTTCTGCCAACCATTCGAAGAATTACACCTGAAGATCCCGCGCCCCTTCACGGGTTCCGAATGCGTGGCCGGAGCAAGAATCAGTTCGTTACCGCGCAATGCAGGTACCGTGGCATTCTTGTGAAGATTTTACGTGTTCGGAGCGATCGGACTTTTTGGGGGCTCCAGCGATTCAATCTTTACTCTGCATGAGGTAGGTCGTGGATTGCATTGTGTGCCTCGTGATCGTATTTTTTTTTTTGCATTGGATTCTCCCGAGAGTTTCCTGACACAGTATTGGAATCTGCGCAATGCATCAGTGTCAGTGTAGCATCGTGGACGTAAGGTTTACGATGCGCTGTTTGGACAATATATATTTATTAGGGCGAGTGAGGTTCTTGTTTCGAAGCGGCGAGTGGGAGTGTACTGTTTCAGGCCGTTATCCGTGGTCCTTTTCGGTTATGTCGCGAGGCTCACATGAAAACGGGCTAGAATTCCCGCGAGTCCCATGCATGCGCGTGGCTGCTCAATTCATAGGCACCTCGTTCCCTTTTTCTTGAGCTCTCTTTTTGTCAACGTCAAGAAAGTCACCAAAACCCTTCGTGCGTACACTTCCACGATTACAATGAGAGCGGGGCTTGTTTTTACAAATTTCGAGCATGGTTGTTGAATTGGATTGCACATTATTAGCAAGGGCAATTCGTTAACCCTGAGGCACCTCTCTCTTTTCTTGAGCTCTTGTTGTCTCTTCAAGAAGTCACCAAAACCTTCGTGAGGGGAGTTTGATTAAAATTTGAGTGGCCTTGTTTTTGCATTCTTTGAATCCTTTTCTTTTGTGGAGAGCTGGATTGCGCATTTGAATGTTCAATTTGAGCTTCCGTTGTGTCGTCAGTTTCTTCCAAGAAGTCACCAAAACCTTCATAACATTCATAACATTCAGTAGCCTTCATGCGCTCTGCCTTTCCTTCATGCACTCTGTACATCATCTTAAGACTCCACCTGTCCAATTAGCTACTGATGAGGTCCTGTTGAGAGCCACTGCAAGCTACTGAATGTTATGTTCGTTGCGAGTGGGCTTGTTTTCGGCATTCGTTGAATCGTGTTTGGTGGGTGTTTTTGTTGATTTCAGAGTTTTTTCTTTTTTTTTGGAGAACGAACTGGTAGCCAGTTCTGAGAATGCGCAAGTTGTTCTGGCCACAAGAAGATGAACCGCAAGCTCGTGGGAGGGCTGCACCGCGTGCTACGGAAGTCGCCCGTGGTGGTGGCGTTTCTGTGTGCCTTGATTTTGGCCTTCATCAGCTTCTACAACAGCAACAAGTTCCACCATGGCGCAACGTTGCGCGTCACGGAACCTGGGCTGCGCCAGATGTATGACGAGCCGGAAACATCGTTTCGACTCAATGCCAAGCCGCATCAGGCGAATGCCATGGATGATGATGATGATGATGATGCAGTGAGGAATTCGTCTGTGAAGAGTCTCAAGGAGCTGGTGCGAGACGCTGTGGACCGGGGGCTGGTGGTGATCGTGAACGCGTCGGACGCGGACGCGGCCCACGTGCTGGCGGATCACTGGCACGGGTCGCGGCTCGACATCAGCGGCGCCCTGGACGGGCCCATGGGTGATATTCTTGTTGAGGTCATGCAGGAGCTCAGGAACGTGGAGGATATGGCCTTGGAAGTCGCGGACCTCAAGCAAAAGATCAAGCGATTGAACACAGGTACTCTATTCTGTCTGATGAGAAACTTGAAACATATTGATTTTTTTTTTGAGTTGAAAGATAACTCTAGTACAGGCTAAGGTCCAACTTCCATGGGTGAATTTCCTCACTAAAAGATAAGTGTTTAGGGAATTTGGGATACCAAGTTCCACATTTCAAGTGAGCTTTTGAGAAAAAAAACGGAGAAGTTGTCATGAAGTATAGAGGGTTCTCAAGCAACTTTTCCCTAACCAATCAAATTTGTTCATGTTTCACCCTGACCAATCAAAATGTCACTTATGCAAGTCCATGGAAGTGTGCACCACTTCATGGCCGGGTATGAGACAAAATATAATACCACTTTCTCCTCCTTTTGCCTACTTCCATGGGCAACTTCTCAAACCCATGGAAGTTGGTTCTAAGTTTGTTGCCTATATATAAATAGCATCCGTTTGTTTTTCTTGTTTATTTTGTAATCGGGCAATAGATTTCTGTGACTATGAGCAATTCTGGGAGGAACGGGTGTTCTTGGTACCATTGGAAGTTCTCAATGAAGGCGTTAACAAGGTTTTGTTCCAATATCTATAGTTTTGTTTTGTTTTGTAATTGATTGACTATGTGACCGACCGAGGGTGTGTTCTTGGTACTGTTGGAAAGTCCCAGATGGAGAGATGATTGAGGTTGTATTTTTGAGGAAATTTTTGGACAAGGGGTGTAGACATTGAAGGTTTCACATGATTTAAATGTATGGATCCCTTTGTAATTGGGTCATAGATCACCTTGACGGTGACTGAGGAGTGTTTTTGGCATCGTTGAAAAGCTATGGAGGTAGGGGTGTGCACACTTCTTTCATGTAGCCAATCCTGGCCATTCTCCATGGAGAAGCTGTGACTCCCCTGGAGGCCGTGTGAAGAATGAGAATGGCCACGGCTTCTCAATCTTCTCCACAAGTTCTCAATCTTCATGCCCATTTTTCACCTCCAGAGGAGAAGAATGGAACTTCTCAATCTTTAGAGAATGGATCCTCCACAATTCAAGGAGAAAGTGCCACATACGCATTCTTTGAAGATTGAGAATGGGAGAAAGAGGTGTGACACCCCTATTGAAGGTTTCACTCAATGTCTTGTCTTTTGGATCCCCTTTTTGGATTGCCATACATTCGTGACCTTGATTGAATGTGCAGAAAACAGATCCAACTCCACCAGGACGCCTGGAATGGTACAACAACAACAAGGTGACCTCGGATTCCGCCCGTCCGGGCGATCGCTTCACTCTCTCCTCCTCTTCAGCTCGTTCCGGTTCGCGCTCGACGAGTTCACAGCTGTGGGCCTGGCAGCTCCCAGCTTGCTTCCCAATCCGATTCCCGAGGTGGAAGAGGATTCTTGCACATGGGTAGAGTGGGATGATTCCGACCCCGTTCCTTCCCCTTCCACAACAAGCGCAAGAGTGCAGCGCGGAACGAAGAGAACCATTGTGATCCCGGAAGGCGACGCTCCTTATGCCGTCGTGGTAATCAAGTGCCTCTTTGCGGATCCCGCAGGCTCCAATGGCTATGGCGGCCATCTCTTCATAAACTCCACTGCAGAAGATCACGTCCCGGTGTTCAGCGAGCCCCGGGAATCCATTGACAAGATCCAGTTCGAAGGCCCGTTGCAGCACCGCTTTGCTGTCTGCACTCCCCCGATCTGGAAGCCTCTCAACCCCAAGACACTCAAAGAATGGCTCATGTATCATCACCACCTCCTCGGCCTTGATCACATCCATTACTTCTTCTACACTGGAATCCCCCTCAACGAGGCAACTCTGCACGTCTTGCAGGTTCTTGCCTTTTCAACCATCTTTGCTTGATGAATAGTCACTCCTTGTTTCATGGATTGTGTAAACAACCCTGTAGCTATGATGTATTGGACTCAATCTTTGTAAGGTGAATTGTGTAGAGCACTGCTTGCTTATGTAGTGCACTTGATTGATGTTGAAGTAAGAGCATGCGCACCCTTCACCCCACTGCAAAATAATCACATCCAAGATTTGGTGTCAGAAGCTATCCTCTTCACACCCTTAAACTGCTATAATCAACCTCTATATAGTGTATGAACCAATCACGATCACTATACATGGGTAATCATTATTATCCATCAATCTAGGATACCGAGCTCTTCCTTGAGGGACTATAGAAGCATCACTATATTTGGCCCAAAAGGCATGGCTCTCTCACTTGCCTTGCAAATTCAACATTAAATACAAGGATATTACATCCAATTTCTAGAGTCAAGGGTGGATACAGGCATAGGGTGCAATGCAAGTTTTGGAAACTGTTGGTTGTCATGAAGATTCAACACTGAATTTCTTTCTGCTACGTTTTTCGCAGCCGTTTCTCGACCAGGAGATGGTGACCATCATTGACTGGACGCACTCGGAGATGGTGGAGTCACGGTTTCCGAGCTCGCTACTAGCACGCAACGATTGTGTGCACCGGTCTCGATTCTTCGCAGATTGGGCAGTTATCTGGGACTTCAATGAGTTTCTCCAGATGCTTCCTCCCACCAGCTTCCTCCCTCTGGTAGCCTCAAACACCGACCTCCCTTACATTGCCTTTGGCAACCAGCGATGGAGCTCTGCGTACTGCATTCCGGAACCAGGCCCAGTCACACTCAACTCCACCGACAACGTTCCACAGGTGAGAGACCTTGTACAAAATCATGTGACACCGTTGACCTTTAACCCTTAAAGGACTAAGGATTCATAGTTTTAAAATGACATTCAGTTGATCATATTGTGAAAAATACAATTAACCCTTTCTGGACCAAGAATTCATGGTTTAAAAATGACAAATTCAATCATTCATATAATGAAAAGTATGATTCAGATAGGACCGAATTTTATATCACTGGAATTAGTGAAGAACATTGCATGTGTTGACCAAAAACATAAATAAATTTGAACAATAGAAACTTCACATAGGACCCACTCAAAACTGTTAAAAAAACATGAAGTTAAATTTGGCCTTCTTGGTCCTTAAAGGGTTAAGATAAGATCCGAATTTTATATCATTGGAATCAGTGAAGAACATTGCATGTGCTGATCAAAAGACAAATAAGTTTGAATAAAAGGAAGTCTACATAAGACCTATTCAAAATTGCTATAAAAAATATGAGGCCCAATTTGGGCTTCTTGGTCCTTTAGGGATTAAGGTAGTGCACCCTATTATTTATACCTCCATTTCAGCTGCACCCTTTTGAAGGTTCCAAAAATGTTGAATGTGGAAAATTACAACACAAACTCATAGTAAATGAAATCATATTTTTCTGACATCATATGTATAATTTATCAAAGGTACTATGAAAAAATCCAACAATGCCACTAGGAACCCTCCATATTGAACAAAAAGGTAGCTCATAATGTTCCTTGTCCTCATTCATAATTGCTATGAATCTTAGTTTAAACGGTCATGTGTTTAACCCAAAATGAACACTTTGTGGAGAAAATACCGTCATTGCTGTCACTTAAGGTAGAATGTCTTGAAACGGTTTATACACCCAAAACTAATGTGTAGATTGACCCATAATGGTTAACAACCAAACTCAATACCACTTGTGTGTCAACCATCAAATTTGTAGAATTTGAGCTGGTTTGTGGAATCATATGTTCATAGATTTGGGATAGTTTAGTTATTGGTTTTGGATGATGACTAACTTTTCGTTTAAAAAATTTGTAGGGATTTTTTTTTAAAGAATAAAATTATGGAAAAAATCGCATTCTTCATGATTTCTATTTTCCTATGAAGGAAAAATACTATTCGCCTTCTACTCCTATTGCACGTAGGCTAGAAAGCTTTAGTTATCCGTTTCAGAACATTCTACCTTACATTTGGCAATAAGGCAAGTTTTCTGACATGAATGAACAATGTTTGTGAAAGGGCAAGTCAGTGGCACAAACAAGTGCCTCAATTCAGGTGTCACAAATAGGGTGCTCTACCTTATGTGACTTGTTTCCCTAGTTGACTTTTTGCCTCCTCATTGTGCAGGAGTCACACTGGGCTACCGACAGGATGGTGTTTCGTCTGGAGCTTGCGCCGTGTCCGAAGAATGAATCCGAGTGTGTCGGTGGGGAAGGATCTCGCCGACACTTGGTCAACCCTCGGAAAGTCTACGCCGTGCACCACCATTTTATCATTGATCCTTCCTGGGGCGGTGCCGACATCTCCACTGAAAAAGCCAGGTTGAACCAATGGATAGGGAACTTCTTGTCCACGGAGCCTGAAGAAGAACCGACTTGTAATATTATCAAAGAGCCGGACGGGATTGATCCATCAATGGCTGTTGATGGGTTCTGGTACAAGGATTCCAGCTTTGCTGTGTCTTCTCAACCTGCTCATACTTTGGCTGTAAATGCCTCTCTTTTCAGCACAAGGCTCCAGGATATCAGAAGATGACATACCCTTTCCTCAAATGTATAATAGATCATTACTTATTAACGGCGACAACTAGGTTTTGTACAGGGTGTCAGAGTTCACGACTTGCGCGGCAATTTGGGATTTGAAATCTCTACAAGGGGGCTAATACATTGCGACGAGATTCTGGGCTGGATTTGGAAACAAACAACGTAATCATGCAGCTGAAATCACAAGCGCTGTAATTCATGGTGAGGTTAGTTGAGCTGCAAGGGCTTTGAGTCAATCCAGCTTTCCAGTTTCGTAACAAGAGATGAGAATTATTTATTAGACTCCAATTTTGTGAGTCGTCCATCGCTGGTAGCTCCAATTTTTGTATCATTTGTGTCAACTGTCGTCGCACTAAAATTGATCCTCCAACTTTTTTGCACAACACACCAGTTTTTCACTGCCTGCATTGCTTTGATGATGGGGTTAACCCCTAAATGCCTGGGCCTATGACCATGAAATCATGCTTCTCATGTCACACTCAATTTTGTCACTATATATAAATAAGATAAGAATTCAATTTTATATTTTTAGTGGATGAATATATGTGTCCTACTCTAAATCATGATTTTTTCATAAAATTTGGTGAAAATTTGAAATTCCTATGATTTTTTGAAGTGATTTGAAAGAAAATTCATATCAATTACAAAATGTACTAAAAATTTCAGATTATTTAACCAAAGTTGTAAATTACAATGAAGAACATTACGGTAAATGAAAATCATCCATGTATTTAAATTTAGAAGTTTTTGCTACACCATGGTAATACATGTTGAACTTGTAACACCAATGAAACACTTGATTTTTAAAGTTTTCCAAAAATTCAAAGTGGAGTAGAAACTAGATTTGGTAAGCTTCAGTTTGTTAATTAAGCTCAAATGCAATAGAACTCATTTTCATGGCCTAGATTTAGTTTAAGTAGAAAAAAATAGAAAAATCCAAAATACACTACATAGTCAACTGTTTTTACTACACTTTGTAGTTGGGATCCCATGTAAAATCCAAAAATAGCTTGAATGATTTGAATTTAACTTGAAGAGGTAGCATAACATTCAATAGCCTTCACTGGCTTTGCCTTCAGTTGCCCTTGAGGAGAATGTATAGAATATCCGACATCATCATCTATACAAAATCAGTAGCTAGTTTATTTTATGGGAAGGCGGAGGTAATGGCAACCGGGAAGGGAAGGTCGACAAGATCTCAAAGCCCCAAACACATAATAAAAAAGAAGATATTGTAGTTACTTAATGCTGGCACTGAAGTGGTACACCGACCAACGCTGGCTGGCAACTTTTTTTTTCCAATTGTAAATTATTTTTATTTTTATTTTTTACTTTTTATTTTTTATTTTTGGATTTAGCTTTGGTTTTTGAAACCTAAACCTAGAAATCTGTCTTGCTATTCAAACTAAATTGTACATGTGACTTTACTTACTAATTCACTTTTTGAATTTATTTATACTAAAGTGGACTGCCTCCTAATGATTGGGTTCAGTTTATGAGCTTAATTATTGAGTATCAACTTCTTACAGAGGAGATTGGGTTGCTAAAACCCTACCCTCCCTCCATGTTTCAAAATCTGTTTTGAAGGCTTTAGTTATGAGATTCACTCTCATAATACTCTCGCAGATTGTGTCAAATTGGCGACACGTTGGGCTATGTGCATTAAACGTACCATACATGCATGATGCAACAACAATCAATGCTCAAAGGGTTTTTCCCCCAAGCGGCGATACTATACTCCACAACAACTCAGTAGACACATTGCCTAAAGTACTTAGGCAAACTCTAAGCCCGCAAGTAGTCTCTTTTCTTGGTTGCATGTTTGTGGAGAATTGTTGGTGTTCCAATTGCGTTGAACGTGGATCAGGAGTTTTGAAACAATGGCACCCGGGTCACAGAGTAGCGGACAACAGGCCTAGCATGCAACGTTCATCAGATATTGCTTTCCAATTTGCATTTGTTTCTTTGATTTTTTCTCTTATGAATATACGATAACAAGTAGTGGTATGTTGCAAATACCTCGTGTACAACTTAAAACTAACTACTTGTTTTCTATTTTTTATTTTTTATTTATGGGCACATGTGAGGGATACCACCTCTTGAGAAATTCTCAAATTTCTAATTCACGCACTTGAAGCTGGAACTTTGTTTGTTGCTTATGTTCTTTTCCTACAATTCACTCTGGTTTGCTATTATAGCTTTCTTTTGGGATTGTCGATCTTCTTCAAGTGATTTGGCGTTTAAGTAGTTGTTGTTTCACAATCTGTTGGGGAATTATATTTTTTGATTAGTGGATCCCAAGAAGCAACTTGCATTTAGGGTTTGTAATGTTTACAGAGATGCCTCTGTCAACTAGTTTAAAGTATTGGATTTTGTTTTCTTTCTTTACTTACCATGTAAGCTTAGAGCGTGAACAATTTTGTGATGTTATGTGATATTGGATTGTGTTTTAATTCTTTGCTTACCCTGTAAGCTTAGAATGTGAACTCTTTTTTGATATTGGATTTTGTTTCAATTCTTTACTTACCCTATAAACTTAGAATGTGAACAATTTTATGATATTGGATTTTGTTTTAATTCTTTGCTTACCCTGTAAGCTTAGAGCGTGAACAATTTTGTGATGTTATGTGATTTTGCCTAAGGTTTGGAACCCTAATTTAGTAGTGGACACAAGTCTATTTACTAAATTTGTTCTTATTAGGTAAGGTGAAAGTTTAATTTTTGAGATTGTTAAGAATATGCTTTGAATTTTCAAAGAAGAAAGAAAAACCCCTTTTTCTTTGAAAGTTGGATGGCGCTATAGGCGCTGGCAGTGTTTTTTTTTTTCTTTGGTGACTTTTGTTTTCACTCCACTCTAGCAACTTCGAGTGACCGATTTTGTCCATCCCTTTTCTAAATTAACTTCTATACCGTTGGATGGATATAAAGGCAGTGTGCGTGAAGGCTACTGAATGTTTTGAGCATGACCAACAAAAATCCTTTACAATTAGAATTGGATGAAAACAATCGATGTAGCAATTAGAATTGAATAGTGAGTTACATTCATAAGTCTATTTTTGGCCTCCTAGGCATTTAGGGATTAACCCGTAAAGGACCAAGAAGCCCAAATTGGGCCTCATGTTTTTCTTGGTAGATTTGAGTAGGCTTATGTGAAGTTCCTTTTGTTTAAATTTGTTTGTTTTTTTATCACATGCAATATTCTTCAGTGATCTAAAATTTGATCCCATCTGAATTATATTTTTCACAATATGATTGATTGAATTTGTCATTTTAAAATCATGAATCTTTGGTACTTAAGGGGTTAGGCTGAAGTAATTTTGGTGTGGAGATGTTTTATTCATCACAAGAGCATTGCTTTGATGATGGGGTTACTAGAGCTTCAATAAGCTTTAATGTTGTGTATGAAAACTTGAGGAGTTGCACCCTATTGGTTTCATAACATAATAGAGCAATTCAGGATGTCCCCCTTTTGGAACTGGATCAAATGAGCATCTTTTAATGTGATTCAGTTTTCACCTTCTACAACATGTCGTACCACTGGCAAAAGGTGGTTATTTCTTCAAGAGCCATGCCTAGAACTTCAGTTCTTCCATTTTTGTAAGTCCCCATGGTATTCACTTGTTTGAAGTTGACATTGTCCATGCTCATAGCCATATTCATGAAGACAATGACCTTGGATGCATGTAACCTGCCAATTATGGAAAAGGGGGACTTCATGAATTGCTCTATTATGTTATGTTTGTACTGAAATTGAGTTCTAGATGAGTGGAAGTTATTTGTAACAAGAGTAATAAGGTGAGTTTTGGTATTGTTTTGATATAGTGACATGGCAAAAGGAGTAGTAACTTAGGCACTTGAAGAGAATACAAATTTCTAGAGAGCTTTGTTTGGAATTTTGAAATTTGAGGAGTTTTAATAACTTTTTGTGTTCCAGAATCTTTTGAGAGTGTTGAACAACACCTATTGGTGGTTGGTTGTGAATTGGGTCGTATGTGAAGATGGCTGCATGTTCCATACTTAACGTTCTTGAAGCTTCATTGTTGTCTAAGAATTTCAAACTGCATTAAATTTAGTGCTAGGAGGATGTTGAATGAACACATCTTACAACATCGTTTGATACACCATGCTCAACAATGAAAGAGCCCCATTTATTCTTGCTTTTGTCCGTCACTCTTTATTTGAAGCAAACTTTGAAAGATGGTTATTATGTGTACCTAGGGTTATGGATACAAGTGAGATAACTTGTCATGTGAGCCAAGTGCTTAACCCCTAAATGACAGCGAGGGTAGGGTAAAACCTAGATGTGTTATAAAATATTACTTTTGCAACTTTGGTGAAGTTTGGTCCAAAAAAGAAAATGAGAAGCATGATGTTTAGTAATTATTTGTACGGTGTAACTTCCAAAAATAGTTTTAGATACTCATTTAATGAATTTAGAAGCATTTACCATTTAAAATTCACCAAAATTACAAATTCTATTTTTAAAATTTAAAATTTGGTATGATTGGTTAAAAGTAGACATTCTATTTTAAAATTTAAAAGGAATTTTTTTCAAATGAGAGAATATCATTCGTTTCCCAAAATAGTATTTTTTATAACACTAGGACAATATTGAGGTCTTTGTTTTTGAAAAAATTTACATCAAAACTTGAAAAATGTCATTTTCTGACCATGAGCAGTCACTGCTGTTTGGACTGCGACCAGAAAATGATTGATCGGTCACTTAAGGGTTAATTGTCACTTGTTTCTTTGCAAATTAGAGCACTTTGAAAATTTAATTTTATCCCTCTCGATGCCTCTTGTTGAGGTGGTTGATTCAACAATGAATATGGAACATGTTAAAGGATTTTTAGGCAAGATGGTATATGCACGGTTATCAATACAGGACCATCTTAAAGCTCTATGAAATAGCTTTTCTATGTAATGTATTGATTAGAATAGTAGAACTTAGAAGGCGAAAATTCATGTTGTTAAGGCTTTGTGTAAATAAGATTTAATCGCTCAAAATGGTATGTGGAGGAAGTGTATACAGTACTTGGCAATGATTTTATATGGTTTTTTTTTTAAATTAACAAAATTGCTACAACCTTTCATTTTTGATAGTCATTTTGATAAAATGTTTTGGATTCTTTAATAACTTTGTAGCAACTTACTATATTTGAAACTATTTTAGTTCTTTTAAAACATTTTTTTGCTTAGAAATTTGGCCAATTTTCTCCAAAAGTTCCCTTAACTCCTAAACGTCCAACCGTTTAGAAAGTGAACGATGTACAAAATCACGCACAGTTTTGTACCTAAGTTACTTCTCCTTTTGCCATGCCATTGCATGAATAGTTCATTAAGCTTGAGGGAACTTGTGGGAACTCTAGCATTGGCGAGGCCACGAGTTCCACTACCACGAGTGGTGCAGGGCCTTGCTTTAGATCATTCTTCAACTCACCATAGACTATTTTTTCAATCGTTTTGAACTGAAAACGAGTCTAAGCTAAGTATGAGATGAGTTTCCACTTTGAGACACTCTTTTCCCGTTAACTCTATTGTATTCTATCTCAGGAGGAATAACCTTTGAAGTTTGGAACAAAGAATGTCATGACACATGAAAAACATGCCTTGGTCACATGTACAAAATTTGGTTGAAGAAGACATGTATAGGGTACACTGAACCAATGAAGTTTGACCGTCCCATCGAAGTTATTCTGGCATGTTGATGATCTCTTTTGACGGACACCATACTTTCAAAACTGCCATTTGACACTTGGCGTTCATTCCCATCCTGTGATTTTGTCTTGTTCCCTGTAATTTTAAAGTACACCAACCAGTGAACTCCGAGGTTTCAGATGACAAGACCCACGCATGTTGCACACATGACAAACCAAATCAGACACCTGCAGAAGACTACCAACAGTTGAAGCACACGTATGCAGCACTCAACAGAAAAATAATAATTTAAAAATGTCTTGGAAATGGAGCTCAGAACCATTGAAATTTGGACCACACCTTTTTTTTCTTGTACTAACACTAAAAAACTAAGAGCATCTCCACTCGCACTGGATAATTTCATCACATCAAAACTTCATCACTACACCGATTATTGCCATTATCGTAGATACCATAGCTGGGCCACCTCACGAATGAATACTTAATATTTTTTGAAAAATAAGGTTCGTTCCTCAACAAATGGGTTTCTTGGTTTTTGTTTTTGAGCTTAAAAAATGATAAAAAAATGATCCCAAATGGCCCAAAATAGCTTTAAATAGCAAAATATTGCTTAAAATAATTTATTATATTTTCGTTCTTTGGTCCTTATAATTTCCGATTTTTTTACGTTTTTTGTTTATTGAATTACTTTTTGGCGACCCTACTATAGTACTACGATATTGTGAAGCATACTAATTGTTTTTGAAATGGCTACATCTTTTTATGCAAGGTGAACATTTTTACGAAATATGTTTATGACCATTCTACTACATCAATAGTACCAATATCTTCAACATTGGTAAAAATATTTGCCTTCTGTATAAAGTTATAGCTTTGAGTAAATAGTTAGCATGTCTCACAATAATGGCAATAATTGGTGTAGTGAGGGCCACTTATTTAGAGAGTAGGTCACTTCATTATCCCACCCGCGTGCAACTCGCTATATTAATTTCCAAGTTCCAACCAATCATTTGTCTCCTAGACTGCAAAAGCAGAAATAAATAAAAATCTTCATCATTTATTATGCAACCTACTAATTGTAAAAGAAAAAGTAATATTTACCGGGGTTGCATAACTACGGCAAATATTGGCTATTTGTTGGAGCAAAGAGAATACTTTGACAGGTCCAAACACCAATTGCCGTCGTGACCTATTTTGAAGAATGGGTGGTGATGCTCTAAGGTAGGAGGTGCTAAAAGCATGTTGATTTTCCTTTTTAGAGAGATTCATACCTTGAGATATTATTTTCCGATAAATGTTTCTTGAAAAACAAACGCAAACCACATTTAACCCATTCATAGCATAATAGAGCAATGGGAGCCAACACCTTTGTGCAATGGGACCACAGTCTAATTACAATTAGAAACTAAGTTTACACGGCAATGACACGATAATCCCAAAATTTATGGAATACAAATGGCATTCCTTCATTGCTTAGAAAAGTGGATCTAAGTGAAGATTCTCTTTTGATCCAGTTCTCAAAAAGGTGTTTCATTGCATTGCTCTATTAGGCTATGTTATGATTCATTGTTTTGAACTCTTGTGATGGCAGGTTCACACCAACTACATGGGACAAGATGTGCGTACGTTATGGTAAGTAGCTTGGTAAAATCAGTTTCATTTAAATCTCTATAGTACAAAAGGAACGCATGTAAGAAAGTGAAGCAATGCAAAAAAAGAGCAGTTGGAAATCTGTGGCAACGTAGTGCATGCATTCAATGGTCAACAATGTTTGCATTCAGAGAAGACAAGCTTCAACAGTGCGCAAATTATATTTTAGTGTATACGATTTTACCTGCATGAGGAATGCAAGGGCTGGCGTGAATGGACCATGAAACTAATTATGATTTTTGGTACCGCTAGTCATAATGACATAGATCTCTAAAAAAACACTACGTTCACCATCGATACAATAGAGTTATCCTTAAAATCACCTTGTCTTTGAAAACTCCAATATGCCGCAAAAAATACTTTTAAAACAAGGTGATGCTTTTAGCACCTCCTACTTTAACCCAAATGAAGAAATATCACACGCACACACATCATGATGAGAATAACACTCAAAGAGCTAAAAGAACGGCTGGTGGACTCCCATTACATTCTGTCCCTTTCCAATTGTCAAAAGAATGTGAATAAGTTAAACTTTTCAGTGCCAAGAATAGCTTATGACCCTCCCTTATAAGAAGAGCTCAAGTAGCTCATTTCTCCATTCAACAGACTTCTCATGACTTTATTATTATTATTAGTATGACTAAATATAGTATGAAAAGGACTCCAGTCACTCCACCCACCAACGATCCATTTCGAGTGCCCCGTGGGATGAGAATTGGGATCTTTTGATTCCGTCTTTTGCTCAAAACATGTGACGAATACCGGTGAATGAACAGACGAGACGATTCATCCAAATGGATGACTTCTGTGCTCTTTTCGCTGTCCCCCAACGATCCATTTTGAGTGCTCCATTGGGATCTTTTGATTCTTTTCCTCACAACATGTGACGAATACCGGTGAATGGATGAATGGACGAACGAACGAACGAGGTCATTCATTCGAAATGGATGATTTATGTGCTCTTGGCTTTTCGCTGTGGCAAACTCACAGCTCCGCTCTTCTGTGCACAACAAGAAGTTGCAAATGAATGCTTAGTTGGTGGTGTTGTTGATGCTCCTCCATTGCAGCTCCGATCTCCTCGTTTTGCATCGCTTTCGTGATTACCAAGCCGTTGTTTCCTGAGGTACTTTGCGTGTGTGTGTTGTGAGAGAGAGAGAGAGATGAGGCTTTCGTCTTTTGTCGAGTCCGAAGCACATTGAGGTCTTGTGCTCTGCATTAGAGCTTCAGTTGTTGTAATGTTAGTTCCTTGGCAATGGAGTCTTCGTTCCTGGTTAGTTGTTGTCTTTAGTGAGTGGTTTTTATTTGGTGAGTGAGTTGTTGTCCTTGGTGAAGGTTGGTAACCCGACATTCAGGAAAAAGAAGTACTTAGTTGCATGTTAGAGCTTCGGAGTTTGGTTGGAGCTTTTGTGTTGGAGAAGGAGAAGAAGGTGTTCTGTAAACGGATTGGTTTTGGATCTTGATAGTTAATAGAATAATTTGTTGCTCTTAAGTTTCTAGTTGAATCAAATTACATCTAGGCTTGATTTGAGTCGATTGTGTTTAGTTCAATTTGAAATCAATTATAGACTTTCAAAGGATACCTACTTCTTTGCATGTTGGAGTCTGGAGAAGCGATGAAAATGGAGAAAGAAAAAAAACGAACACATGTGTTGTTTGAACTTTGATTTAGTTTCTCTGATCCGGTAGTTGGAGAACATTTGTTGGCTTTGTTTTCTAGTTGAGTCAAACTTCGTTAATGAAATCTAGTTTTGGTTTTGAACCGTAGATTATGGATAATTCTAATAATTTGTTGAAGCTAATAATTTGTTGAAGCTAATAATTTATTCTAATAAATAGTTTCAATTTCAGTAGATTATGGATAATTTGTTGAAGCTACAAAAATGGAGACTAAGGAAAAAAAACACATGTGTTGTTTGAGATTTGATTTATTTTCTCTGAGACTTTCTTGGCTTTGTTTTCAAACTTCTTTAATGAAACCTAGGTCTGGTTTCATTTGAAATCAAGTATTCTTGTGGTGCCCAACGGGTACTAATCTCTAGTTTTTGGAAACTTGTAGAGATAAATGAATGATGCATGCAAGAGTGGTTCTCAAAGTGGTCTTGTGTGGAGATGCAGAATTATACGGCCCATGTGAACAATCTATTAGTGTGGAAGCTCTTATTGGTATTTATTGGTATTCAAGATGGCGATCTTCGGCAATGGGAAGGCGAAGCAGGTGAGCGAAGAGGAGCAATTGAAAGCGGAGCTTCTTCACCACGCGCAAGTGACGTTCGCCCATCAAACTTCCTCGTTCGATGCTGGCGTGATGTACGAGGCCACGGCTCAGAGTGTCCGAGACCGCCTGGTGGAGCGCTGGAACAAGACCGAGGAGCATTACACCCACACGGTAATAAAATTCATCTTCAACTGCCAGTTTCTTCTGAAGCTTTTTGTTTGTGAACAACTCCTTGTTTTATTACAGTGTTAACCCCGAAAGGACCAAGGATTCATGGTTTTGAAATGTCAAATTCAATTGCCGAAGAAGTCCTCATTTTAATTTTAATTTTTTATTTTAGCAGTTTTGAGTAGGTCCTATGTGGACTTCCTTTTGCTCAAATTTCTTTCCTTTTTGACCGACACATGCAGTGTTCTTCACTGATTCCGGTGGTATAAAATTTGGTCCCATCTGCATCACATTTTTCACAATACGATTAATTGAATTTGTCAGTTTAAAACCATTAATCATCAACTGCCAGTTTATTCGACCAGTTTCTCTGAAGCTTGTTGTTTGTGAACAGCTTCTTTTTGTACCTCATCCGATTATATTGTGTTATCCCGGAAAGGACGAAGGTCTCATGTGCTTTTTTAGCAGTTTTCAGTAGGTCCTGTGTGGAATTGCTTTTACTCAAATTTCATTCCTTTTTTACCAACACATGCAGTGTTCTTCATTGATTCCGGTGATATAAAATTTGGTCCCATCTGCATCACATTTTTCACAATATGATCGATTGAATTTTTCATTTAAAGACCATTAATCCTTGGTCCTTTAGGGGTTAAGTCATTTTTAACTCCTTTTTATTTTATCCAATTAAATCATGTCAATCTATTATCCCTAAAGGGTGAAGAAACCCGAGTGTGCCTCATGTTTTTGTAGTAGGTCTTACATGGATTTCCGTTTGCTCAAATGTCTTTCCTTTTTGACCAACACATGCAACATTCTTCATTGATTCTGGTGATATAAAATTTGGTCCCATCTACTTTATATTTTTCACAATACGATCGATTGAATTCGTCATTTGAAAACCAGGAAACATTCATCCTTTAGGGGTTAATACGGAAGATTCGTTTTATGATGTATGTTCTCTTTGCAAGAGTCTAATGAATTGTAGGGAAGATTCTCTTTATGATGTTTAAAAGTTCCTGAATTAATCATGAGAAAGAGTCTCTTTATGAAGTTTTTGAAACAGGCTAGTTTTACTGAAGTTTCGTTCATTATCCCTTTCCGACATTTTCTTACCAACCTTGTGTTTCATTGCGTCTTTTTGGTTTCAGAATCCGAAGAGGATTTACTACCTTTCTCTGGAGTATTTGGTGGGACGGTCTTTGCTCAATGCAATCCTGAATTTGCAGATGAAGGTAACACTCAAACTAAGTTCTGTAAATTGGTCTCTGAGGATTTTGGTAACCATGGTTTCTTAGATCTGGACTTGATTGTTCATGCTTTTTTTTCTTATAGTTTTAAAATCTTCCTGAATAAAGAGGTTTTTTTTCATGCAGGGTGAATATTCGGAGGCTTTGAAGGCTCTGGGCTATCACCTTGAAGATACGGTGGAGGAGGAAAGAGATGCAGGTCTTGGAAATGGAGGCCTAGGGCGCCTTGCATCTTGTTTCCTCGACTCAATGGCCACACTCAGCATCCCCTCTATCGGGTATGACCCTCTCAAATTAATTAATTATGTATTTTTTAAAAGCATCTGGTTTATAAATTATCAATAGGGGGTGTCACGACGCTTTCGAGAAGTTGATTCTCTGAAGATTGAGAACCTGGGGAGAGAATTCAAGAGCCAATCATTGCCATTCTCCACGAATCAGGCTGTGGCACCCCTTGAAATGAGTGTGAAGAATGAGAATAGTACCGAACTGGGGAATTTACCTGCGGGGAGAAGAAATGAAGCTTCTCAATCTTCACGCCCATTCTTCATGCCCATTCTTCACCTCAGGAGAAGAATGAAGCTTCCCAATCTTCAGAGAATGGGTCCTCCACAATTCAATTTTACTCATGCAAGTGGGTATGATGCATTCATTGCAGATACGGAATTCGGTACCGATATGGAATTTTTAAGCAGGGGATAGAGGACAACAAGCAAGTGGAGCATCCGGACTACTGGTTGAGCAAAGGAAATCCATGGGAGGTAGAGCGTTTGGATGTGGAATTCCCGGTCCGGTTTTACGGACACGTGGTCACTTATCATGAAGGAGACAAGACCCTCTTCAAGTGGGAAGGAGGGGAGGTTGTGCGTGCCGTGGCTTATGACACTCCCATTCCTGGCTTTGGCACTCTCAATACCAACACCATGCGTTTGTGGAGCGCGTAAGCACTTGCTCTCTTTTCTCATTTTCTACTGCACTTTCATTTTACAAAGAAATTATTTTTTAAATTATTTTCCATCTTATGGAATAGTTGCTTCAGTGAGTTGGAATATAGGCGTAATTCTTGTTAAGGTTGAATGCTCTAAAACCACCAGCTCCCCCAACTCTGCATGTAGACTTTTCCTAGAGACTAAAAACTATCAATTTCACTATTCAAGCAAACCAATGTCATGCCAAGCATTGTGAATTAGTTGGTGGTTTTGGGCATCATCATGAGTGGAAATTAGTACTGTCACGGGGGAACCTACATGTTGATATTGAGTCCCGGTGTACTTTCCACTTTTAAAATTTGTATCAATTTCAATATTGTGGAAAATATGCATTCCTTGTTAAGCCTTATGTAAAATGAAAGAAAAATATCTCACCACATATATCATTGCTAAAAATACATATGATTGCTTAAGTTGGTGGTTTTCAGGCAACCAACATTAGTAATTCACTCCAAGTGGTCAAAAGTATCTGCTTCCATATCTACACTCAACCCTCTCTAATGACACTCTCTTGGAGTTTCATAAAATGCATGTGTTCACAACTTGACATATGGAAGTTTGTGTACACAACATGACAGATTCTGCAGGGAGTTTGCAATGATAGAGTGTTGGTTTGAGTGTACGGGAGTTGTTTAAGAAGGTAGCAAGATATAACAATGGGAAGAAGAAACCATACCCTACAAATTGGAATGGTAAAAATTATATGTTTTGTAAGTTACTAGAAATGACTATGAGCTCCCAATGAAACTGAACTTTTTTTGTTTTTAGCTTAGGCACATTGCTGGATTATGTGAAATTTTTCTGTAATTTATCTTTGTTACGTTGGGGGTGCAGACGTCCTTGGGAAGAGTTTAATTTGGGCGATTTCAATGAAGGCCACTACAGTAGGGCAGTGGAGGCAAGAGATAGAGCAGAGGCCATCAGCTCGGTCTTGTATCCCAATGACAACCACAACGAGGGTAAAGAGTTGCGACTCAAGCAACAATATTTCTTTGTCTCTGCTACTCTTCAGGTAAATATCCAACACTCTGACCGTTTCTTAAGTACACAAAGAAACCCATGTTTTGCATGATGCATTTCAGGTGACGTCAAGATGTTTTCATGTTAAGAATAACATCAAATGTAACGTCTTTGACTAAGAACTACGATAGAATTAAGCGGATATGCTTCTCTTAATTAGTTCACAGAGATTACTTTGTTGTATTTTTATACCCGGACTGAGGGCCACTTTCTATTGCACTGGTCACAGTAACAAGCTTGAATTAAAAAGAAATCCAATACTTTCATTGGTGTATAAATCATTTTTATTTATTTATTTTACCTTATTTTGTTTTACACTAATCCAAATAACAAGAACGAGCACTAAGAGATGGCGCTTACGTGGCTCCTTCACGGTATGCTGAAAATATTCTTACAAGCTGTGGCCACCTAGACTATTTTTTGTGTTATAGCAAATGCCAATGTGTCACATGGCAAAACAATTTTTTCTGACAAAAAGTGATTATTGCTGTGTGGGTTGGATATTGATTACCTCAAATCTGTCATAAATGTGATGGATTATTTTAAACTTGTTATCTGCACATGATGTTGTTTCAAATTTTTAGCTTGTTCATAACATTCAGTAGCCTTCATGCTCCTGCCTTTCCTTCATGCATCATCTTGGGACTCCACCTGTCCACTTAGCTACTGATTTGGTCTTGTTGGGTGTGGAATATGCTGCCCCATCTACTGTGGGGCAAGGCAGAGCCACTACAAGCTACTGAATGTTATGTTACTTTAACACTGCAAGTAGTTTTTACAAAACTTGCCAGTGTCTATCATCAGGATACCTGCTCCAGAATTGGTTGTTTTAACATATTTTTGTATGGTTGTGCAGGATATCATGAAGCGTTACAAGAAATCCGGAGATGCAATTTCAAAGTTCGACAGTAAAGTTGCAGTGCAGCTCAATGACACACATCCCACCATTGCTATTCCAGAGCTCATGCGCCTCTTCCTAGATGAGGAGGTCAGCACCTCGTATACTTAACCCCTAAAGGACCAAGGATTCATGGTTTTAAAATGACAAATTCAATTGATCACATTGTGAAAAATATAATCAAGATGGGACTGAATTCTATGTCATCGGAATGAATGAAGAACATTGCATGTGTTGGTCAACAAACACATAAACTTGAACAATAGGAACTCCTCTTAGGACCTACTTAAAAGTGCTAAAAAAACATGAAACCCAAATTCGGGCTTCTTGGTCCTTCAGGGGTTAATGGAGCTCTTCTGGTTCTTTGTTTACAACGTGCAAGTGATTTTCATCTTGTGCATTTTTGTTAAACCTATCAAATGTAATCAGTAGTTGAGGTTTGCAATGTAAACCGTGCGTAGATTTTTTCATGAAAGTTAATGTTAATATTTTCATGCCTTGAAAGCCGACACTCTTTTCTGGCTAATGGTGATGGTGCTATTTTTGGAATGCAGAGAATGTCTTGGGATGCAGCTTGGGACATCACTACTCGCGTGTTTGGTTACACCAACCACACCATTCTGCCTGAGGCGCTTGAGAAATGGTCCGTCCCATTGATGCACAAGCTGCTGCCTCGCCATTTAGAAATCATTTATGAGATCAATTATCGGAATCTGCAGGTACACCTCTACAAAGCTAGCTTTGTAATAACTTTTCCGAGCAATTACTGTGGGCCAAGGTGATTCTGATAAGATCTTTTATCTTTTGTTATTCCCTCTGTTCCAAAATAATAAGCACCTTTGAGAAATTGTGCGTACTGAAGGAATTGATTGGGCGAGTCATGGCGTCATTGGTTAATTAATGCGTGCTCTACGACGTCGTCCCGCACAGAAGGCGAGTGGAATAAGCAAACGATTGTTTTATTATGGAACAAAAAATATGTTCTCATGTGCATTTTATATTGACACAATGCTTTTTATTCTGGAACAGAGGGAGTATAAGTTTGATTAAAAGTACAATGTTTACCTTATTCAAAACAAAAGAAAGTCACGTATGATTGAGCCTATGTGGCTACAATAATTATATATAACTTTAAAAAAATTTAAATCTTTTGGAGAAGATGCAAGTTACAATGAGAATTCACAGGGTATACTACTATATGAAATATCGGTTTAAATTTGGAAATCTCATAGGTGAACATGGTAATTTGGGCATTAACTCGTAGAGCTTCTCAATATGTAAAACTTTTCAGATTTGAGAGGTGGAGTAAAAACCAAATTTGATAAACCAGAACAATATTAAGAAAGTCAAAAGGCTCTTCCACAGTAAATGGCTAAAGGTAGAATATTACACATAGCTTAGCTACACTATTGGGCAAAGACACCTCATTTGCATGGATTAATAATGTTAATTATGTGGTTGGGCGTAAAGGATAGAAAACTCATCTTCAAGGTTGAAATTGGGTTTGAGCAGCTAACAAGGGTTAATTGTTTTTTTTTTTTTTTTTTTTTTTTTCAGATTGTTGAGGCCAGGTGGCCAGGTGATACTGAGAGGCTCATCAAGATGAGCATTATTCAAGAGGGGGAAACGAAGATGGTGCGCATGGCCATCCTCGCCACCGTTGGATCACACGCGATCAACGGTGTCGCTGAGATTCACTCCGGCTTGGTGAAAACCTCCCTGTTTCCAGAGTTTGTGGACCTGACGCCTGCAAAATTCCAGAACAAGACCAATGGTGTGACACCACGCCGATGGATCCTGCAGGCCAATCCCAGCCTGAGCAAGGTATGCCCTTCATATTCTTGAGTTTCATGTGTTTTTGACAGAGACTATACAAAAAACCGAGAAAATAAGAAGTTTTGCATATTAGAAATGGGAGTAATGGCAAGGATTTATTTTTCATAGAGAGAAGGAAAAATCACGAAGAGGCGATCGAATTCCATATTTTTATTCCCAATGGATAATTTATTTAAATTTTCAAGGTGAAATGCTTTTCAAACCTTGAAATTGTTTCCTAGACTCTTCAATAATCAAGTATTCTTATAGATAATTTCGTGCAAGGAATCACTCAAAATTGATAGGCCATGATGCCCATGAACTGCGTCTATCCAATTCCCTACCAAGCCCTAGATTAGCTCAATTTCAAAAAATATCACACCTTGCACCTAGGATTGTCATAGTTGTCAGACATTCTTGAAAATGAGTGAAGGATGTCTTTGTTGAGTAAAAGTCTATAGCTTGGTTCATGGGGTCCTCACTGTTTTCTGTATTTCTACCTTAACCAATGATTTACTCTCCTTGAGAGTCCACTTCCTATTCTACTGAGCACCTTTTTCACACTGCCCATTTTAGGATGGTTCAAAACATGCCCTTTTTACTTAATACTAACTAAGCTAAAAGAAATTTAATTTTGCAAGTAATGTACTATTCCAATAACGTCCTTGTTTGCATGCCATGCTGCTGGATCAATGATCACAAGAAAATCTCACAAGGTATGTTTGTTTGCAGGTCATCAGTAAAGCCGTAGAGACTGATGAATGGGTGCTGAAGCTGGATTTACTGCAGGTATGTCTTTTTGCTCTCTTTATTTACACAAATATTTGAATTCATACCTGCCCTAAAGCTTTTACTGTGTATTAACCCTCAATTTTTGGATGATTATGGACATGCAAGATTGGTTTAGATCAGTTGACATTGGAGAAGTTACAGATTTTTCTCCAAAAATATTGTATTGTTTGTGTGAGAACCATCCTTCTAGAGCCTATGTAATACTTGATAGTTTCTTATCTAATAGGGTTATTTTATTAAAGCTGGTGGTGTATTGGCCATTGACTTTGTGGTTTTTTTAGAGGATGAAACATTTGGCCAGCAACAAAAGCTTGCAGCATGATTTCCGAGAATCAAAGCAGCTCAACAAAGCACGTCTAGCTGCACTCATCAAGAGTCAGTGTGGTGTTGAAGTAAGCAAATCCATGCTCCAATTTTATATATATATATATATATATATTAATGTTTACATGAATTCAGAGCTTGGCATGTGGGAAGTGTCCAATCACATGTATACACAATAGCAAATATTCTGTGATATTGGTCAGTGATAATAACAAGTTCAGATTCAGTACGAAAAGAGAGAGATGTGTTTTTTTTGTTACAATATCAGTCTTATCTGACTGGTTGTTACAATTTTCTGAACGCAATTTTATACCCTGAATCTGATGAGTTCCTTTTTATCCTTGGTTTCAGGTCAATGAGAAGGCGCTTTTTGATGTGCAAATCAAGCGTATTCACGAGTACAAGCGCCAGCTCTTGAACATCTTGAGTCTTATCCATCGCTACATCTGTATCACGGTAATGAACCCATCCTTGTAGAAAATTACCCAATGCGTCATAAAGACACCTTTTTGTGCAACTTACCCAATGCGTCATAAAGACACCTTTTTGTGCAACTTGATACCAAATTTTGTCTCAATTTAATCTCAAGTGGTAATTGTATTATAGAAAAATGTGGAAAAAATCTTTGTGTAAGAAACAAACAAAAGATTTTAAATCACCAGATTTGTCTTCTTTACATTCTTAGTTAACTTCTTTGAATATTCGTTGTCTCTAAATTTTTACATTTATAAAATAACCTTATTAGATAGAAATCTTCTACAGGCTCTGTAAGAATGTTTCTCACACTAGAGCAAGAATGTTATGGTATAGGCTCTTCATCAATCTTGTTGTTACTGACCTCATTGTTTTTTCTTTCTCTTGGTCTTTGAATGACAGACTGCCTCACCTGCAGACCGAGCAAAGTTTGTGCCTCGTGTGGCCATTTTTGCCGGCAAGGCAGCTCCAGGCTATTACCTGGCAAAACGGATTATTCAACTCATCAATGCGTGAGTACATAACATTCTATAACCTAATTTCTACAACATTTTATATTCCACCGTTTGATCTTTTGCAACACCATCATTAGAGGATGGAATATCTCTTCCAATATTCTTAGGGAAGGATTTTTAGTTAAAGTGCTCACTAATACCTCACCACTTTGATCCCTATTTTTGTGTAGAACCTGCTAAAACTGGTTAATAATGTTATGCACACAGCTCTGTCAAGCTGAATTGTTTTTGTTGAACATGCTATTCCTAACAATTGGAAATTTGGTACACAGGGTTGGTGCTAAAGTGAACAATGACCCCGAGGTTGGAGATTTATTGAAAGTGGTGTTCATTCCCAACTACAGCGTGTCACTTGCTGAGGTATGAACCAGAAACTTAACCCCTCAAAGACCAAGGATTCATGTTTTAACAATGGCCAAGTCAATTGTGAAAAAAATAAATAATTCAAATGGGGCAGAGGTTTTTATCACTAGAATCAGCATGTGTGGTCAATTTTTTTAATGAAATGAAGTTCTCATATGAAACTTCTACAAAAACATAAGGCCCTTTCAACCCGACAAGATAGACACAAGAGTAAATCTGAATACTATGATAAGAATACCTCTCGGAAATGCTGTAATTTCATTATGGGCCTTTGTCAGAATAATCATCTTGAAATAAAAAGTGTTTCAACACGCTGTAATTATTCTTGCGGTGATTTTGAAGATACCAAAGAGAAGCAAGAACCTTATGTAGGAAGTTCTCTTTCAAAGAAAACATAAGGTTGTTTAGTGGTGAAGGAAAGAGGACATTGTTTCTGGAAATTTCACATTGTACATGGGGTATAATATATAAGCATTTGGAGTTCTCAATGAAGAATCACTTGGAAAAGCAACCACCAAAGTGAAAAGTGTATTGTGAGACTTGTGTAGGTGATCATCCCTTCCAGTGTACATGGGGTATAATATATAACCATTTGCAGTACTCAATAAAGAATCACTTGGGAAAGCAACCACCAAAGTGAAAGGTGTCTTGTGAGACTTGTGTAGGTGATCATCCCTGCCAATGATATCTCCCAGCACATCTCCACAGCGGGGATGGAAGCCAGCGGCACGTCCAACATGAAGTTTGTCATGAACGGCGGCTTGATCGTGGGTACCATGGATGGGGCCAACATTGAGATTGCCAATGCCATTGGACGAGAGAACATGTTCGTGTTTGGAGCCTCCGCTGAAGAGGTGGATGGGCTTCGTCATGGACTCAAAAACAAGGGCGAGCAGATCATCGACGAGCGCCTTCTTGAGGTTTATTTCTTGTTTGGTTTTTGATTGCAGATTCGACGTTGGTTTATGATACTCGATTTGTTGTGTATGGCGAGATTTATTTACACGACAGAAAAGTTGAGGTTTGATGTGTTATGAAAACCTGGTTTAGATTAGTTTGGTTTCGGGTGGCAATGACTAATGAGAATTGGCATCGGCAGGTCTATCATGCAATCGAGTCCGGCGAATTCGGACCATACGAAGAGTTTGAGCCTATCTTGTACTCTTTGCGGGAAGGGAGGGACTACTACTTGCTAGCCCATGACTGGCCCTCTTACCTTGATGCTCAGGTCAGAAACAAAAAACAGGCTTTTTGTTCCTTTGCGATTATCATATTCATTAAAATGGTATGTTTCAAAGTGCCAAAGTTGTGACATTCAAGTGCACGGAGCTTTGAAAACTAGGACCAACATATATCTCAGGTTAACCCTGAAAGGACCAAGGATTCATAGTATTAAAATGACAAATTCAATCAATCATATTGTGAAAAATATAATTCAGATAGGACCAGGTTTTATATTGCATGTGTTGATCAATAGACAAATAAGTTTGAATAAAAGGAAGTCTACATAGGACCTATTCTAAACTGCTATAAAAAACATGAGGCCTAATTTGGGCTTCTTGGTTAAGACTGACGTCTCGAAACAAGTGCCAATCTCCTTAAATTTTGCCATTTTAACGAACACGACGGACAATTATGAAGCAATTTTGGTGCTATTATTGTTGGTTGCAGGACATGGTGGATCGGGTCTTCATAGATGAATCTGAATGGACAAAGCGGTGTGTTGTGAGCACCTCCATGATGGGCGTTTTCAGCAGTGACCGAACCATTGCCGAGTACGCGAAGGAGATCTGGAGTGTTACGGTATGTCCGACTTTACTCCAAACCCTAAACCCTAAATATCTGTCATTCAGTACTCAACTTTTTCTTTTTTGCAAACAATACTTCTTGCTCATGATCCTTTCTTTGAATTGACCCCTAAAGGGCCAAAAACCCTGAATTGGGCCTCATGTTATTTTTAGCAGTTTTGAGTAGGTCCTATGTGGACTACTTTTTGTACAAATTTATTTAATTTTTAACCAACACATGCAATATTCTTTGCTGATTCTAGTGATATAAAATTTGGACTCTTCTAAATTATATTTTTTACAATATGATCAATTGAATTTGACCTTTTAAAACCATTAATCCTTGGCCTTTTAGGGGTTAAGTTCCAAGTGCCTAAACTGAAAACAGAAACTCCACTTTGGAAACTTACAGAACTTTCAAAAGATATTTTTGCTGTTTGGTTTGCTTTATTCTTTCTATTGGTTACCTTCTTTGGCACTTCCGGGTTAACCCCGCATTCATGGTTTTCAAATGACAAATTCAATTGATCATATTGTGAAATATATAATTCAGATGGGACTAAATTTTATATCATCAAAATCAGTGAAGAGCATTGCTTGTGTAGGTCAAAAAACAAATAAACTTGAACAAAGGGAAGTCCACATATGTCCTCAAAAACTGCTTAAAAAAAAACATGAGGTCCAATTCAGGCTTCTTGGTCCCTTTAGGGGTTAACCCCTAAAAGACCAAGAAGTCCAAATTGGGCCTCGTATTTTTTTAGCAGTTTTGAGTAGGTTTTATGTGGACTTCCTTTTGTTCAAATTTGTTTGTTTCTTGACCATCATATGCATTATTCTTCACTGATTCCAGTGATACAAAATTTAGTCTCATCTGAATTATACATCTCACAATATGATTATTGTAGTACAAGATTGGATTCAACAGTAGGGTGCCGAATATTTAAATAATTTCTAAGAATAGATTCGGCCCTTGTACTTTTTGAAAATTTTCTTCTTTAAATTTGAAAAAAAGTGAAAAAGAAATTTCCTAAAATTTTGGCCCTTATTAAAATAATATAATTAGTGTCAAAGCCAATCATGTAATACGGTAATTGAATTTGTCATTTTAAAACCATGAATCCTTGGTCCTTTAGGGGTTAATGAATCTGATCACTTAGCATGGACTAACGCACGTGTCTTTTGTTTTCCTTTCCAGTCCTCACCAGTTGCATCTGCGAAGCTCCATTGAAGCTCCAATTCCAGTTGCAGAAATAAGAAGCTCCTGCAGCAGGAGCGTGAAGATGCGTTTGTAATGAATCCTGGGTAGCGGAGTGTAGCATCATCCTACCCCACATTTCCTTTGAAGAGGTATCAATGGCAACAAATTTTGAAGATTATTAGTAGTACAAAGCTCCTAATGCTTGCAGTGCTTGTTGAATAACAGGCTAGAATGTGACGACAGAGAGTAATAACATTCTGATCCTTCACTGCAATTGCCTGTGTCTATTGACAAAAGTTTTTCATTTCCGTTGTGTCACAAATTCTAGTCCATTTGTATAATATATCTCTTTTCATTAGGGTAAACTTTGACTCAGTTTTTTCTAACTGTTCTACATTGTCATCCATAACATTCTTAAACCGTAAACGTCCCAGCGTCCAGAAACTGGATCATGAACAGATTAAATGCCTTGCAACTTTCTCATACAATTTTAGATGACTTTCATCCAAGTCACCTTTGTAAGACTATTAAATTCTCTACCAACTACAATAAATCTCTTGTGATGGGGAGTTGATAATATTGGAGAGGGCTCCAACCAGTGAAGTTAAAGTGAGCGAATTTTCGCCAGGTGGCTACACTTGTATTCATGTGGCTAATCGCAACAAAGGAAAAATAAAATAAAAATGGAATAATCGCCTTATGCTTTCCACCGTTGCATGATGCATGGCCTGATTGCTAGGTTGGCTGGATCTGCCTTAGCCCTAGTGACATCATCGTGACCTGCTGCCAACTACCTTTGTTGGCCATGACGTCCGCCCCCTACACCCTAAATCGCCTCCTCCTGAGCCCAGGCAGGTCATATATTGTACATGGCTGAAGATTCAAAGTAAGTTTCAACGTACAACGTACAACCTTCGCCTATTTTGCTCTTAATAAAATCCACCACTGTAGCCCATTCGTCATACTTCCACAAGGCAGGCAGCCTTCGGTATTCAACAAAAGCAAAGTGGCATTAGCCTTTAACCCCTAACTGCCTAAGCGTCCATTTTTTGGACGATGTACAGATTTCATCCATAATTTCTCATCCGTCATGCACTTGTAGCAGTGTGGAATTTTTACTGTAGATTTTGTGGGAAGTTAGCTTCATGCATATGTGATCCGATTAGAAAGGGGATGATTTGTGAAAATTTTATGCCTCCTTTCATGTTGTAGTGATTCACCCAAAATTTTGAAGATTTCAGTGTAAAAGTGCTCTAAAAAAAGTCAACTCATAAAATTAAGCAACCAAAAACCCTCCAAAAATCACTACACTTAGAGTATTACATTTCAACCAATCACAATGAATTTCATCCGTAGATTGTCAATATCTTATTCGTAATTGAATTACAAAATAATTTTGAATTTCACGTTTCAAATTTCATACAAAATTATTGGTAATAGCAATCATAGATCTAACCGTATGGATAGAATCTAAAATTCATAATGTACTACTTTTATTCATATATCAAGTTCAAAATATCCCTCTAAGTTGCATTTTATAATGCATCTTTGCAAAACTGCCGAATTTGGAGAAGGCTCTAGGCATTTAGGGGTTAAGGTTGAAAAAAATAATTCCCATAAGCCTTTTTGCTAATGAGCCATATATTCTCCACCTTCACTGCCTCCAACTGCAAGTATGTCAAATTTGTTGGGTAGATTTTATGCTTGCAATGGTCCTTTCATGTACACGTCATGTACATTTGGGCCATGCTAATATCTATTTTTGAGACTAGCATCTACTTGTGTTCAAAGGGTTGGTACGTTTAGGGGTTAAGTAGTAGGGTACTGCACCGCCTACTCCTTGGTTGTCTGTTCTTTAACTAATACAATAACTTTCCTTGGAACATGGAGTGAAAGATGACACTTGCCATTATATGAGGGAATTTAGTAGGAGTCAAGCATGTAGACAAACTTAACCCTTTAACGTCTGATTCAACATTGTTTTCAAAGATTTGTTATAAAATGTTCGATGAAAAACAAAAATGGACATAACATTTAGTAGCATTCAGCCACTCTGCCTTTTCATCCATCATGTGATTTCTATCCATGTAGTGCATTAAGTGTAGCCCTTTATTTTTCATTTTTCAGAGAGTGGGGAGGATGGGGAAGAAAGCATGAAGGTCATAAACCATTGTCACTGGAGGGACAAAAGAAGTGCAATGTTCAAAGATTTTTTTTTATTCAAGTTGCCCATTTTCTATGCACTGTAACATTTTTGGGTTTGCCATGCACCGTAACATTCTTGGGTTTAAAGTATTATTACTTATAATGTTGTTCTCTTTAAAAGTCAAGATATGTGGGGATGTGTTAGCAAAGACCATGCACGGTTACCTTACCTTCTAGTTTTCCAAGACCTCCATATGTGGAAGAACATGAGTAGCTATTGATTGTTCGTTGGATGACAATGCAGAATATGTTGCACATTCTTTTCAAGAGCAAAGCAGAGCCAATGAAGGTTATCGAATGTTATGGAGTTTATGTTCAAAGAAAAGTTATAAATGTCAATGTGAAGATCACATCTGTACAGTTGGATTTATCATATTTTTTATTGCTATTTTTAAATTAATTTTGCAAGATTTTCTCTTGAAATTCAATTAAAAATCCCAAATTAACACAAACAAATAAAATAAAATATTGTAATGAAATTAGAATAACATGCATTAGAAGATGGTATGGTTTCCATTATTTGATTCTACTTATTTTGGAAAATCATGTTAAGGTCTCACTTTTTGAACTAAGAATGAAACTTGACATAAACTAATTGTGTTGTTTTTCAAAAAATCAGAATATCTTATTTTGAAGATCCATATTGTACAAATGATAGTCAACTAGCACAAGAATCGAGATAAATTTGGATGGATGAAAAACTGTACAGGATGTAGTGTTGATAAAGGTAATATCTGTGGGTCCATTCTCCAAAATACTTATCAAACCCGACTTCTTTTGGTTGCTTTGGAGAGTCCTTTGGAGAGTCCTTTGGAGAGTCCTTTGGAGAGTAGCTAGAGACAAGAAAGTCATGATTTTCATTCAAAGAACAATTTTGTAGTGTATTTTTTTCAATTTTCATTCACATGATCATCATTCTCATTCAATTATCCCAAAATTTATACCAAAAAAGTGTTATTTATCATTTAGAAAAGTCCTTGGTGAGTCATTAAAACCACTGCTGACAGAGCTATTCTAGTGCTTTTGATAGCTAATTGTTTACAATATTGCTTTCATCTTGTACTATGTGTTTTATATACATGTTGGAAACATTGACATATCACTCTCCTCTCTAATTACAATTTAAATCAAACATCACATTGAAAATGCCTTGAAAAAAGCACTGAAAAAGCACTGCTGACAACTTAGGTGGTACGTATTTCGGATAATGGACCCCTGTTCGTTGTCTATTATATGGATGCAGGCGCATCAAAGGGTGAAGATGTGAAAACAAAGAGCATTGGAGAAAATTTTGGAAACGTTAGTAGGGGTACAAAGTCTAAGGCTTAAGAATGTTATGCGGTGCTTTTCTTTTGTTGGCAAACCTCAGCTAGATTCCCCTTAAAAAATATCATGTATAAAGAGCTAGGAGCTCAACTACCTTAAAAAAAGCACTGATTGTCACCTCAACTCTAAATCTCCCCCTCCCCCCCTTCAACATTAATGCAAGAGGACAAAACCTGCCCCCTATTTTGTGCATGTTAAGGTCCACCTTAAAAAAGAATCCCCTCTTCCAAAGATTTAAAATTCCCAAAAAGGTCTCCATGGACTAATTAGAAATTGTAGGCCCTAAATTTGCAACACAATTTGCCAAAAAATGACCCTAGGGTGCCCAAAATGAAAATTCATAAAATGGGGCCATGAGTGAATAGTGCTTGCATGTACGTCAGGGGGATTTAGAGTCGGGGTTGATTGTCATATTCATTGTATTCTCAATATTTACTTGTTAATAACAGTTACATAATATATCGTATAATGGCAAATATCCTACAATTTACATATTATATCCTATAATGGCGTTTCCACATATAGGACTTCCTTTAGTGTATATATACCCTACTCTAGGAAATTAGGACCAGATGTGGCAACTTCAGATTGGTCCTAAACAATACAATTACAACCTATAGTATATTCCAAATCTTTGTAGAGAACTCCTCTTCATCTCTTTCTATTCTCAATTCTCCATAGTGTACTCTTCAAAATACAACTACTAATATGTGACATGTGTCGTAGGCTACGCTAGATAGAGTACTCCATGGGCTTGCTGCGTCGTGCAGTGGGTGCATGTTTGCACCTTGTTGCTTCGGGACTCAGAGATAGCATGCATCCACTACATGCCGTAGCAGAGCCCATGGAGTACTCCATCTAGTAACAGGGGAGGGTACCAAATTCTAGTGCTTTTAGTCTAGAAGTTTTGGTGTCCTCCTTTGGATGGCTTTTGTTCACTATCTTGAATGGTTGTAGGTCTTCTTGGTGCTTTGACAAGCACGGTGATAGGCCAGTCCTTTCAGGGTTAAAACCATGAAGCTAGTGTTTCCGGGTACTGTCTTTAAACAGAAACCCGGATGCCGTAAGCAACTTCCATGATCCTGTATTGAATGGAGACTCTAATGTTGCACTGAAAACTTCGCGCTCCGCCTGCGTGTAAGCACAATATTGTATGCGTTGTACATGCTCAACTGATACTTTTGGGCTGAAGTTTGAAACTGAAATTGCTAATCCTTCCCCTGCAACACCATAACATTCTTTAGCTACTACTGCAACACACCCTTTTGCTTGTGCAGAGAATCAACATATGAACAGGGAATTGATGATGTGGAACATGTAGAAATTATTAAAAAAAACAGAAGTTTGTTGAGCTGCCAAGCCATCATTAGGCAGAGATGGCTTTGATTCTCTAAAAAGATTACAATTCTGGCCTGCGATGTTGATTCCCAAGGGTGAACAATGGGGCTGCTAAAGAATGTTATAATGACACAAATGGTTTTGTGATCTAAGATCTAAGTAATTCCAAGCATCACTGGTCTATTAACCCTAAAGACCAAGCCCAAATTGAGCACCATTTTTATTTTTTGTTATATATATATATAGCAGTTTTGAGTAGGTCCTATGTGGACTTCTTTTTGCTCAAATTTATTTTTTCTTTGACCAACACATGCAATATTCTTCACTGATTCTAGTGATATAAAATTTGGTCTCTTCTAAATTATAGTTTTTACAATATGATCAAATTGAATTTGACATTTCAAGGTTTACATGTGGTATTGTAGGTCAAAGTGGGGATACCTTTATATTGTAATAAATAACCTCGAAATTGAATCAATTAAAAATAAAAAAATAAAGCATACCATGAGAGATGCACAATACGTTTTCATTTGGAAACATATCTGCAACGGCAAGGAAAGTGTTGATGTACCGGCGATGTCCATCCTCATACGATTCTTCCCAATTGGGTAACTGCCAAAAAAAAAAAAAAAAAAATCTTTAATAGTAGTATGTAGGTTTTGTGTCACTCTCATTGTCCGCCCCCTTTGAAGTGGATAGGGCTCACATTTGAAGTATAAAACATAGGACAAAAATTAGGGGAAAAAAATGCCAAAAACTAGGACAAAAATCTGGTTTCCTATTTTATGATTGTGTAGATCCTTACTCTCAATGGCAAAGTCATGTAAGCTATTGCATGTAGAAAGTACACACATGAAAAAATTCACTTTCTTCAATGTCCACTATGTCTTGGCATGTTTTCAACCAATAAGATGCATAACACATTCAAAAGGATGTCATCTTTACCTCATAATTGAAACAAATTGATTATAACATGTCTTCTAAAATATTTAAAGATCACATCTATGTACTTTAGTTGCAAAAATCCATACAACATATAAAAATCTCGTCATAAATTATCATTCATAACATCGAGAAGCAATTATTATACATACCCATTTTAAAAATATAGAAACCAAGTGCTACCCTCACTCACAATTTGTGAAAGTAGAACCTTATTGTGAGAAATAACATTATTTATTGAACCATGAAAATGATAAGACATTATTTTCATTTTGAAACAATTATTTCTCAAACTAAACATACATTCATATTGTTCAATCATAGTATTACTACAACTATTTAATGTTGTATTGTATGTAAATTTGAAAATTTAGTGTACTATTTGTAGTTCTAAAATACATGTTTATACTTATATTTGAGTTTGTGTCACGAATGAGTTCATTCAAAGGTGCAATTTCTCACCTGGGAAAGTACCGGTGTAACTGAGACGTCCACCACTCCACTTGGAAGAACCGAGAAGAGCTCATCTAGAGGCAAATTCCAAGCTTTGGTACTTTTAGGATCACGAGGAGGATATCTGATTGCTCGGTTGTTCATAAGCTCTGCTAATCCATACTCTATGGAGACCTGTAATTCAAATCAGACGCCAAACTCATGTCATAATTCAGTACTAAATAAAATAACATTCTTTAGAGGGCCATTGTTGCAACCAAGAATCCGAATTCATCAAATGTTCATATAAAAGATTGTATGTTGGCAATTGTGAGTTTGCCAACACACAATGAGCGAGTGTCATCTGACTTAATTACTCCCTGCAATTCAGCAGCAGTGCTTTTCTTCGAATTGCTCTTGTAAACAAGTGACTTGAAGATTTGGTACTTAATGAAATTCCTCGCAAAACATTTGTTGCATATCCTGTGAACGACGTGAACATGCCCATGAACAGTCGTAACCCTAAAATTCTAGTCGGAAATGAAGCTCAAATTCAATCGGTTGAACTCAACGTCTGATTTCAATCAGTTGATTTCAACGTCTTCTGTGAAATGAAGAAACTGAGTATCGTAAAATGAAGAAGCTTATAAGCAAGATATTTGCCAGGAGCGAGGGTCATCTAACTTACTCAGTGTTTTTTTCGAATTGCTCTTGAAAACAAGTGACTTGAAGATTTGGTACTTAATGAAATTCCCAATTACTGAATCAGCAAAAGATGTGTTGCAACGATGCAGAACTCATTTTCTGAACATGCCCATGAACAGTCGAAACCCTAAAACTCCAGTCCGAAATGAAGCTCACAAGCAATCCAAATTCAATGGATATCCAAATTCAATCAGCCGAATTGAATGTCTTCAAGAAATTGAGAATGATGATGTGCAGGTTGAGGAGTATGTTTTTTTACCTTGAGGTTGGCGTTTTCAGCCGAGCCTGCATCAGGGTACATGCCCTTGATGAACCCCGCGGCCGTCTGCACGCACCGCAGGAACGGCGACGTAACGATGCGCGAAATCACGACGCCCTGGCCCCGCAGCTTCTCCCCGACGCGCACGGCTTGCTCCACGCCCAGCTCCGTGAGCGGCGGATCCCACGTCCTTGCGCCCTCCTCGTGGCGCCACTGGCGGTGCGCGTCGTCCCACCGCTGCCCGTGCCGCATCACAAACAGCTGCTGCCGCTTCGCCATCGATCGCCACACACACCGCACAAGGAACCCTGACGATCGATGCACTAAATTCTTGGTACTAATCACTTGATTACAAATTGAACAATCACTTGCAAAACTTGCTATAAACAACAACAGTTTGACAGTAATTAGAGTGTCTATTCTCGAAAAGGGGAGAGTAGTCTTACACCAATGATTTTGGGCACTAACTCATTGTCATGATGAACAGACACTTCATTCACGCCGGTCTCGAAAGTTCGAGGACCGGAGTTCTTATCTATCTACTTCGCAGTGAATTGGACAAAGGTTTCCTGTGCCGGTTACTCAAGATTGATGGATCTGAGCTAGAGATGGGAGGCACTGTTGTTGATCGAATATGCTAGTGTTGTTGTGATCGATCAACCCCATTTGGGGTGTATATATTTGGACTACGAGGATTCTGGAATATATTGACAGTGTCGAATGTCGACTGACTGATCGATTGATAGCAGAGGCGGAGGTTGCGCGTGTGTCGGTAACAAGCGTCGGCTGTGCAGACATGCAAGACATTCTAGCCAAGCGTTGTTACCGACTTTGCAATTTTCTTTTGCCGATTGACTGATTCATTGCCGACTGACTGGTTGATTGGCCGACTCAGTCACACGGTCTTGGCATGAGAGCATCCGCACCCTCAAAATTTGGTGTCACAGGTTATCGTCTTCAAATCCTTGAACCAAGATTTGGGGATGGTGCTGGTTGGTTGTTAAAACTTTCATGCCTGCAATTACTCTAAAGTTTTTAGAGCTTGTTTCCATTGGAGTGGTTCGTGGAACTGGAGGTCCAACTTCTGTGCAAGCAGGAAACCAAAATATATATACTTCCAAATGTTTACTCCAACTACATTTTTGGAGAAAAGTAGGTCCGGTTACCTTCCAGGTCCTCTAGTGTTGCAGTTCAACTTTTGCGCAATTGGAGCTTGGAGGGTCCAGTACGCCATTGGAAACGTGCTCTTAGAGCATGGCCAACACCTATTTTCACACTCCAAATGTCACTTTTGAATGATAACTTAGGTATGTTTTGAGTGTGGAGCTTGATTTTAGCTCGCCAAACATTTGCGCCTTGGAAACTGAGCTTGACCTTAGCACATGAAATGTCGGTTTGTCCTATGCATTAGGAATTTAGGACCTCGCCGATTTCCATGCGATATCTGATATTTCATCGGTGCGTGCATTTTTCGCACGGATTCCGCAGGGATTTTGTTCTAACTCTGCACTGAATCCACACGGATTCTACATTCACTCTTTTCGTTATTTAACAAAGTGCAGAATCCATGCGGAATTAATGCAAAATTCTTGCAGAATCTGTATGAAAAATGTACGAATCCATGAAATATTGGATGTCGCATGGAAATCGTTTAAAATCCGTTAAATTCGTTAAAAATCCGTTAAATTCTTATCAAAATGTTCATCCATTTGAGCAAACTCTCATTCAATTATGACAACTTCATCAAAATTCTAGATGAAAGTGATACATTGTTTATTTCAATGGTACCATATGTTTGAAAACTGAAAAATTGCATAAAAGTCAGTGCCCTATATAGACTATGAACCAACTGTGCAATCAGTATATAGTCATGTGTAATCATTATTTTCCATCAATCTAGGATAAAGAGTTCTTCCTTAAATAGTTATAGAGGGACGTATTCATATATCAATATATTGTGCTCATATTTCGTGGTTCTCTCACCCACCTTGATTTTTAGCACTTTTCATCCAGTTTTTAGAAAATCTCCCGGTTTCAATAGTAGGCTGCGAATGCTCTGAGCTTGGGCCTTTTTATGTTCAGCTCTAGCTTCTATGTGAGCTCTTCACTCTTGCCTTTCTAGGGAAGGAAGGGTCTACACTCTTCATTCTATTTAAGGTGAATGCCACTCTATTTGTGCCATAATTTAGAAGTCCTAATTGTGCCATTATGTACCAATAGTATACATCGGAGGCTTTTTTTTTCCACTCTCTCCATACTGGCAAGGAATATTTTATTTGGAAAGCGCAAGTGGCGATGTTCCCTTTTGGAAGAGTGCGTGATTTCAATGCAACATTATTTCAATGAAAGGGATAATATTGTATTTTCTCTAACTTAACCACTAAAAGCCCGAGGGGTATTGGACAAAACAAAGATGTGTTATAATATATGCCTTCCATATGTTTGATGAAGTTTGGTTACATAGACAAAATGTAGGACATCATCTCTACAAATTATCCTTACAGTTAAACCTCCAAAAATAACTTTAGATATTTTATAATGAATTTAAAAGCATTAACCTTTGAAAATTTGTACAAATTATAATTTTCACTTTTAGAGTTTAAAATTTAGCATGATTGGTTAAAGTTGGTTTATCTATTGTAAACTTCAAAAAAGAAAAAGAAATGTTGGCGAGAACATCATTAGTTTCTCCAAATAGCAATTTTTTTAACACTAGGACTATGTTGAGGTGATCCACTTTGAAAATTTCTCCCGGGTAGAGTTTAACTCGGATTGACATAATTCAAATTGCATTGGAAAGTAGACTTGATGTAGTATTTTAAAATATTTTTTATTTTTTCAAAAATTTATTTTTTTGTTCCGGGTAGCCGTGAAATTCGGGCAGCGACCAGAAAATGGTCGTTTGAGCATTTAGGGGTTAAATTAGCTGTTCAAATGTCTAGCTCGTGGGCATGAATCAAGCTTCTTTGACAATTGGTGAAGGTTGGATTTTGTGAGAGTGGGGATTTCAAGTCCAAATCTCCATACTCAGCAAAGGAATATTTGGTGAAATTTACCTTGACAAAGCTTAATTTTGAAGCTAATGTAGCGAATACATATGACTCGTTAGTATTCATGAAAAAAAAGTTCACCAGAAAAAAAACTCTAATATACATATCAAAATTTTCAATGTAGGACATTGATACATAGTGATTACAAAGTGACACAAATAGTCACATGGTATAAATAGGGTGGTTTTATTCCCATGGATAGGCTAAATCTGGATTTGAAGTTGAATGAATGTACAATAGATGTAGAATCACAAATTTAACCCTTAAATGACTTTGCAACTTGATAGTATTTGGAAGAATCTTGCTCGTAACTTCTACTCTGTTGCATCAAGTGGGGTGTTCTAATTGTCAAACCAAGCATCTTTGAGGGATCTATATTTCCTTAGAATGGATACAAGATTCACAGTTTTTTTGTTTTTTTAATAATAGCAAACATCTTTAGCAACTAAAAGTCATAAGGGTGTGGAAACTACCTCGATACTAATTCAAACCTTGTACACCTATTGATGAATATTATTTATTTGCTTTGAATTTTGTATTGGCCATTTGTGCGTCACTATTCAAGAAAGAACTTCATGATGGCTACTTCAAACATTCAAGTGTTTTTAAAACTACGTATTTTGTAACTCCTAAAATATTTCAGTGCTTTTAGGCCATTATGATGTCTCTTGGAAAAATTTCAAAATACTTTTATTAATATTCATTGGAGGTAACATGAGGGAAACCTCAATCTTACGAACACAAGTCTTAGGGCATTGCTTGGGGCATTGTAGCTATACTTGCCTTTGAATATCCCATAAATTATGTGATGTTCATATCAAATGGAGTTTTTGAAATTATTGTCGTAGCTACATATAATCTTCCTCATCCTCTATCTTCTTGGTTCTGAATCTATTTTAAATTGATTATTTTTAGTGCATTCTTGATAAGCAAACTATTCTATCTTTGTGAGAATTTTAATCTTGCAAAATGAAAGCAACAAGCTACATATGGTTGAACTTCATTGTTCATCAATGACACCTTGTTACACTAGTCAATGACATCACTATACTCATATTGAATGCAATGATATGCTTATAATCCTCCTTTTTAAATCAAAGAAAACTTGATACAATTAAACTACATTAGAGTTAACCAAAAAGAGTGTCTCAAAGTGGAAAGAAACATTAAATTTACCTTAGACTCATTTTCAGTTCAAAAAGACTACAAAACTAGTCTATGGTGAGTTGGAGAATAATCTAAAGCAAGGCCATGCACCACCCATGGGAGTGGAACTTGTGACCTCCCCAATACTAAAGGAGAGTTTCCACAAGTTCCCCGAAGCCTAAAGGACTATTCATGAAGGGACTAAGGGATTATTAATGTGCAATCTATATTAGAAATGAATAATATTGACTTGCAGACTTTGCACAGACCCAACAGTAATAGCTTCTTGTTTTCAGTTAACTCTATAGAGTGTTAAACTTTGCATTACAAGGGTACACCTAAACCTCCTTAAAATTACATTTTCTAATATCAAATTCTTATGTATTTTGAGACTATGTCTTAAACACATTTTGAGGAGAAATTTTAACTTAGATTCTACATTTTCTTGGATCAATGGAGCATTTTCTTATATAGATCTTAAGAAAATAGGGAATATTTTATAATTTTCCCTCAAATGATCAATTTTTTCCTAAAAATTTGAACTCGATTAGGCAATTTTGAATATCAATCGACTTATCTGTAACTAAACATCGGTTCTCACTAGACATTGATTTTGAGGTGTATTGGATATTTTCTACATGTCCAATTTTGGAACACATGCAATATGAGTATGAACGTCCAAAGAATGCACTTTTTGGCTCATCATAAAAGCTCCCGTTGGACATGATATTATAGATTATAATCCTCCCTTTCAACCCATGATTCAAACTACATTGACTACACTAAATAGTGCAATTAGATTGCCCCTTACTAATTTCTCGACATTTGACACTATATAAATATTCATTGTGATTCTACAATAATGCACTACTTTTGAATTATATATTGTTGTAATCCCGGGGAAGTCACTGTCAAGAATTTAGATAACTATGAGAGAACAAATATAGGGTGTCTTTTATTCATTTGAGATAAAAATTATAAATTTATAAAAGTAATATAGGGTGTTTAAAACCAATTTGCAAATATTTTAAAAATATTCCTATAATATATATGGAATATACCCTAAATATACTATAAATAGTATAATATTTCAATTATTTCAATTATTTCATAGCCCCCCATTAAATACCCTTTGTACGCTCATATGTACCTAAAATTTACACTAAGTGACTTCTCCGAGGTTGTAATTGGAACTCATGAACCTCCATGTGTACAAATGGAAATATGACTTTGATGTGTGTGAAGTAACTTTCTTGGGGGTAAGGCAACCTCAATTTGCAAGCAACCCAATTGCACTATTTAGTGTAGTGGCCACAAAGCATTATGAAGTACACCCATACCTCTTTATTATCATTTTCTCTAATATCACATCCAAGCATATACTCTGAGGCTATGTCTCCAAGTGTACACACTTGTACATGTCAAGTTCTGAACACATGTGATTTAATATTTTGATGTTTCAAATCTCGAGCATAAAACGGGTCTGGGCTTAAGAGCATCTCCACTAGCACTAAGGATACCGCTATGTCTATAGAAAAATAGATGAGACTGGGTTGGTGAACTATTTATTTGGCCCGTGACATTGGATAATCCACTAAAAACCAGGGTCCTCAAAATCACTCTAGCTAGTGTATTTTTCTTCTTAATTGCACAATCCATGCGTGGTGACTTGTGAGTGGTTCACTTACTATTTTCAAGAGTCTAATTGAGTGATGTTGCATAACATTCAATAGCCTTCACTAGCTCTACCTTGATCTTGAGGAAAATGTGCAGCATATTCTATATTATCATCCAAGAACAATCAGTAGCTACCCATGTTTTTCCACAGATGGAGGTTTTGGATAACTAAACTTCAGGGAAGGTAACCATGCATGGTCTTTGCTGACACATCCCCACATGTCCCTCATTTTTGAAGAGAGCAACATTATAATTAATAATATTTTAAACCCAAGAATGTTATAGTGTAGGGCTAACTAGTAGAAAATGGGCAATCTGAATTAGGACCCGAATAAGAAAAATCCTTGAACACTGCGCCACTTCCTTTGTCCCTCCATTGATAATGGTTTATGACCTTCCTGCTTCCTTCCCCACCCTCCCCATTCTCTGAAAAATGAAAAATGAAAGGCTGCATTTAATGCACTACATGGATAGAAATCACATGATGCACAACAAATCACATGACGCACAACAAATCACATGATCGATGAAAAGGCAGAGTGACTGAATGCTACTGAATGTTGTGTGGTGGAGGAACTACATGGTGAGGTTTGACTTTTTGAATGACCTTTAGAGTGCAATCCACATAACATTCAATAGCCTTCATGCCCATTGCCTTTCCTGCATGCACTCTACTCATCACCTTGAACCTCCATCTGTCCTCTTAGCTACTAATGAAGAACTGTTGGGTGTGGAATATTCTACTCCATCTACTGTAGAGCCAAGGCAGAAACAATGCATGCTAAGGCAGAGCCAAGGCAGAGACAATGCATGCTACTGAATGTTATGCAGAGTGCTAGTGGAGATGCTCTAATGTGTTCCAGCAATCCCCTGCACACTGTCAAGAATCAAGACCTTCATCAGTTGATAAAAACCAGACTAACAGTGAGTGGCTGGAGTCAAATTTGTCAATTCTAAGTTATCAACTTCATGTTTTAAACAGCTTATTCCACATTTCCACTCATTGCAAAACAGCTGGGCACTCACACTTGTTCTGAAATGATTAAATATCCCCCCAATATTGCCATACACAATTCTACAGCCACTGACGGATCAGACCAGCACACCCAGAAATACATTAAATTATTAAGAGACTGTACTACTGTAGCCCCCGCCCCCAGGATCATGAGTCTAAGATTCTTCCCCTGATAACAGGAATCTACTGTACCAGAGAGACCAAAAAACCTGTCATCTGAACACTGTACATGAGGGTCAGATTCAGAGATTCCACGTCGGATTTTGAGATGGACATGTCACCAAAAACCAATAAAAAGATGACACGTGTCGAAATTTGGGACAAAAGTTTGCGTCGAAACTGACTACGACCGACGTGAGGTAAAGTGTCTGGCCGGTATCATTGTTTTTGTCATCTGAACACTGTACACTAGGGGTTTCCACGTCGGATTTTGAGGTGGCCACGTCAACGCAAACCAATCAGGATATGACACGTGGCACTGTTTTTGGACAAAAGTTGGTTTAGTTTATGTCGTGGGGGTAAAGTGCATGGTATCATTGCAGGTCCTGTAGGAGTTGTTGTCTACGGTGGGCTGCAGCTTTACAAGTGTGGACACCAGGACATGAGTGTCCATGGCCAACACTTCATGTGCCAAAGATGCTGCACGACTGATGTGGACTGCCTGCCTGCCTGGCCGAATTGTTTACACAAACTATTGTTTGTACAATGTCTCTTCACCTGTCCACCACACAATATTTTATCCTGTACATTGCCTTCCTCATACGTCATAATCTTATACACTCAACCCTCTCTAATGTAATGTAATGCCACCGACACTCTGTAATTGCACATTTCACACAGTTGCCGTGAACACTTATGAAAATGCATTTAAAACAGACATAAGGTTCTTAACCCTTAAAGGACAATGCAAGTAGTGTTTTGGGAGAATCTTGTTCATAACTTCTACTCTGTTGCACCAAATGGAGTTTTTTAAATGCCAAACCGGGCACTTTTGAGGGATCTATACTTCTTTAGAATAGAACCAAAGTAAATTAAAAAGAGAATCATGCTTAAAACAGAGTTTAAAAGAGATTTTGGGTGTGGATTTGGGAAAGCATGTGTCCGTTAAGAGTTAACCCTTAACCCCTAAAAGCCCGAGGGGTATTGGACAAAATATAGATGTGTTATAATATGTGCCTTCCAAATGTTTGATGAAGTTGGTTCAATAGACAAAATGTAGGGCATCATCTCTACAAATTGTTCATATGATCAAACTTCCAAAAATAATTTTAGATATTATTTTTTATGAATTTAAAAGAATTAACCTTTGAAAATCTGTATAATTTCTAATTTTCACTTTTAGAGTTTAAAATTTAACATGATTGATTAAAGTTGGTTTATTTATTGTCAACTTCAAAAAAGCAAAATAAATGATGGAGGGAACATCATTACTTTCCCCAAATAACAAACTGTTTTATAACACTAAGACAATGTTGAGGTGATCCACTTTGAAAATTTCTCCTGGGTGGAGTTTAACTTGGATTGACGTAATTCAAATTTTGTTGGAAAGTGGACTTGATGTAGTATTTTACAATATTTTTTAATAATTCAAAAACTTATTTATTTGTTCCATGCAACCCGTTAGATTCGGGAAGCGATCAGAAAATCGTCGTTTGAGCGTTTAGGGGTTAAATGTCAAGAGGCTCCTGGACGAACAGCCTAAAAGAATAAAAATAAATTAAAGAGCTACCCCAACAATCGCCCCTTGAGTAACGTAAACAATCAATGAAAATTCCTCAAATCCTTTGTGAACAGCGAATGTAGTGAACAATGTCACTCCAATAAACAAATTTTAAAAATTCAATGAGATTCTAGCTCTGCAGTATTTGCAAACCTCTGATATCTTACTTTTTTTACTTTTGCATATTAGGAGACTTATGACTAGTTGAAAAAGGTTTTCTAAGTTTGCACAAGTGGGGTGAACAAGTAGCTCATCCTCTAAAGTAGAATGTCTTGAAATAGTTAATACACCCAAAACCAATGTGTAGATTGACTCATACTCCTATGTCCTATAACAAACTTCCTCAACCCTCAAAATAGAAGAATTAAATAGTCCAATGGTGTGAACCCTGAGCACAATGGTGTGGACCCTGAGCCAATAGTTTGAGCAAACATGAAGCTTATTATGGAACAAATAGTTTGAGCAATCTAAAAGTTTATTATGGGACAGAGGGAGTAATGGTTAACAACCAAACTCAATACCACTTGTGTAGAAATTTTCTATTAACCAATCAACTTCACTTGTACTATTACCTATATTAACCCCTAAAATTCTGAGCGACCATATTCTAGTCGTTCCACTTTTTGGGCAGCCTCTAGGGACCTCATATTTTTTAAATTTTCAATGAAAATTTCAGTGTAGCTTCCAAAAACTACACTCTACATGTCGCACTTCGTTTCATGTCATTCCGATAAGTATTGCAAAAGTTATAAACATTTGAAGTTTTTGAAGCGAGATCGGGCAGCAAGAATTTTTTTATTTTTTACTCTTTTTCAAAATTTCTTTTTTGATTCATGATTGGTTGATCTTTATCTACAAATGAAGCTTTAAATGTACCCATTTTGAGCAATGGGATAAAAGTTATGAGGAGATCTGTTTTTTGGGCAGTTTGGACAAAAAAAACTTTGAAGCTCATTTCTAAACTCAATTTTCAATATTTTTTAATGAAATAAAAGGCACTAGGTGAAGATTTCCAAGTACAACATTCTCACCGTTAAGATTGACATTTTACAATTCCAGTCAAACTTATTAATGATTTTCTTTTTCCTTTCACTTTGTACCCACTTCTAGTAATTGTTTTATGAAAAAATTAATATGAGCTTTTTTCTTACAAGATTTTATATTTGAAGACTTAACTCAATTGTTAACATGGCCTTGCCATTCAATGAATTTCTAACCCATTTAAAAGAAAGATATTAATTTCTAAAGTTCAAATTTGTCACCGGATTGAACCCCAAAAAATCTTCTTTTGCAACTTTGATCCTTATAATCTAAGAATCTAATGGTCATTTTGCTCTCAAATTTTGTGCTCACATGAAAATTCAAGTTGGGTATTAGATCTTACGGTTAAATGATGAAAAAACTAAAAAAACATATGATTTCTTCTGCAACTTCCAAATGTTGCGTTTTTCATGGTTTTTTGTGAGAATACGGTCAAGGAATTTTAGGGGTTAATCAACTTCAAGAAGCCATGTTCATGAAATCCAATATGTTTATAGATTTGGAATAGTCTAGTTATCAATTTAAGGTGATCATGACTAACATTTCGTTTTGAAATTATTTAGAAATTACATTTTTTTAGAATTAAAAAAAGGAATGAAATTATGGAAAAAAATTACATTCTTCCAAGCATTCTTCATGATTTCTATTTTCGTATGAAGGATAAAATACTATTTGCCTTCTACTCCTACTACCGCACATGGCTAGAAAGCTTAAGTTATCGGTTACGGATATTTCTACCTTAAAAACGCAACATCTGTTGAAGATGCTGTTTAGTTTTTCCACTGAAAAAAGAGTGTTGGAAAGTGGAAACATTCCGTGATCATGATCCCACAAAGCAGACGTTAAGCCAATGGAATTAAATTCATGAAGAGACGAAGCAATTGGCAGCCGGGAAGTCCAGAAATTCATCAAATGTTCATGCAGATTACATGCAAATTCATGAACCTCACTGATTCTGAATTTCTGATCATGCACAGGAGAGGGCGACAAAGACACGCCAAACAAAGTGAAGGCCAAGCCGGCAACCCAAAGTGCTTGCCTGATTGGGCTGGTGACAAAGTGGGCTGAGAGAGAGGGCTTTTTTTTGTGGACTGCAATTTTCCAACACTCAACTAAAGCTGTCCAGTTGGACGTGATGTTTCAGCCAAGAGTCATTGATAGCAGAATAAAGCAATGCATTACAAAAAATTCAGGCCTCAAAAAGGCTGCGAACGCAGCCAAACTGCCATGCAAAAATAAAAAAATAAAAAAATAAAAAAATAAAAATTTTACAAAATAATATTTAAAAATCCAATCTAACGTGGCCGAAATGGTGTCACGTCAGACATTTTTTTAAATATTTTTAATATATATATATATTTTTTTTTCCATGGTAGGTTGGCTGAGTTCACAGCCTTTTTGAGGCCTGAATTTTTTGTAATGGGGAGACAACACCCATTTGCAATGGGACCATAGTCTAATTACAATTAGAAACTAAGTTTACTTGGCAATGTCGCAATAGTCCCAAAATCCATGGCATTCTTTCATTATTTAGAAAAGTGAATCTCAGTGAAGATTCTCTTTTGATCCAATTTTCAAAATTGCTATTATGCTATGGTTGGAATGCATAATTTGTCACATAAACCCTCCTCCATATAAAAAAATAAAAGTGTCTGTCCTTAGCACAACATGATGGGTTTCCTCTAGATGGGTTCCAATGGACATTTGTGTCTAGTCCACAATGTACTCGGTAGTGGGAAGGGGTGGTCAAAGTCACTTCTCAAATCTCACTTTTAGGGGACCAAACTCCACTTAAGTATTGGGAACAATATGGCATCTTTTACAATGAAATCTTGGATGATGGTTCATTTTAACCCTTTAGTACCCAGGGTGGTTCTAAAGAAACCACAGTTTTTGGGCGATGTTTTTTAAAACTTTCTCTGCTGAAATTAGGAATACCATTAATAATATTCAACTGTATAAATGTAAGCATAGCTTAATGAAACAAGTGTCGGTTAAATCTTGGTAAGATCGGACCGTTGGATTGGAAGATTATAGTATGTCTTTGAACCGTATAATGCACACTCAAAAATGAGATTTTGGGGTGTGTGTGACTTCAAGGTTAAATAGAATTTGGGTTAAATTTTCAAAAATGAAAGTGAAGATGTTCAGCAATGACCTGTGCCAACACCTCTCCATTGCAATCTTTCATGTTAAGAACGGACTCATACATAATTATTGTGAATTTTATAAGTGAGAGTGACTTATCCATGTACGGTTTAGGACAAAGTTTATACGTTAAAATAATAAAGGAGTTGGTACATTGATCAAGATCAGACTACATACACTAATGGAACATGAACAAGAGAACACAATCCAAAAAAATAATTCAAGATAACAAATTTCCAAACACAAGAAGTACCACATAGTACATGTGTTGTATTTGTAAGTATTTGCTGTCTTTTGAGGTATTTGCAGTACTTTGGTGTGTTGTACATAGGTATTTGGATAGCTAAGAAAGTCAGATTCCAAATTTTCTTTTTGCATCATTTGCAGAATCAAAAGTTACACTTTTGAACTTCAGACATCAGACTGAGACGGTCCACGGATTTTACAGCATTTCATTTTCTAGTGATCTAGTGACCACTTAGTAGTTACCTGAGCACTAAAGGGTTAAGGCTTGGTTCCACGCTCACGTAAACTAGCAAAAATACCCACGAGAAGACTCCACATGACAAATTAGACTAGTTGTGAGTTTTTTGGGGGATGCTTCTCTAGTCTATACAAGCAATGTTTCTACTAGTGTTCATACAATTGGAAATCCAAAGAAATGATTGCATATTAGTGGTTCTCAATTGGTTTTGAATTTCTTTACTATAATGATTTTGAGTGAAAGTTGGAGAGATGAATCATCTCAACTTTCAAGGTTCGGTATTGCTTGGTATAATGACATGGCAAAAAGAGAGCTTGTAGAGAGTGCAAAGTTTTCAAAGGATTTTGTTTGGAAGTCTGAAAGTTGAGAAACTTCTCTTTTTTTGGTGCTCCAGAATTTACTCTCTAGATGCAAGCGTGGAGAAGGTCAAGATCTTCCTCTTTTGAAGCTTAAAACCTGATTTAGGTCCACTACTTTTCATGATGAGTCTAATTCATTCATTTCAGTGAGAACTCTGTACTACCAGTGCACAAGTGGCCTTGTGACAAAGAATACCCAGAAAATGTGTGCTTCCTTAGTTGTGTCAAATTTCATATATTGCTTGTAGATGAAAGATAAGAGGGTGGTAACCGGTAAACCATTTCCTATACGGCAATGTCAAAGTTGAAGAAATTGTAAAAGAGGCTCAAATACTTGTTTCATACATCCAAATTCGCTGTTGGCTAGACTTCTTTGCCAAATGCACTCAAGATGTTGTGGAAAAAAATTCCATAAACATGTATGGTTTTATTCTATTTTGATGTTGGCACTAAGAAAAGGATTTTAAAATGATTGAACATTATACACCAATTCTTTTAGAAAATAAGAACATTAGGGGAAATCTGGGGTCTCCAAAAGGCCCTGAGGTTTCTCACGTGCCACAAATTTTGGGGTATGCCCATCACTTTTTGATGCTGTTACCAATGGTGCCACGACGCTGCCAACACTACGGGGAGAGTGGGTCGACCCAGTCATTGTGAGGAAGGGCGTGTGTGCCTCGAGAGAGACGCTGTCGGGGCTGACAAGAATCACTACTAGAAAATCGTGACCGAATCAACAGAAAATCAACTGATTTATGTTGTTTGGGGCACTGCAATGACCGATTTCACTAATTTTTAAACTTTTTGTAAAAATCAACAAATTGTTACCTACTTTCTGTTGATTTGAATAGTGCGATGACCAAATCAACAGAATTTTAGTGAATATGGAATCTTTTGGAATCTTCTGGGATCTTTTGGAATACTCTAGAATCCATTGGAATATTTCAGGAATATTTGGAATCTTTTGCAATTTATGGACTCGACTACGTATGTTTATAAGATTTTGGATTGTTATTATACCATAGCAGTAGGGCAAGGTTGGTATATTGATGCCAAATAATTAATCAATTCTCGAAACCATGAGTCATGATTTCAAACCATTTTCCACTTTTGCGTAAGCCCTTTCTGATACAATATTTGTTGAATACAATTATTGTACAAGATGTGAATTTTTTAGTAAACTTGTGTTTCACTATTAAGTTAATGCCTAGAATTTTTTTGATCAATTCAAGTTGCAATTAAAAAGTTATTTTTCAAAAGGTGATTTTTTTTTTAGTTTTGGATAATTTCGGGCACCCATGACAAATAGATCCAATTGGTTTTAAATTCTTTATACAAACTCTAAACAAGATTGTGAACATAATCCCCAAAGTTGAAAAACATCAAAGCACAAAATTATGACTCTCAAAACATTTAAAACATTTAAAACACCCTCATTTGGGCAACATTTAAAACTCCATGGTTGAAGTTCTATGTACTTTGAAAGTTTTTTTAACTTAATCATTCACAATTTAACCCCTAAAGGACCAGGGGGTGTTGAACTTAGCTCTTGTTTTCTTGACTAGCTCTTGTAGCAAGCTCAATGCCTTATTAGTGTGGGGTAATTCTGACGATCGGCACCGTTGAAACTAAAGAAGACTTAGGTAGTTTTTTTATGAAAAAAAGATCAACAAAATTGCACAATCTTTGAGAAATCCCACCGTTGAGAAGATTGATGGAACTTGTTTGGGGTATTTTGTACACATGCTGAAATCGGATTGTTCAAAAGTGCTCCAAAAATTTTGAAAGTTTTATTGTGAGTAGAAATCATCATTTAAAACATGTGAAAAAAATTTCAATGAATTTGGAGGTGTAAAGAGAAAGATATGAGGGTCTGAAGTGACGCCTAGATACCCACCGTGCAACTCAAAAAAATCACCAAAAATCGCTCACTTGATGAATTTCCGATCAAGAAGTACCTACAGATTTGGCTCTCAAAAAGAGCCAGGGTCTCATTGTTGCTCATCCTACAATTCAAAGCCCAAGAACCGGAATTTTCTCACTTTCTAGTTCTAAAAGCCGCATGGGGGCCTTACGATCCTTTAGGGGTTAAAAAAAAAAAACTCAGCAGACTTTGGCGGCCATTTTGTCATAGTAGAATAACTTTTTTTTTAAATCTTTGAACTAAGAAAAGGTGGTAAATCAAGTTAAGTTACATCTCCAAAAATCCGTTTGTGATTTTGAGCCTCCATTCAAAAGTTATAGACAAAATTCAGAGTGGGGTAGCAAGGAATATTTTCTTTGATATTTTCAAACACCCTCTCTGAATTTTGTCTATAACTTTTGAATGGAGGCTTAAAATCACAAACGGATTTTTGGACATGAAACTTAACTTGATTTACCACCTTTTCTTAGTACAAAGATTTAAAAAAAAAAGTTATTCTACTATGTCAAAACGGCCGCCAAAGTCTGCTGAGTTTGAAAACACAGAATAATAAGTGTATATGTAAGAAAAAAATCATGCATTGTTCATCAAGTTCTAGTGGTGGTGAATTGGTTAGTGAGTAGAGTCATAAGCATGAGGTCCCGAGTTCAAACCCGAGTGGCAACCGTGTGTATAAAGCTTGGCTGCTCGGAAGTGCCGGGCAGCCAAAAAAAAGGAATTTTTGCCCGAAAAATCCGGGCAGCGAAAAAAATGGTTTTTTTTTTTTTTTTTTTTTTTTTCATTTTTTATTTGACCAAATCAACAGAAAAAATCAACAGATTTTTGTTGATGGATGACCGGAACAACGCAACCGAATCAACAGAAACTATCAACTCTTCTCTGTTGATTTGAACGCTGAATTTTCTAGTAGTGAATGCACCTGCGGCGCACAAACTCCAAGCACTTCTGAGTGCTAGCAGGAGCATTTGCAATTAAGAGTCACGCTTCAGTTCCAGCGAACTTACCGTTGTGCCAGCAAAGTTATCGTTGTGTCAGCGAACTTCCTTCCCAAGTTTAGTTCTAAGTGGACTAACAAGAATCTAATCTTCCACTTAGTAACTCACTCTGCCAAGATCCTTCATTGCTGGTGTAGAGCAATAAATACAATGAAAGGGTCGTTCGCCAAACACCGTCGACACGTCGGTGCCAACAAGGCCCCTTGTTGTCCACGCAATTCGCTGCCAACAATGTCAATTCACACAATCAACTCTGCGGGCAGCGACGGGAACTCACATTTCTACCATTCGAGGGGCGTTTGGGTAGACAATTTACCTAACCCGGGCTGTCTTACAGGGCCTTTTGGAAACCCCAAATTTCCCCTAATGGTAGAATGTTTATAAGGTAACTTCAACAAGTGACGATAAAGATGAATATCTAATATAGTAATATACTAAAGATGACTATGAAGTGTACTCTAAACTACAAAGAGAAGATATAGTGTATTTGTATAGGGCTACACATGTGAGACCTATTGATTTATCAAAATTGAAATATGACAAATCTTCTTTGTAAACATGAATGTCAATTTATTGTGTTCTTTGAAATTGTCTATATAATCAAAACTTTGCACTGACTCATCTGGCCACTGATATTTCTACAAAGATGCTAACGAACGCAATTTATATTATCAAAACTTTGCACCGGATTACTCTTCATTGGTATTTCTATAAGAAAGGTAATAATTTAAATTAAGCCAATTTCACATTAAAATATATTACTTCCTTTGTGTATTTAAAGTCTTTTGAGTTGTTTAACCCTTTGACGCGCTTGCGTCCATATAGTAGAAGATGAACAAATTCAGATTATTCTCTTGACTACATACATGGACAATTCTCATCCATCCAAACTTTTTCTTGGTTCTTGTGCTAGTTGACTACCATTTGTATAGTATGGATCTTCAAAATAACATATTGTGATTTTTTTTTAAATAACATAATTGATTTGTGTCAAGTTTCATTCTTAGTTCAAAAAGTGAGACCCTAAACATGATTTTTCAAAATAAATAGAATTAAATAATGGAAATCATACCATCTTGTAGTGCATGTTATTCCAAATTCATAACAACAGTTAAATTTTTTTTGGGGGGTTGATTTGGAATTTTTTTAATTGAATTTCAAAAAAAATTCTTGAAAATTTAATTACAATTTATTAATAAAAAAATATGATGTACAGATGCGATCTTCACATTTACACCTTGGCTTTGTACATCAACTCCATTTTTGTTATTCATCAAACATTTTATAACGCATCTTTAAAATCAGTGTTGAATCGGGACGTTAAAGGGTTAATGAATAATTCTTTTTAGACATGCTATATGTTTAAAGTTCAATTACAATACTTAATTCTTGAAATTTTATTCATTTTTTACAAAAGATGAAAAACAAAAATGAATATAATACCTTGGGTCCTATTAACTCTGGATTCAAACTAAGGTCTTCAACGGTGTACAACTCAAAAACGTATGGGATTATACATGTAACGTCCATGAACCTTACCCTAGAATGACAAAGTCACCACCACCCACCAAAGCAGCCGAAGAAGCTACACCATGATTGCTACACAAATAAACAAAGTATTAGTTCGAAGGATGTTGAAAACAAACAATATCAAAGATTGCAATTGTGTTATTACATGAAGTTTAGAAGAGAAAACATAATCTGAAATGGATCACTTACTCTGGTGGTTAAGAAAAACTCTAAAACCAATTTGGCGGCACAGATGCAGTGTAGCGATAAGAATCCAATATAAACAAGAGAACAAGCAGAAGTGCTACAGATCCAACAGGATCGAAAACATGAGCAAGAATGAAACCTCAACCACGACCCAACTAAATTATTTAAGAGAAAATAAATGTTGTCTATGGAGTAGGAACCTCATAATACAATAGATTTTAATACTATGGTACTATTTAGATTGATTAAAATATACCAAGAAATATAGTTACCCACCATATATCATATTGATAGACAAGTCCTTCTGATTTCTTTAGATAAGTGTCACGTATTATGCTTTTAGCTTAAAGGAATGAAAAGGAATGTAAATGATCCAAAAAAATTGCGAGATAGATTGATATAAAAAAAATTAACATTGATTAACCGTCATATGGAGGAGTTAATGATAACATCAAACATACTGTACATATATAACATTTTTACTATATTCCGTATTTTTACAAAGTTCTTGCTATAGTTGATTTTGGACTACATGAATAGGGAAGAAAGTTGAATATTTTTTAGATTCTATCAGTTTAATTAAGTGAAGCATATTTCAAATTAGTGAATTTTAACTTAAATATTACATCAAAACAATCATTTTCCATATGTAAATTGGTTATATACGGTATATACTCTATCATGTACCAAAATTAGAAAATTATGAATAAAATAAAATAATGTTTTTTAATTAAAAAACACATCATTAAGATGATGCACATGATGACATAGGTACTAATGGAAAATGATCATCTTTTAAATAATTTATAATTTTGTACCAAAAATTCTTTGAAGAGTCATGTGTCCTTAAAGGAATACCCTAATTGTGATTGCACAATCCTCTGAAGGCTTGTCAGTTCTCCCAAAGAAAATTAGGGTTATTTCTTTTTTATTTCCTGGACCATCAACTTTTTCCGAGGTGAAAAATTGGAACCTCACAACCTTGGTCCTTTGTAACTATTTTAAGCAAGGTAGAAGCGTCCTTTTAACTTAAAAAGAACCCAACTATCAAGGATAAAACAATTCTCCAAAAAGATGAGGTAGCTTAGCTTCAATGGCTCACAAAATTAAAGATGACTATTGAGCCCATATTCTTAAATCTCCAAAGATATTTTGAAGTTTCACACATACTACAGCCACTATGATGCTCCACCAATAAAAAGAGGTGGTTCTAAAGCCAATGAAGTAGGGTCCGCTTGAACATTATCCATAATATTGAACAATTCATTGTTGACTTGCAATCTTCTAGGCCTTGACTTTTCCATGCAAACAACTTTGCATGCAATGAGCCTCTACTACTACTTTAAGGAATCAAAGTAAAACTTTACCAAAAATAAAACGCCAAAAATAGATATAAAGTCCTACACTAAAATGATAGTCATCTCTGCTATAAGATTGAGCTCGGGGTGATGACAGGCTCTCTTTGGTTGGAGTCTATCATCTATGCATAGTTGAGTGGTTGAGCTCTTCATACCTCCCTCATCACCCTCTACACACATACTCAACTAAAAAAAGACTTCTATGGCTCACAAAATTACAGATTCCTATTCTTTTCTTTGAGCCTCCATTCTTGAATCTCCAACAGTATTTTGGGGTCCCATGCATGCTACCTTAGATCCATGTCAAATGTACGTTCCCACCTAAAGCGAGTCCAAAACGGATAAAAAGTAAAAATGTATTTTTGTAAACTAGGAGGAATATTATATGCAGCCTGGATTCGTTATGTACAGAGCGTGTACATTGTAGGCAACAAAGAGGATGGCAAGTAGGTGAAGGGAGCAACGACAATTTCGGCAGCAGTGTACAACTTTCGACGTGATGCTTATCGACAATGTGAGGACGACTGGACCACGATGCCCCGCCAGATTCCAGACTCCCCGTGCACTCTCTGAATCTGCTGATGCCCACTTGCTCCGTCCACTCGTGCAGTGCAGCCTGTTTTCGTTCTAGTACTAGCCAGTCTAGTATGTTATTTTAGTTTTTTTTTTAGCAGCCGTCGCCCGTGTGAGTAGATTTGCATCACCATTTCCTGCAACCTCAGTTGCTTGCAGACTCAGTTGCACAACGTACTCAAGCTATGACACATAGAACCCAGGTTCTAGACACCACCCAGCTTGCCAGCAGTCAGTAGTCACTCAGATGCTCATGATCTCTTCACGTGTTTTTATTCTTCGAATTCTGTTTACTTAGTCTCGTCACATGTTTTGAAATTGTCAGGCGCTCATGTTCTCACTGGAACTCCAGAGGTTTAGCGAATTCTCCCTCAATTAATTAACCGGGAGTATCGATCACAGTGTTCATTGAAACTGTCTTGTGAGCTCCAGAACCTCCCCTCAGAGTCTAGACGTCGATACTGTCTCATGTTGTGGAATCGGATGATAGTGATGGTCATCTAAAGTCGTCGAAGAAGTTTTGGCACCTTTGAGTTTTGTTTCGAAATCCAGGCCTGCACGATTCTGAGCTACTAGGCGCTTTGTAGAAACTTGAAATAGAGATGGTCATCTAGAGTCGTCGAAGTTTTGGCAGCTTTGAGTTTTGTTGAAACATTCGAAATCCAGACCTGCATTATTCTGAGCTTCTAACAGTACTACCTGGCGGTTTGTAGAAACTGGAAATAGTGATGGTCATCTAGAGTTGTCGAAGTTTTGGCAGCTTTGAGTTTTGTTGAACATTTCGAAATCCAGGCCTGCACGATTCTGAGGTTCTCACAGTACTAGGCGGTTTGAAATCGCGTTACGCAAATTGCTGGGAGCACATTCTGACATCACTCAATTGATGCGACGAGCTGTTGGAACTTGGGTTCAGGTGACGCACCTGAAACGTGCATGTCGATACAAGATGAAACCGAGAGTGGAATTAGGGTTTCCTGGTTTCAGATGAGTGAGTGAGATAGTTGTCAGCTTTGTGATCGATGCAGCATTTGCGAACACACGCGGCGCTGCATGACATGTGGTCTCGAGAGCCGAAGCAAGCGCGGATACACAACCACCACACTAGTTTGCGAGACCGGCTCCACCGGCATAGTCCGAAAGCTTTGGAGCCGACTGTCAACTTGGAGACCACGAAGGCGGTGGCGTGGGCGGTGTTCCAGCACCATGGAGGAGGAGACGGCAACCGTGGCCATAGCCAGCAGCACCAGCAGCATTCCATGGCGGTGCGGCGTCCCAGTCGCTTCAAGATCGAGGCGCAGATGAAGCACGAGATCGCGCACCGCTCCTTCACGCCAGCAATCCCCCATCGCTGGGACGCTGGTAGTACTCTCTTCGATTCCTTCGAGCTTGACTCGCTTCTCAAGACCCTGGACCAGGCTACTCATCCCCACCACACCGGGAACGGTGAAGACGACGAGGACGAAGCAGACACAGACGCTGGAGCTGTCGTTTTGTATCAGTCTCCGAAGCAGAGCCATGGTGTCACCCAAACCAGGTAACAATTCACTTAATCATGCTTTGCATATCTCTTTATCTCAAATGACCAAAAAAATAAATCAACAATCTTACAACCCGGGCGAAAAGGAAGAGATATCAGCATCAGGCATATGTGCATATCTTTCCTTTTGTGTTCCTTAAACATTCATAGTCCTCATGATTCATTTTATATAAACAAGAGAATCCTGATTGTCTTCCACAAAATGTTGAGTACATGACATCAAGAAAATCACAAACAGGGAGGGACATTGACTTGGGACATGGTGCAAGTGTCTTGTTGTGGTTAATGCCGAAAAGAATTTGAAAACTAGCTGGTATCTGGAACTTTAATCACAACGAGACACTTGCACCGTGTCCCACTATGAGAGAGTGATGGGTAGTTTTACTCTTGTGTGAAGTTGCACTACTAGAAACCTTGTCACATTTCACCCCTGAAATGGGAAAAAGATGGGGAACTTTTGTCTTGTTGTGACCAACACCACTCAACAGACCCACGTTTTAGCCAATTGTGGCGCCCTTCCAGGGCTTTATGTGGTGAAAAACGACACCATGTTCTACTAATGTTGTTAAGAGTGTAGTGGGTTAATAGTGAAGATGTTCCTTTTTTGCTTACCAGATATCTACCTGAGGACGAGGATGATGAGGAGGATGAGTACGTCTTCACCCCGAAGAAGCGAGCGTTGGAAAAGCCCGTCAAGGAAGTCATGCATCACAACATGTGGAAGAGTTTCTTACACTCGTTACACCTGGATGGGTTCCAAAAGCTACAGTCGCAAGTCACGCCACATGATGTGGAGAAGAAACAAGGGAGGTCTCACAAAGTCCACCATAACCACCGTGACATGGATGTGGCGCATCACGATGTGCAGCATGGCCAACGTCTCTGGAAACTCAGCTTCAAGGCGGCTCTCAAGGGCCACGAGCAGGACCAAGCGGATTTGCGCTCAGCTTGGGCAGCTGCCCTAAAGGGAAACCTTCGGGATGAGCCGGTACATCACCATCATCACCATCACTACCAACATCACCATCACCACCATGACGAGGGCAAGGATTACGAAATGACCGTCCAGGCGATCACCAAGCGCGCCGCGAGAACTTCCCTTGACGAGTCGCGGCGTCGCGTGTCGATGGACTTTGAGCACGGTGGACTGGAAGCTCCTCGCAACTCGCTTGACATCGACGAAAGAGACCGCGCGGCCGTACAACCCAAGGCTCTGTCCTTGTGGGATGTGTTTGAGCTTTGAGCTCGGTATGATAAAATTCTCTCCACCTACCTTGGCATTAATTGCTGCTCCAACCATCTGTATATAGTTGCCGAATTCATGCGTTTGGCATCAACTGCATGTCCGAGTTTTGAAAAATTGGAGAAGGTGATTTTCAGAAAATTGCGTTCTAAAATTCTATGAGCGCGAGTACTTTGAAGAGAGAAGAATTGCGTTGTGTTTAATTTGGTGACAAAACTGCAAATTGTGGAGGTCTGATGACCTTCTGTAGTCGAAAGATTGCTTGCATGTAAGGTAGGGTTCCATTATCAGAAGGGAATTTTCGAATTTTTTTTTTGGTCGGTTTAGGGTTCCCATTTTGGAGAGGGTTCCAACGTTCTAAAATATGTATTATTCACGTTCCGTATGCGCATAAGGCTCTTTAGCAGGTAGTGGAGTCCACCCTTTTCAACAGTGTCTCACCACCCAACTTCTTTTGCTAAAGATGATGTGGACTTGCCATGATTTGGTGATCTGCTATAGTGATTCGGGAATAGTGGCCAGATTATGAGGTGTTGCACAAAAGAGCTAAAACACCTTATGCACAAGGTATGAATTGTTGAAGTTTAAAGTGGCAGGGTCCCAATCATAAGCATCTTTGATTGTGGTAGAATCTAGAAGTGTCTCCAATTTCTTAGATGACATTTCTTGAATGACATTTGTGTTGTAAAGGGATCCCCATGAGAACCAGGGATGTTTTTTTTGGTTTTTGGGGAAGTGCTAAGGGGCAACATAAAATAAAATGGTGTAGCCAAATATTTTCATATTCATCCATATTATGGATCTAGAACTATCTTTTCATTCACATATTTGGATGACTTTCATTAAAAACTAACAATTTCATCCGAATTATATTCAAAAATTGGAAAAGTCTGGTGTCTTCATCCATTTTTTTCTTCAAATTTTTCCTTAAGACTTGGTGCAGGTCAATTATTTTTGGTGTTTTTTGGAGTTTAAATGCCAAAAAAACAAATAATTAAATAAAAAATAAAAACTCACTGATGAGAACGGGTTCCTTACCTTAGCGAATGCATACTCGTATTCAGGTTTCAGGTCGTACATTTTACTATGACTGGCTCATTGATGCATGATTTTTCCAAGCATGCACATGGTTTTTTGTTTGGCATGTTAATGTCCTGCGTAGAAGTGAGCATTAGTTGCCAGAGAGTATCATGTGGCTTGGGATATTTACTCCTAAATGTCCTCACCCCTCTGCAAATTCGGCAGTTTTGCAAAGATGCATCATAAAATGCAATCCAAAGGGATACTTTGAACTTGATGTATGAATAAAAGTTGTACATCCTAATTTCAGACTATATTCATACGGTTAGATCTACGATTGCTATCACCAATATTTTTGTTTTAAATTTGAAACTTCAAATTCAAAATTCTTTTGTAATTTGATTATGAATAAGATGTTGAAAATTTGAACATTAAATTTGTTGTGATTGGTTGAAATGTAATACTCTAAGTGTAGTGATTTTTGGAGATTTTTTGGTTGCTTAATTTGATAAGTTGACTTTTTTTAAGAGCACGTTTGCAGTGAAATCTTTGAAATTTTGAGTGAATCACTAGAACATGAAACAAGGCATAAAATTTTCATAAATCTTCTCCTTTCTAATTGAATCACACATGCATGAAGCTAACTTCCCATAAAATATATAAGTAAAATTCCACACTGCCAAAAGTCAATGACGGATGAGAAAAATATGTTTGACTCTGTACATCATCCACTTTCTAGACGGTTGGACGTTTAGGGATTAATGTCGGTGTCAACATTGACAGAGTATTATGTTGGTTGGAGTATTAATGTCTCTGTCAGAATTGATACAGATTGGCATTTCTGATTTTGTTTGGCTTTTTGGCTTTTGGGAAACCGGCAAAAGGGGCCACTCAATACAACTCTACAGCCTGGGAGCCCAACACTGGTGGAGTAAAACAAAACTCACACCAACAAGTTAAGAGCATCTCCATCAGCAACTCTGAATTGCACTTTGAAGGTCATCCAAAAATTACGGGGTAGTTAACCCTTGAACGGTCCGAAAGCCATTTGCAGCTGTATACTATATTATGTATTATGTGGCATTTGATCAAAATAACAATGACTAAACACTTTTCAGTACAAAGAAAATTAATAATCATGATAATATGTATATAAAAATATATCACAATTCATATACTAAACCACAATTGAACAATTATAAGGCTAAATATGGGTTGTAGAGAGGGACCCCAAGGGCCTTTTGAGGGTAAATTACTATGTGGGCGGGGGTTGCGGGTACCAATTTTTTTTTGTGGCTATATATCGCCAACTTTCTATTTGAAAAATGGGTTTGCTATGTTACTATAAGAAAAATTGGGTAAAAAAACAAAGTATATCGCCATAATCTTCTCTTATCATTGGTATGTATAGCCAACAATTCTACAGAAAACTATGTATTTGTAGTAAAAAAATTGTAAACCACCAAAAAATGCTATCTATTTTTCAAGTTTTGATTTTCAAATCGATAATGGAACTCTCTTGAAAAAATGAAAAAAATAAATAAATCACTAGTGAGGAGTGTCGGGTGCGGGTGTGGTATATTCCTGGAATATTTTTTGACGTCAACAAATATGACGTCATCATAGTCGATCCTAAACCCAAAACCCTAAACTACCACGTGGTAGTACTGACAGGGACAAAATATTCTAGGAATATTTTGCACCGGCACCACACATCACCAGGCTCCAAAAATTACAGAGCATACCATGTAGTTCTCTACCAACATCGCTCAATTAGAATCTAGAAATAGTAAGTAAGCCACTCACAAGTCATCACCCGTGGATTGTGCAATCATGATGTGCAATTAAGAAGAGAAGATAGACTAGCTTGATTCATTTCGAGGGCACTAAACTAAGTTACACTATTCAGTGTCACACTCCAAATAAATTGTTGACCGTTCCATTTTTTCAGAACCAGAGAGCAATCTAGAGTGTTGGTCGAGATGCTCAAATCTAGTACCCTCAGTCATTAGACAAGGGTCTCCTATGCCCAATCACTTTCAAATTGGAAATTTGAGATGCATAAAATCTTTCTCATAAAGAGTGCCACACCAAACTTAGTCAAAGTTCATAACTTCATTATGAATATGGATTTGGTGACGCATATGTAGTCGTTGGAGTTAAGAATAAAATTTGGAGTAAGAAGATTTAGGAGAACTAATATGGAACATTCCCTCCAATATAAAGAGATATAAGTGGTCCCTTCTTTCGTGGTTCCACCAATAAAAGAAAAGATGCATCTCACCAATTAAAAATTGTTGTCATCACTCCACACATTTCAATTCTATTGTTGACAATTGGCACCAAATAGGCAAATACACATTAGAAGAATTTTTAGGGCTAGAAAGGGCTGCAAGTTGGTATAAATTTGACGTGGCCAAAATTCGAGTTTTATATATATATATATATATATATATATATATATATATATATATATATATATATGCGTGTGTGTGTGTGTGTGCGCGCGCTCGCACAAGTTCTGCACCAACTCGTAGCCTTTTCTAGCCCTCAAAAATTTTCTAATGTCATCTTCGCTCCTCTTTCTTCTTCTGAATTATCCACATTAAATTAGTTTCTTAAATTGTTGAGCAGATTTTAAAATTCATCCAAAAATTTAGAAGTTTGTTACCAATTCCAATAAACTTCAAAAAATGCATGACACGGTTAAATACAAGCACAATTGCAACCTTATTCTAAGATCACAATTCTAATAATGAATGAAGATGGTACAAGATAAATCACTATATTTGTGTTATGTGATTGTATGTGTCACTTTGTAGTCGGTATGTATCAGTGTCTTACATTTAAATTTTTGATATATACACCATGCGAGTACATAGTAGCACAAACAGGATGGCTTCCGAATTATGGCACAAATAGGGTAGTTTACGTGAGGTGTGCTTACATGTGAGTGAACAAGCGCGGCACACGAAGTTATAATGATTTGAAGAGTAGTGCATTCATTGAGAGGAGGAAAGATGCTCACTTGTCAAATTGAATAACTTAGACCATTTCCAACGGTGCACACTAAGAGTCTGACATGCTCATAAAGTGGATGAGAATTGATGTGGGCCTTCCAATTAGCCGTTTGACCCTCAATCATAGCGTGTTAAACAATGACCCTTCAAATCTAAGTTTAGTTGACCATATCCCACATTCTACTTGTAATTGATCCATTGACTATCTAATGTACACTTTGGTGTTTGAGGGGTGTTTGAGGATGGAGAACTTTAAGTTGAAGGGCTCTTCAAATATAGATGTGTAATTTCTGCATGTCATTTTTAGCGTTCCCTATTGGTAGAGCATAAATTTGACTAGTAATTCTCCTTTTCACAAGAAGATTCCGAGACAATGCTTGATATCATTGTTCAATGATACCAAGCTTAACCCCTCAAGGACCAAGGCTGATTTTCCAAGTTCGGTCAGCTCACTGTGGAATGAGTATTGATCCTCAATTCTTGAGATTTTTTGTGGTGATTCTACTCTTTGTAACGAAAATGGGATGGTAATTTGCGTACGTAGGTGATGTATAAATCAAAAGATACAATCATGCAAGGTGAAAAACCTAACTGCGGGCAGCTCTTGAAAATTTTCATACAATGAGCTATGCATCTAAATTTTTGCACACAATGAGCTAACACCCTCATGCACACAATTGCCAAATTCATTTTACCAAATTTGAGACTAAACTTTGCATTTTCGGCATTTTCAAAAAGTTTCAAATATAGGCAGCAAGCCAAAAAAAAAGGTGCAACCAACTTTGAAGCTTCTAATCTTACTATTGAAGAACCCTGAACGGTTGAAAATTTGTAGGTGGTAATAAATTCAAGTTGCTTGAAACATCCTACGGTTGGATTGGTCAAAAAGGTCATAGATCGAAAACTATTTGTTTTTTATGAGAAGGGGTACTTTGGAGTGTTTGGAGAGGAACATAGCTGTGGTCCTTTAGGGGTTAACAAAACAACCCTAAATTGAGGTCCGAGACCACGAGACTCTGAGAGGTGGCCAAGACATTGCCTTTTGAATCTCGACTCAAGACTCTCAGCAAATCCCTAATTACATATCATTGAAATTTGAACAGAAATTAGAAGATCAAGATGAAAAAAAAAAAAAACAAACAAAACAAAACAAAATTTTCATATTGAAAACATCCCCTTGTTTTCTCTTTTCACATAGGAAAAGATTCTCGGAAAATTACTTTACATTGAAAGAATTTTGCATTGGGACAAGCCACAGCTTGTTAAATTTATGCCCTGACTGTTGGAGATGCTCTTACAAGGAGCCCAATGGACAAGTGCTGTGCAGCCTGCGCTGCCTGGATTGACAAAATTGATACGTACTGCGTAGTACTCGGTCCACAACTGACACACTTACACTTGGGGAAATTGGATATTTTACTTAACCCCTAAAGGACCGGAGTGTTTTTCCTCCAAAAACACTCCAATGCTGCCATTTTTACTCCCCCATGCAAAAAATCCAAAAGAATGTTATTTTTTACCTTCTAACCGTAAGATCTTGTCCTAAACTATTTGAAAAACATACACAACAAATTTCATTGGTTTTGACCGCACGGATTGCTAGATAATTGCGTTTGATGGAAAAAAACACCCCAAAAAAACACATGCCCGAAAAGTTCAGATGCGTTTGACCACATCTACATCAAAAAAACCTCACTACCGAAACTTGTCGCACTTCACTTTCACATTCTGTATGATGTTACTTAGTTGTGTACCAATTTTTGTTGCGTTTGGAGATGTTTAGGATGTTGAATAACACCTTGCACTTGTTGGGGGTTTAAAAGTTCAGAAAAGACTATATGTTTTTGGAATTGCAATATTTTCGACTTTCTTTATTTAAAATACAAATCCGAGCGGTGAAACACAAGTGCATTCCACCCTCTACAAAATGGCGAAAAAAAATTTGAAAAAAAAATAAATCTCCAAGTTTTAGAAGACATGTAGCACATTTTCTAAGAATTTTGGGGGTTAGGGGGGAAATAAAGGGTGGAGGAAGGGAATTGAAGTGCCAACCCATTCCAATGTTCATGACCCCACTAACTCTCAAGGTACACTGGCACGTGGCAGTCCCTCATTGAACGATTTTTATTTTTTATTTTTAAAAATAATTTTATTTTTCAAATTTTAAAATAATAATTTTAATTTAAAATAATAATTTTCAGTTTAAAATAATAAATTTTTTAATAAAAAATAATTTTTAAATTTTTAAATAATTTTTTAAATTTAAAATAATAATTTTCAGTTTAAAATAATAATTTTTTTAATAAAATAATTTTTTTAATTTTTTTTAAAATAATTTTTTAATTTAAAAAAATAATTTTTTTTAATTTTTTTATGAGCTTGGAAAACGGGGTGGTCTTCTGCCCCTACAGTCCACCCCATTTTCCACACACAGCCCATCTTGATGCCCCCCCCTAAAATTCAACTATTTCTCTACTGCCCCGCTGCCCTTTCTCCCGAAAAAAACACATTTCCCCTCATAACTTTCACATACAGTGTCGGAATTCAAAAAAAAAAGAATCCCCATTTTCGTGACACATTGGGGAATCTACTATTAAATTTCCTTCAAAATTCGATTAAAAATGTGTTCACCGGAACCTACCCGATTCTCTAAATGTCCTAGTTAGGACACTTGGTCCTTTAGGGGTTAATGCAAGTTCCTTCCAGTCCAGTGAAGGTGGGGAATATATGGCTCATTAGCAAAAAGGCTCATGGGAATTATTTTTTTTAGCCTTAACCCCTAACTGCCTAAGCGTCCATTTTTTGGACGATGTACAGATTTCATCCATAATTTCTCATCCGTCATGCACTTTTAGCAGTGTGGAATTTTTACTGTAGATTCTATGGGAAGTTAGCTTCATGCATATGTGATTCGATTAGAAAGGGGATGATTTGTGAAAATTTTATGCCTCATTTCATGTTGTAGTGATTCACCCAAAATTTTGAAGATTTTAGTGTAAAAGTGCTCTAAAAAAAGTCAACTCATAAAATTAAGCAACCAAAAAATCTCCAAAAATCACTACACTTAGAGTATTACATCTCAACCAATCATAACAAATTTCATCCGTAGATTGTCAATATCTTATTCGTAATTGAATTACAAAATAATTTTGAATTTCACGTTTCAAATTTTATACAAAATTATTGGTAATAGCAATCATAGATCTAACCATATGGATAGAATCTAAAATTCATAATGTACAACTTTTATTCATATATCAAGTTCAAAATATCCCTCTAAGTTGCATTTTATAATACATCTTTGCAAAACTGCCGAATTTGGAGAGGGCTCTAGGCATTTAGGGGTTAAAGGCTGATGCTACTTTGCTTTTGTTGAATATCGAAGGCTGCCTATCTTGTGGAAGTATGACGAATGGGCTACACTGGTGGATTTTATTAAGAGCAAAACAGGCGAAGGTCATACGTTGTACGTTGAAACTTACTTTGAATCTTCAGCCGTGTACAATGTATGACCCGCTTGGGCTCAAGAGGAGGCGATTTAGGGTTTAGGGGGCGGACGTCAGGGCCAACAGAGGTAGTTGGCAGCAGGTCATGATGATGTCACTAGGGCTAAGGCAAATCCAACCAACCTAGCAATCATGCCACGCATCATGCGACGGTGGAAAGCATCAGGCGATTATTCCATTTAATTTATTTTTTTCCTTTGTTGCGATTAGCCACATGAATACAAATGTAGCCACCTGGCGAAAATTCGCTCACTTTAACTTCATTGTTCGAGTCAGGCCTGCATAACGTTCTTTAGAGGCCCACTGTCGCACCTCCAAATTTGAAGCATTTGTTAGGGGATCAGAGGAATCATAGAGAATTTTTTCTAACTTCAGCTAGTCCAAGAGAAGAAGGTTTTGGAGAGTTGGACTATTTTATTAGTAGTTTCTCTACAATGTTGCTATAGTGTAGAGGGTGTGGTCCAATAAGGGTTAAAGAACGTTATGTGCAATTGAACGATCCACTCAACGAGAACATTTATTTCCAGATGCTAACACAAGGTATTGGGAGAACCGACCCTTAGTTACATGTCAGCCAATTCTTTTTTTTATTTTACACTTGTCTACAGAAATGAAAGATGGTGGATGCACTTCCGATTGTGAAAGGATGGTTTGGAGAAATCAGACGTTTTTGGGTCAAATCCCTCAGATATTAGAGTTATCCTTAAAGTCACCTTGTGTTTGAATAAGATACCGTGAATTTTGCATTAATGTACTCTTATTTGTTCACCCCAAATAATTAAAAGGTAGGGAAGAGCTTAGTGGTCTCTCATTATTAGATGTGTAAGAGCTTGGTGGTCTTCAAACTCATGGAAAACTAGTTTAGCCGTCTTTCTTGACGGCTAAACTAGTTTCCCTTGAGTTTAGAGACCACCAAGCTCTTACACATCTAATAATGATAGACCACCAAACTTTTCCATACTTTTTAACTATTTGGGGTGAACAAATAAGAGTACATTAAAGCAAAATTCACGGTATCTTATTCAAACACAAGGTGACTTTAAGGATAACTCTATTAATCCGAAATTATTCTAGGGATGGAGAAGTGGGCCGGGCAGAGTTTTTTGCTAAAAATAATTGATTGTTTAGGATTTATCAAGGTGTGGATAAATTTTGACCCAGTCATGGCCAACCGACTCGTTGAGCCTCATGGCTGCCAACCAGCCTTGGCAAAAGGGGCACCCCTGCTTGCTTAGTTTAGGATTTAGAATCAGCCAATAAAACTCCTCGCCTTGCAATTTGAACGCCAATTCTTTGGCTTTATTTAGTGCTACAAGCTCAAAAATCCATTAAATTGAGAACTATTTAGTGCAATAGAAACCACGTACATTCTACTTTTCATTTTTTAAGCAATAGAAGAATTGCTATTTGTATACATGGACAAAAATTTATTAAAATTTATTAAATATACATGGACTTCAGGCAAAGCCATCGTTCTTTATATCAAAACTGCCAAGTACTACAATAGAATCATCATGTCAACTAAACTTAAATCTTTGTATTTTGTTTGATAAAAGACAAGTATAGTTCCTTGAGCCATCCCAAAGTTTGACAACTGACCCTACAACTCACAAGTTTGAGGTAACAATTGTGCATTAAGATTTGCACAACTCATCAAACACACATTTCAATCATGTGTTACCCAAAAAAATGTACAATGCTTAGCCAATTATGAAATTTTGTATCTGAAGTCACATTCACGTCCATTTGAGAATAGAATCTGCAGAGCCTGGAACTCTTGCTCATTGCTCACTTCAAAGGCTACTTCCTCTTCATCCGAATAACCCAAGTGATCCACCATCGTGCTCCAATGAGCCTTGGATTACTTGATCTACTCCTCTACTGCAGAGAAATACGATGTCGACAAAATTGCATGATTAGCTTCACTCACACGTGTCGTTGTGGTAAAATCCAACTCCTTGCTTAAATTACCCCTCGTACAAGAAGTATCGGACAATCGCAAATCATTGAGATGGTGCGAGCATCCACTAACTTGTACTTGCCATCACTTTTTGAAGAGTGCTTCACTGCTTAAATTCAATTGCTTAGCTGCAACAAAGACGAGGTGCTAGGATGGTAAGGCAGGGGTTTGCTCTCCAAAATAGTAAGAACAAAAAGCACACTGAAGCCGGAGAAAGCCGCATGCACAATCTGAGACAACTACTCGATCATAATCTACCTACACCCTACCAAAGTGTGCGAAACATTCGAGAACAGAACATTCAAGGACAGCTCCAGAGAAGAGCAATATGCTCGACGTTCAACAGGATTGCAACAACAACACAATGAAGAAACGAACAAGCTTACCTGTAAGGAATACGCCATGTGATCGATGTCGTGAGATGAGCTAGCTTATTTTAAATATACAAAACTTTGTAAGAGAATTTAGTCGGTGTCAGGAAGGCTACCATGCTGGAATGTGACTTTTCATTAAAAGTCTCAGGTTTTGTAAGTGCATAGGTTTCATCGAAAGTGTATGCTTGCGTTCTGTGCAATTCGGGTGCTTCGATCAACAACTGGCTGTTTGAATTTGTCATAACCCAGAGAAAAGCTTGATTAAACCACACATCCTCAATTGGGTCAACTTGCTGTCACTTGCATATTGTTGCTAGCAGTTGGTTTACCTGAGAAGCATTGCTTAGTCGTTGTAGCAACAAGTCATCAACTTCTAGCAGGCTCCCTCATCACTGTAACTCGCCTCACAAATGTGTTCAGCTCATCATTGATCTCTCCCTGAAAACTCATTGTTGAATTGATTGCATAAACACTTGGCCATTGTAGTCTTGCCCAGATCACCCGCCTCATACAAGCCTAAGACTTTTGCTGATGTTTTAGTATCTGGTAGAAACTTGCCTGCCAATACCTGCGGAAGGCCACAAAGACATCTCAAATTTGTAAACTCAGAAGAGCTAAAAATGAACACAGTATTTCAATTCACGAAGTGAGAACATGATATGCAGTACCAAGCAACTGATTTGTCAAGTGATGCCTTCGTACATGTATTTTGTATTCAATGCAATCATAACGATGCATCACAGCTACTACACAAATTATATCTCACAGGATGTAATTAAAATCACCAGTTCAATGGGATTGCACCTAATCAAGGTGCAAAACTTGCTCTTGGTTATATTCCGCCAATAGTTGATATTAAGAGACACCTAAAGCTTGCACTCAGTTATAATTTCTATTCTTCAATTATCACTATCAAAATGAAATACCATCAATTCAGATTCAGCTAATACATATGAAGCACTCTGGACCCTTGGACGGCACAAACTTTCTTCTTTTCAACTGTGAACAACCAACTTGTATCATCTAAAATCATGGTAGGGGCATGAATTGCAAGACTTGGTAAATTGCTCGAGTAGGTTGGGGACAGTGGCACACAATTCCAGCATCGTCCATTTGGAACTAAGGTGTTCTGTTGACAAAACGACCACAGCAACTTGGCATTGTTTAGCAGCATCAAAGATGATAATTTTAAGGGGTCGAAAATGTTGCTATTTTTCACATGCTACTGCTTAAGAGCATCCCCAGTGGTCCTTTAACTGTAAGCCCGTAAATGAACTTCGATGAACAGTTCCGGTTCCTTTCCATGTTCGGTGGAATTGCGGTCGACCCTTAAAGGCGACCTGTAAACCGTTTTCTTTTCCTCGGGTTTGTTTTTCTATTTATCAAAATTTCTATTTCCGGATGAAAAAGTGAATTAGAGCCGTTTACAGGCCACAACCCGGATGAAAAAGTGAATTAGAGGCCACCACTGGGCCTCTTCAAACCCCCTAAGCCCCTAAGCCCCTAAGCTGGATGAGGTTGGATGGAGGCTTAGGGGCTTAGGGCACCACTGGGGATGCTCTTACAAACCCGACTCCAACAACTCCTCCGACAAAGAAAGCACTTCCTGTGTAAGTTACAGTGTGAACAGGGATCACAATAAGCTGACTGGATGACACCCCTATAGAAAGTCTATTTGTGGTGCTAAAACATGGAAACGGGAATTGGAAACTCTCATCAGTGCAGTTTGCAAGATGGACATGTGGTGCTGACCTGGCAGTTTCCGTATTACAACCGCTTCCCCTTCCTCAAGCTTCTGCCGAACTTCCTACTTCAATTCCATCACGCACAACACATTCATGTGATGCATTCATTAAGTCTAAGTTACCTCGAATCACAAGCATTTCTATCATTTGTCAAAAGACTTTGGACCCAGAGCGAGGTTGTGAGAAGGTGTTCTTTTCCATCAAGATCCAAGGTTGCAGCAACATCCATCAGCTGATCGAGTTGAGAACGGTGCACCTGCAGGTCAGTGCAGAATTGTGACACGAGCTTGTTCACGATTTCGCATTCTATTTTCTTGGTTCTACAGCCTTTTGCTCGTGTTTCCTGTTTTCAGTTCCGTTAAGAAATCCATACTGTATATCTGCTTTTCATTTCGGTGGAGTAGGGTATGTACCTCTCGTTTGCTCAATCCCGGTAGCTTGTGAAGGTCTAAAGAACGTATGAGGTTAACATTTCGATCTTCGTTGGGGTGACGATACATGATGCGTGTGCTCGTCCTTGCTAGGTTGTGACGTTCTTGTGAAAGTGGCATTGCAGGCACGAGGTGGGAGGATCAGTGCATGATGGCAACGGAAGTGCACCAGCCCATTACGGAGGTGCCGACAAAACCAAGTGAGAATTGGGATGGGAAAAGTTACGTTACTGGGGCTCAGGAGGGCAAAATTCCAGTTGGTGATGAACACTTGGAATTAGAATCGAACGAATCTGACGCAGATAGCACACCACGATCGAGGTACGAGAAGGCTGAAGCGTTTTCCGAGGCTCGGAAAGAGCGAGTGGAAGTGGAAGCTAATGCGTACCTGGAGTCTGAAATTCGCAAGGTCAATGCGCGAGCTCATACAGCCCAGGTACGTTCATTTCTTCTCGCCACCCATCTTTTCCATATCACCCTCCAACCAATTGCCCTGGCTCGCATACGTTGCTGCAGAATAACCTACAGTGAGTTCTTTTCCTGTTTGCCAGTTTACATTGTTGTATCCCAAACACATGGTAAGAGTCTATTTCTAACGCAGTGATTTTGAACACAGGCACTGGCAGAGAAGAAACGAATGCATGAAGAAGCAAAAGCTCTGGAGCTGAAGAAGCGCGAGGAGCTTCGTGCGGAACAACTTCAGAGCACTGCCGAGGTTTTTTCTTGACCGGGTCCTATTGATTTCTGATAAGGGTTAGCATTCTAATTGCAAAATTTTAATGCAAAATCAAACATGAGGTTGTAAATGTAACAGGCAAGAGCTGACAAGATAATGGCAAAAGCAAAAGAGGATACCTTCAAAGTTGCTGTAAGAAATTGACCCAGAGTTTGATGAGTCCTTTCTGTAGAATACATAAATTATGAAAAGGATTTTCTCTCATTTCGTTGTCATAGTTAAAATTTTATAAAGACTCTCTGTTATAAGTGGCGACATAAAGGAAACTCTGAACCTTTCAGCTATAACTGACGAACATATTTTGTATTCTCTCGTTGCTGGTTTTGTCTAAAGCTAACATGTTGGACTCTGACCTTGAAATTGGTTACTCTCTTAAAATTGGTTACTCCCTTAAAAAATCAAACGACCCTAAGTAGAGTTTTTAACATGAATTACGTATTGTAAAGTGGAATAGATTTGGCAAGCGGACGTATCTACGGGTTGCACTTCTGTCTAGATCAGTGAAGTATGAATGTCCTTGCAGGTAAAAGCCGATAAAATAGTAGAGAATGCGAAGCAAGAGGCTGCTAAAGTGAAAGCCCAGGTCCACGAGCAGACGGAAAGAACTATTGCTGATTCTACTGCCAAAGCAGAGAAGGTGAGACTCACCGCATAGCGTGATCAGCTCACCCATCACTTGTTCTTCATTATCATTCTTGCACTTGAAGAAGTTCCTTGCATTCCACATCTGTCATCATCTTCCACGTGATTCTGAAACATAACTGATGCAGAATAAAGCAGCGGAAGAGGAAGCTCGGAAAAGAGAAATTGCTGAGCTTGTGGATGAAGTGGAACAAATGAAGGCTACTGGAGAGCTTCCAACCCACGAGAAGAAGGGTGTGATCACTCGGTTAAAAGAAAAGGTTGCTGGTCATCATTGACCCAACAATCAGAGAATCTGTAAGAACTAGTTAAATAACTGACTTTGAAACTACTGGGATTATACTACTGGTAAAGTATATTTATATGAGTTCTGAAGAAAGAAAGTATGTTCACAAAAGATTGAGGGATTAACAGTACACCAATCAAGCACATCGCCAACTGTCGAAAGTTGGGTTGTAAATCACAGATCGCGTGATTGAGCATCTCCTGAAACACAAGGTCTGCTAGGTTTCTTCAGATCATGTAGATTTACAAGTCCAAATGTAAATCTGTGAATAAAGATATTTCTGCTTGTATCCATGTGCCTGCAATAGTTCTGCATATCATGTACTCGAGAACCTTGTCCAATGATATTATCCCTTTCCAGCAGCTATAACGTTGATCTAGTCACCAGACTGCATGTTAATGTTCAATATCTTTCCATGGATATGATGTCTACGTTGTGCACAATCCGAATTGGAATGTTTCTTTCATCACTGGGAAATAATATTTTATTAGGGTATCATACCAAACCATTCTGTATCTGTATCTGAAAATTTACTTTCCAAGTCAGGCTTGGAACCTCATTTTCAGAAACAGATTGGGCAACGGCTGGTAATGCCCTCACGAAATGGCCTTCTTCTCCAATCTCAAAACTCTAACCCCCGCATCAGGAAACTCCAAGGAAGACGATTTCGTATTAAAACTATATGGAACCAACTGATATATGGAATGCCGTGACACCCTGTTGTGGATGACAAATGCAACACAACTATACAGGAATGACGGCATAACAAAAGCCAAAATTGATTTTCAACACAACCCTTATCAGGCTGCAGCGCAGAAGACCATTCTAGAGGATGAAGTGGACAATGAGGCGTAGTAAAATTGAAATGCAACTGCATTCAGCAGTATAATTTATTCATGGCCAGCAACTACTACACAATAGTACAGTACATTTTACATATAATTGCAAAATAAGAAAAACGAGCAACTCCTAATTATGCACTTCGGCCAGTTTCTGTGTTTGTACAATTCGCCAGCTAGTTAACCTACCTCCCACAAAGTCGTAGTGCATACCATATATTTGCAGGCGTCCATTGTGCAGGCGCTCTTGAATGAAAGGAAATGTCAATAGATTGGCCAACGAAAGATTGACCGCTTCCTGGTAATTTCAGAATGAGGAGTCAGAAATAATGATTAGCAGCTAAGTAGTGAAGGTCACTCATCACATGAAGCTATACTATTGTCAAGGCTAATTTAAAAAACCATCATAAATATGGTCGGTATCAGATAGGTAATAACGGGCCTTCTAGTCTAGTTGGCACCATCGATACTGTGCACTTAATGCCGGTATTGCAGCAACTGCTAAATGACTACTACAACTTACCTGTTCACAAAAGCTGCATTGCTCTTCGAAAGGCTTGTCTTTCAAAAGAGAAAGTGTCTTTTTCTTAGCTGCCATTCCAATTTTGACCCAGCTCCCAATGAAGTCTCTGCCATATGCACAAGCATATCAAAACCTTGAGCAGAATACCAAAGAGTCTGTATCACATCATAGTCTAAAGCTTCATCATCATATAAATCACCCCGAACACCTTTGATCACAAGAACAAGAGCTATAGTTGACGAGATTAGGAATTCACAATACCCTGAAAAGTCATCCCGGGACATGAGAGCTTTGATTCCACCACAGCTACTGTGACCCATCACAATGATGTTTTCCACCTGTCGATTTTGCCAGAATGTAAGTCAGATTAAGAATGGTAGAATAAGTCCGTTTTAATTTAATGTTTGACCTGGCAGTAAATGTCAGGAGCCCTCATGACACCACACGGCATATGACTACTGCAGCAACAAACGTTACATCAACGAAAACTTGCTGAACAACCTTACAAAAAGTGAAGTAGCAAGTTGAAATCGATCAATTGTTGAATATTCTTACATTCAAAACAGTGACTGCATATTCTATAGCAGCGCTTGTTCCGTGGTGTTGTCCCTGCAATAAAGAGAAAGCATCATGAGAGTCCTAATCAACTCATTAATTTTGTACAGGAGATGGGACGGAATTCAAGAAATAATGAGATTGTAGCATCGCAAAAATTGAAATCCAATAGATACAAATTATAATGCTAATTTTCATAATTACCCAGTAAAATGCCTCTCATATCAGAAGAGCACCACGTAATGTCATATGAAGGATCTTATATCTTGTATGGGTTGACTACATTCAATTCTGGGGCGAGGGATATCCATCAAGAAAAAGTTTGAGCCACTACTCAAATATGAAAGCAAGCATCTTATCCTGAACCAAGAATTGATATAGCAGAGAAAATTAGTATACTTACCGATCCCTCGCATGGAGGAACCAAGTTGGCAACATTACGCACAATAAATGCCTCACCAGCCTCAAGTCCATGAAGCATTGTTGGACAGACACGAGAGTCAGCACATGTGATCATCATCATCTGCAACACCAAAAATATAGCGGTTAAACATTGTGCAGAACATAAGAAGCATATGGCCAGAATGTGGGTTTCATGTGTTCGACTGACCAGAGCACAAAATCTCAGCAATTAACAAAATCCCTCGATCTTGCCTCCAAGAACTAAGCCAAACAACAATCCACTCAGCCACAATCATGCATCATCTAATAACAAGGCAAAACTGATATTTCAACCTGCTGCTACCGGTAATAGTGTAAATGCGCATGTAAAAACCAGGATGAGATCTTGCAAAGATATCACAAACGGAGTATATACCTTTGGCTCTTGTCCCTCTTTAAGTTTTTCGTACAGTTCTGGCTTCTGTCTGTACACAACAAATGCCAAAAAATATTGACGAATGAGCAGAGATTTTTGGACTGAGAAGCAGTTTTACAAAATCTTGGATGAAGCTAGTAATCACCTCATCAGAGATTTTTAATACCTAGGAAATGTTTTCGGTATTCAATACAGCACATCTACAGCGCATGGACACGTTCAAGCATACAAAAATCTGTTACTTGCACAATTTGCATCAACAAAACAGAGTGAAATCACAAGAATACCACGAAGGATTGAGCAAATTTCAGATGCGGACTACGTACTTGAACACTCCGTCCTTGAAAGTCTTGAATCCGGTTATGAGCTTCTCTATTACATCGTTGTTTCCATCAAAAGTGTGATTCTCGTCAACCACAACGTGATCAGTCAGCTCATAACCTTCGTTGAGAATTTCTCCCAGCCCGTGCGGTGGCCCTGCCTTGGACACGGCAAGCTGATCCATACCTCGCCGAGAATTGAAGGTCCTTAACGCTGAATATTCACAAACTCTTAAAACACAACGAGGATCTTCTAGCGCTATTCCACTCAACTTCAACAGACTACTCCTTGAGCTAAACTGCACGTTCTGGGAGTCACTCACCTTCTTGGCAGTGGTAGAAAATTTGAAATCTAAATCACTGAATTTTACGGTGACGAGGCCTTGCTGCAAACTTTGCATAACGCAACTTATGTCTAAATTCTTAGCATTTCCCTGTCTTTAAAAGGAAGTGCTGACCAGGCCTAGAAATCCTTAAGAGCATGAGAAAAAAATATATTCTCCGATGCAAGAGAAATTTTATCCAATCCTTCGACCTGGATCAAGAGCTTAAAATTATGCAGCTACAGAGAATGACTTCCAGCATCAGCTAAAGCAACACACTGTATGATCGCTATGAGCCAGTACGCTTAATACTCCTCCTGCAACGCTCTATACACAATCCTCGGAAGCCCGTACTCACTCCACAAAAAGAAAACAGAGCTGTAAAGCACCGCGCAAATTATCACTGGTCGATGAGAATAATGAAGAGAGCAACAATGAAAAAACCTACACGCACTCACCGATCCCTTCCTTACACAAACAGCAGTGATTGCGCTGTGGTGTGAGAGCTGGCATACATAATTTCACCTACTTATTCCACGGATCTGTCGCTGTTGAAAGGCTCAAAAACTCCACTCTCTCGGCAAGCGACACAGGAACACTCTCAACAGCCAGCACCGGTAATAACAACAATTTGTACAGAATTAAATAATCAGCGAACCGGTTGCTTAAACCTGGCTACTGTCCGAAATCCAGCTCAAAAAGGCACCTATTGAAGAGGCTCAAAAGTCCGACAACTTCTGCGGATGTCTCCCTCGGCAAGTGGTAAAGATACTCTCAAACAGTGCCGGTAATCACAACAATTTATAACAAATTATAGCAGTCCGAAATCCAGCATTAGCAAAAGTGAAGGGGTAGCAGGACGAAGCGCCGCAGATGCTTCGATCGTATGAGCGGAGTTAGGTCCAATTAGGTCTACGCGGGGTCAAGGTCGGTCGTCCGTGAAAGCCCGTTTTTCTACTCTATGACAGTGACAGTGAAGGGCGCGTAGGTGTGGCAGGCACAATCGGTGCTTCATTGCATTCACTGCAGGTTTGTACCTTTCGTACCTTCTTTCCACACACTAACAGACAATGCTGGTTTTAGGGCCGTTTCACATGTTTCACATGGTGCTATGTTATAAAGTCATCGTTCGCCATCTAATTCACTCTAGTTCAGTGATGGTCCTCATACCAGCCGCAATGATGAGCCTGCGGTGCTGAGGGGCTGGTAGTGCCTTGGTGAGGACGTCGGCGATGTTGTCTGCTGATGCAATCTTCTTGACCTCGATCTGCTTGGTCTCGGTGAGGTCTTGAGTATAGCCGAAGAGGCGAGGATTGATGTGTTTGACACGGTCGGATTTGATGAATCCGGAGGAAACTTGCTCGATGCAGGCCGCGTTGTCTTCAAATATGGTCGTGGGCTTGTCCATCGATGTAAGGCCGCTCATTTGAAGGATGGCCTGTTGCATAGTGCTTAGCCAAACGGCTTCGCGGGAGGCCTCGTGGAAGGCGAGTAGTTCGGCATGATTTGTGGACGTGGCGGTTACGGTCTGCTTGGTGGAGCGCCAGGAGATCGGTGCGCCATTTTTGATGAAGATATAGCCGGTTTGAGACTTGCCTAAAACGGGGTCCGTCTTGAAGCTAGAGTCGGCGTATCCGATGATGTCGCTTGGAGTATCCTTGCGGAACTGTAAGCCGAGATCCTCCGTGCAACGGAGGTAGCGCAGGAGATGCTTGATGCCCTGCCAATGTCGGGAGGTTGGTTTCTGACTGTGACGCGCGAGGACGCTGACGGCGAATGGGATGTCAGGTCGGGTGTTCGTGGCGAGGTACAGTAGAGCTCCAACTGCGGCTAAGTACTGCGGTTTGTCGATCTCCTCCTCGTCGTCATCTGCTGGTCGGTAGGGATCATCTTCAGTGCGACTCTTGCCAATCATGGGAGCTGAAAGCGCGTTGGCGTTGTCCATGTTGGATGTGCGGAGTAGTTTCTTCACATATGTTTGTTGATGAAGTAATAAGCTCCCATCTGCATAATGTTTAATCTGTAGTCCAAGACAATAGGATGTGCGCCCCAACACTTTCATTTCAAACTGTTTGGTTAGTAGGTTTTCCACATGCTTACTCAAGGCTGGGGTGCCAATAGAGTTTAAGTCATCGACATAGACTGCGAGGATGACAAAACCGGTGGTGTCTTTGAGGACGAAGAGACAAGGTAGGGCGGGGTGAGTTTGGAACTCATGAGAAATCAAGAAGGACTTGAGGTGATGGTACCATGCCCGGCCTGCTTGCTTTAGGCCATAAAGGGCTTTGCATATCCTCAATCCAGAGAAGCGCCCGGGCTGTGGGGGTGTAGTGTTTGATAGGAAATCTGGAGGAGGTTTGATGTGAATTTGGGCATCTAAGTCACCGTAGAGGTAGGCTGTGACTACGTCGAGGAGACGGGTTTCTAATGCCATTTGGACTGCTAGACTTAGGAGGTAACGGAAGGATGTGCTATCCATGTCAGGAGAATATGTTTGTTCAAAATCTATCCCGGGTTTTTGTGTGAAACCTTGAGCTACTAACCTCACTTTGAATCTAAGAATGTTACCATGTTCGTCTCGCTTACGAGTGAAGATCAGTTTGTGTCCTATCGGTTTGGTGATGAGATCGGTGACAAGGGGTCCAAATACGCCTCGTTTTCTAAGTGATTGGTACTTGGCCTGTAAGGCTTTTTCCCATTGTGGCCAGTCTACACTCTTCTTGGCTTGGTTAAGTGTCATAGGATCTACATCAGGGTTGGTGAGATATGACTCGAAGTCATCCCACGGGATATCAAAGGGTTGACTATGTTGATCATCCGGGTTGCGGTGGGTGTGCATTGATGCACGGGTTCGGGTTTGCGGTGTGGCATTAAGCTTTCGTTTCTTGGCTGGAGCTATTGGGACAGGGTTGCCAGAGCCGGGTACGGGGCTCCTAACTATGCGTGGTCCCGAGTGAAAACCATCGGGGATGTTCTCAGCAAGGTGCTGGAGATTGAGGAGTTTTCTAACTTCTGAGTCTGCTAATGCTGTACGAGGATCTGGGTTAAGAGTGAGCATTTCTAAGTCTTTAAAGTTCAAGCTGTGATCGATTTTAGTTTGAGAGCCGGGGAACTTGTTTTCTATGAACTTACAATTCTGAAATCTAGCTTTGTAAATATCGTCATTACGGGGTAATTTATAGCGGATTATGCTAGGAGAGTCATAACCAAGGTAGATTCCTTGAATTCTATGGGGTGTCATGGTGCTTTGTTTGGGACCTGAGACTGGAACCCATACTTTGCATCCAAAGGTGCGTAAGTGGGCTATGTGAGGGGTTCTACCAGAGCTGAGTTCTAATGGAGTCTGAGTATGCAGCAGTGTGGGTCTAAGTCTAAAAAAGACTGCTGCATGCAACACAGCGTGACCCCAAAGAGTGGGAGAAAGATTAGCATGAAAGAGGAGAGGGCGCACTATGAGTTGTATTTTCTTGATGTATGCTTCAGCTAGGCCATTTTGGGCATGTTCATAAGGTACTGAATAAGTGAGTTCTATCCCTGAGGCTGTACAAAAGTCTTCGAATGCTTGTGATTTAAATTCCATGGCATTTTCCATTCTAAGAAAACAAATTTGGTTGTCAGGGAAGTGGTTGCGGAACCTAAGGATCATTGCTAAAGTCTTGGGGAATACCATGTTACGGTTGTAAGAAGTGACACCTCAGCGTGTCTACCTGAAGCATCAACGAGTACAAAGAAGTACTTGAACTGACTTGACTGGGGAGTGGTAGGGCTGCACCAATCGCCGTGGAGATGATACAATGCTGCTGGCATTTCAGTCGGGAGCTTCCACCGTGATGGCTGCCTGATGAGCTTCCCTTGAATGCATGCTGCGCACTCCTCCACGCGCTCCGCATCACTCGTACATAGGTCGTGACCAGTCAAGATGGGAATCATTTTTCGCATCATGGTCGTCTTGGGGTGCCCCAACCGGCGATGCCAAATGTTGGCTTTGGAGCCGGCGGCTAGAAAAGAGGCCTGGGCACCCCCCAGGGTAGGCGTGCATGACACCCGTGTCGGTGTTCACTGGCCTCTTCCTCACCTTTGCAAGGGGAGCTAGCTTGCATGATGCAAAGCTCATATAGGCCGTTGGCTGCCGCATGTGCGGTGGCGAGGCGCCGCGGCCCTCGCCTAAGCTCGAGGACCTCTTCATCGTTTTCCACCGCAGTAGAAACGTGGATGTCATTAGCCCGTAGGTCACGGTAGCTGATCAGGCTCCGAAGGGCGTTCGGGGCGTACATAGCCCTTTTGCAGATGAGGGGGGCTCCCCCGGGCAGAATCACAACTGCCCGGCCCTCACGAAACTTGAAGTTTCGTTTGCCGGCGATTGTGACTAGGTCACAAGTTTGCCACGGCTCATTTTGAGTTTTGAACTCAAAGTGTGCCTGGTCTTGCAAAATGGTATGAGTGGAGGCGCTGTCCAGCAGAGCAATTTTAGCTTTGTTGCCAGACGCGCTACTCTGAACCATGTACATTTCGGGGTCTAACTCGCTGAGTGTGGGAGAAGGAGCATCGAGGGTGTGAGTTTCCCTCTTTCTTTCCCTCAGTGACTGCAGCTCCTTGTACATTGCAATGACATAACTAGAAGCACGACAGTCCTTAGCATAATGGCCCTTTCTGCCGCATTTATGACAAGTTCCCTTCTCTGTTTTTCTCGACGACTGAGAGGACCGGTCGGTTCTGGTCTGATTCGCGTACCTTTGGGGTTTGGAAGATCGGTTCCACGTGTGCTTGGGCTTCCAATTTCCCTTTGGCATCCGGCGTGGTGCGTCGGAGATGTGGGACTCCCTGCTTGGATTGCTCGGCTTCGTGTGTGGCGTGGGTGCCGAGCTGGTTGCCTTGAGCGGGTTCTGGACTTCGCTGTTGTGAATCTCCTTAGTTGGCCTTGACTCTGCATTCTTGAGGAGCAGTTGTTGCTGCTTTTCGGCTAACAGAAGGTAGGTCATGAGTTCGGAATGTGTTGTAAACTTCATGTTGCGATACTGTTGAGCCAAAATTGCACAAGCAGGAGGAAAAGTAGAGAGGGTCTTATCGATCATCTCGGTGTCGTTGATGGTATCGCCATAGAGCCGGAGTTGGGCTACAATGCGGTGAAGTTCGGAGTTGAATGCGAGGAAATTTGGGAAATCCATCACGCGGAGGCCGATCCAGTCGCTCCGGGCTTGTGGCAGAAAAATGGTCTCTTCATGCTTGAATCGTGCCGCCAGTGCTGCCCATAATTCGGCTGGATCCTCGACTTGGATATACTGCTGTCGAAGTGAAGTATCGAGGTGCCGGCGCAAGATGAGTAGCGTATGCCATTTGTGTGAAGTTGGGATCTCCCCCTCGTGTGCAAGCGCGATCGTGGGGTTGAGTTCCTCTGCACGCATGTCGATGTTCCACCCTAAGTAATTGGATCCATCTGGCTCGAGCGGATCGAAAAAAAGAGGTTGTGTTCGAGTCTCGCGGTGTTGGCGTTGCGTGGCCATGACTATGGGGTCTATAGAGATGCTGTAGAAGGAGGAGAAAAGAACAAAAGGAGGGTGACAGAGAGCAAGAACAAGGGCTATAAAGAGTTACAAAAGGCTATATCAGAAGAGTAAGAGCAAGAGCTGCAAAAAGCTATATCAAAAGAGCAAGAGGAATAGCTTCAAAGAGCTACAAAAAGCTATATCAGAAGAGCAAGAGCAAGAGCTACAAAAAACTATATCAAAAGAGCAAGAGCAAGAGCTACAAAGAGCTACAAAGAGCTATGGTGGAAAAGCTTTGGTGGAAGAGTTATGGTGGAAGAGCTAACGGTGTTGATAACGTGTTGAGACAGAACAATAAATATAAAAGACATAGAACTCTGGAGAAGAAGAAGAAGAAGTGTTTCAACCCTAGGAAGGGTTGGTTTTATATACTTTTATGTTCACCATAGAAGTTAAAGTTATAACTAAGAGTTAATAAGGTAAAAGTCAATAGAAATAGAAATACCTTAATAGAAATAGAAACTACAAGTTAGAATGCTGACTAAGCTGTGGATGGAGAGTGAATGGATGACATTCATCATGTTTTAACATGTGAAACAACACATATGACATGGGTTGGCAAAGGTTTGGCTCTCAGGAGAATCTCTAGGTACACGTCGGATTAGTTTCCTTTGACAACCCTGAACACGATCACATTGTAACTAATCCATAGTATTGAGCTACCAGGTGTTTATTCCCGACAGGGAGAGTAGTTTTATTCCAATGGCCCTTTGTCCGACGGCCATTCGATCATTGACATTACAAACGGATACTTTATTCACGCTGGCCTCGAAATAGGACCGGAGTTTGTATATATATATACATATATATATACATATATATATACATATATATATATATATATATGTTGAGCTCCCATTTGATTGATTCTTTGTATACGTCGACCTTGCTTCCGATTACTCTTGGGTGAAAGTCAAACTTTAGAAAAAGAGATTCACCTCAACTACCAACATGCAATGTTATTTACAGAAAAATCTACCATGTGGTACACCACTTTTGTCCATGTCCAATGCAGATAGTTCAACACGTTCTTGTGAAAGGGCCCTTAGAGCATCTCTACCATCACTATAGATATCTCTCTGGCTCTGGAAAATTGAGTGGGTCAACAATTTATTTGGAGTGTGATATTGAATAGTGTAACCCATTTAGGGCCCTCAAAAGACTTTAAAGAACACGTAGTCATTTTCAGTGGTATTTCCCTAGTAGCAAATAACCATTTCACCTTGCATGATCCAATCACGTGCTACCATATGTGTCAATCCATGTCACTATTCATCTTAATTTAACTCTCAGTGGTAAGTTAAGGACTCTAGAAATTTACAGACCCTAGAGTGATTTTGTGTAGCTTTTCATCCATTATCCAGAGAACTGGAGGCCTCTTCAGAGTGTTGTTGTTTACTATGCTCTTAGAGCATCTCCAACGGGACTGGCCAAGAGTTTGATACCGTACGTGGAAGGCAGGGTCGGCAGAAAATAATTCCCCAAAAAAATGCCGAAAAAATAAATAAATTTATTAAGTATTTTGTCGAAATCAACAAAAATAAAGTCAACAAAAAGCCGAAAAAAATAGAATAAAAACATAACACTCAACGAAAATCGTAGACAAAAAATAAAATAAAACGTTTAGCCGCCGGATTTTTTTTAATGTTAGCTATTAATAGCCGATTTCTTAATAATTACTTTTCAAAGTGCCGACCTCCACTGTTTCAACTTTTTTTAATTATTCGACATGAAAGTGCCGACCCTGCCTTCCACGTACGGTACACTCCAAAAGCAAATGAAAAATGCTAAGGACCCTTTGAAAAAGCCTCTTGACCCTCTATACTAGCGTGTGTGATAGATGACACTTCAAATTTAAGTTTAGTTGACTATATCCTACATTCTACTTGCAATTGGTTCATTGACTATTTAATGTACACTTCTAATGTTTGAAGAGCGTTTGATGGTGGGGAATCTAAGTTGAAGGGCTCTTCAAAAATAGATGAGTAATTTTAGTGCGACGCTTTTAACGTGCATAGTTGGAGACATCTGAAAGACTCTAAATTTCCCCTCCCCCCCCCCTCTGGACGTCAATGCAAGAGGACAAAAATGCCCCTATTTTGAACATGTAGGGGTCCACCTTAAAAAACAACCCCTTCTTCCAAGGGTTTAAAATTCCCAAGGGGGTCCTCCAAGACCAAATTTGGACCGTAAGCCCCAAAGTTGCAAAAAAAACTTGCCAAAAAAAGACCCGAGGGTGCTCAAAATGGAAATTTCAAAAAATGGGGCCCATGGGGTGAACGGTGCTTGCATTAACGTCCAGGGGATTTAGAGTCGAGGGGTGGAGATGCTCTTAGGCTGGAATAGGAATGTCAAATTTAATGAAAAAGTTGGCAATTGGATAGCGATTATGGTAAAAGACACTTGAAGTGGTCTGTCTTCCTTTGTCAATCTTTGTCTGCCACTTTTGAATAAGTCCTCACCGCTTGTTAGTACACAAATGAATTCTATTACCATACACACGTGGTTTTTTTTTCAAATACATGGATATATCATTGAAATACAAATGAACCCAAAACTTTTTATATCATCTTCTCTAATAACACGTGATTTACCTTCTCATTGAATATATACTTAGTTAAAAACTCCCTTTTGTATAATTATGATATTGTTCTTGAGGGTTAACTCGATCTCCAACTTAGAACAAATTATTTGTTCATAAATTTTGATAGGTTACTACAAAGTCATACATATTTATATTTGTGTGTGTATAATCAAAGATGTAGCTTTGTACTTACTTTGTGATTTTTATTAATTTTTAATTTCTTTCATGGGCATATAGCACTAGGCTGAAAATTTATGAGACCCAAAACTCTAGAGGTCCTTGAGTAAAGTGTTAAAATAGAAAATCTCCACTTTAACCACTAATATCTCAAGATTCATGAAGGGAAATGGGTTGATTTTTTTTCCACTTATTGTGACAGTCATAGTTAGTAGTCCAGTGCAAGATTCTACCACTGAAAGTGAACATTAAATAAATAAGTAATTTAAAAAATATCTACAAATGGTAGTTTAGATAAACGGTAGTTTTAGAGAAATTTTCAAACTAGTAGCTCAAATTCTAGCACAAAATCATGAGATTTTTTAAACGATTTTTTCTAATCTATCAAAATTTTAAAAATCTTTGTACACATTGTTGATATTGTAATTCTTTTGAAATTTGAATTCTCAAAAAATTGAATTCTTGCAATTGTAGGAAATAATACCTTGAAGTACATAGAGCTCAACATCATTTGATTTGAATTGAATATCAAATCAAAGGATTTTCTTTAAAAAATCTAGTGAGACCATATCCAGTTTCTAATTTTCAAAATTGTGTATATCACAAGTGATTAAGGATTTGCTTTAGTGATGATGAGAAAAAAGTTTGAAACTTATATACAATTAGGAGTTGCTACGTCTCCCTGACTCTAAAGTGGCTACCCTAACCCTAAGTGGCAGCTTTAACTCTAAGTGGTTATCCTAACTATAGGTGGTAACCCTAACTCTAGGTGGTAATCTTAACTCTAATTGGTAGTCCTAACTCTAGGTGGTAATCTTAACTCTAATTGGTAGTCCTAACTCTAATTGGTTACCCTAATTCTAGGTAGTAACCCTAACTTTAATTGGCTACTACCTCTCCCTCCTTAACACTACATTGATTATGGCTATTAGTGTAGGTAACACTAATTGTAAGGAAACGCACTAATTTCAATAATTTAAAAATACGGGGTTGAAATTAACACTAATTGCCATTAATCCATGTCCTCAATTCCTCTTGGTATTAAAATTAGTGTTAAATATGAAAATGGAAGGATTTCAAATGATTAAAAAAAATTTGATTGTTTTATGTGAGATCATATATAAATGGAAAATTTCATTCATGTCAATTCTCACCATACAATATGAAGTCTACAATTAGTATACCTGCATATATGTGAGATTTTTTTTAAAATCCAACAAATTCTTTAAGTGCTAGATTTCAAATTCATCTCTAAAACTTTATTTTCTAATTATAAGAATAAATAATTAAATAAAGTATCTAATTTCAAAATTTGCAAATACCGGTAGTCACACACACTAATTTTCTGTCAAAATTACAAGTAGTGTCACACAGCAATAGCCATAATCAATATACCTGTTTAATCCCCAAATGCCTAGAGCCCTCTCCAAATTCGGCAGTTTTGTAAAGATGCATTATAAAATGCAACCTAGAGGGATATTTTGAACTTGATACATGAATAAAAGTTGTACATTATGAATTTTTGATTCTATCCATATGGTTAGATCTATGATTGCTATTACCAATAATTTTGTTAAAAATTTGAAATGTAAAATTCAAAATTATTTTGTAATTCAATTACGAATAAGATTTTGACAATCTACGGATGAAATTTGTTGTGATTGGTTGAAATGTAATACTAAGTGTTGTGATTTTTGAAGATTTATTGGTTGCTTAATTTTATGAGTTGACTTTTTTTAGAGCACTTTTACACTGAAATCTTCAAAATTTTGGGTGAATCACTACAATATGAAATGAGGCATAAAAATTTCACAAATCATCCCCTTTCTAATTAAATCACATGTGCATGAAGCTAACTTCCTATAGAATCTACAGTAAAAATTCCACACTGCAAAAGTTGCATAACGGATGAGAAATTATTGATGAAATCTGTACATCGTCCAAAAAATGAACACTCAGGCAATTAGGGGTTAACCCTTAACTGCCAAAGCGTTCTTTTTTTTGGATGATGTACAAATTTCATCCATGTTTTATCATCCGTCATGCATTTTTTGGAGTGTGGATTTTTTACTATAGATTTTATGGGAAGTTAGCTTCATGCATGTGTGAACTGATTGGAAAGGGGATGATTTGTGAAAATTTTATGCCTCATTTCATGTTGAAGTGATTCACCAAAACTTTTTAAGTTTTTAGTTCAAAACGAATCAAAAGTGCTCTGAAAAAGTCAACTTATAATATTAAGCAACCAAAAAACCTCCAAAAATCACTACATTTAGAGTATTACATTTCAACCAATCACAACAAATTTCATCCACAAATCGTCAATATCTTATTCGTAATCAAATTACAATAGAATTTTGAATTTTGACTTTTAAATTTTATACAAAAATATTGGTGATAGTAATCATAGATTTAACCATATGGATAGAATCTCAAATTCATAATATACATATTTTATTCATACGTCAATTTGAAAAATCCCTCTTAGTTGCATTCTATAATGCATCTTTACAATTCTTCATATCTGGAGAGGTAGGCATTTTAGGGGTTAAGCCCTCTTTGTATCAAAAATTAGTGTTAAATATGAAAATGAAAGGATTTCAAATAATATTATATAAAGAAATTTATTTTTGTATTTGAAATCATACATAAAAAGAAATTTTTTCCAAGTCAAATCTCACCACACACATGAAATCTACAATTGGTATACAAGCATATATGTGAGAATTCCTCTAAAAATTCAAAAAAATTTGTATGTGTTAGATTTTATATTCATGTCTAAATCTCTATTTTTTAATCATAAGGAAAAAGAATTAAAAGAATTAAACTAATTTCAAGTTTACAAACAGTGTCACATACACTAATTTTTTGTGACACTAATTGTCCACACGCACTAATAGCCATAATCAATGTACCCGTTTAATGCAATCACAAGGGCTGAAAGAGTGAGGAAGACGCTTCAAAGTAATTACAGTAGGCCCGGAACCAGAAGTACAACGTTATAAACAAAGGTTTCTTTTTTCCCGCGCTTCTTCAGTTGGTTTTGGCGCCTAGGTCTCATCAATCAGTCCGGCGGAGCATCGGGATATAGTATCCACGTGGAGAGCGCTCGTTCGTAGAAACCTATGTGTGCCACGTCGGATGTTAAAGAGTCCAGGCCAGTCAGTAACAAGGGACTGCCTGCGGGGCCCTGCATTTGTGAGACTAAGGATTAGGGTTTGGCGCTCCGTCGTCTCTCTCTCTCCCTCTTTCGTTCTATCCCGGTCCCCAAACCTTCGATTCGGTGTTTTTTCACGCGGAGTTGCCCTCTCGGCCATTCTTGGAGCGCTCTTTGGCGCCTCAGGCTCGTCGAGAAACGTTTTTTCAGCGGTTTTTTGGGGAAATTCCAAGGCTATTTCAGCTCTTTTTCTGGTCTAGAGCCGAGGTCGCAATTTGGCGGAGGACTCTCGTATTCCCGTTCTGGTGAGCAGAATTTCGAAACTCCGAATTCGGGAATCTTTCCTTCATGCAGATTTCGAGTTGGAGGTGAGTTTTCGTGGCATTCGGCTCTGGTTCAAGTATAGACGACGTGGGAATCATCTGCATTGGCTGTGTTTAGCAAGGGTTAAGGCAGGAGTGAAATCCGATTCCGAGATACTGGTTGGTCTTTTTGAAGGTGTGCGTTCGTATTGGATTCGGGAGCTCGGATGTCATGCAAGGGTTTTTCTAGGAATCAAGTGCAGACGTATTATCAGTTGTAATTTGAAGATTAATCCGTTTTCCGTGGGAATTCTTGGAGTTCATGTGTGATTGAATGGCAGGATCGCCTCCGGTTCTTGATTGAGAGTTTAGGTTTCTAGGTTAAGATTAGGGGTCGGTAGGTATTTCCAGGGTTAGATGCTGTCGTTAGCCTAGCACCATCTTTCATTTTGTAACCCGCTGTGTCTGGATTATGATCCTTGAGAGGAAATTGAAGTTATTGTCCGAGCGAAATTTGCGCTAGGGGTTTAGTTCCGTTCTTCCTAGTATTCTCTTCGTAAATCGGAAACTCTCTTGTAAGGCGGATTAGGTAACGGAGACTGCCAAATTTTATCTATGTCTATCTTATGCATGGTCCCGAAATAATTACCCGGCGAGTGAGTTACTGCTTTTCGCCGTATGCATTATTGCGCAATCAATGGCCACGTTTAATCATCGAGGGCTTTTGAGATATGTATGAAATAGCTGAGCTATTACTGGATTTTTCTGAGCTGGGTATTCTCACGACCGAATTTGAGGGATGATAGGTTTTGTGGCTTTCATATTCAATGTTATTACAGTTTGTGGAATTCAACTTTTGTAACTAGCATATGCAGTACAATAATGTACACTCAGTTTTGATAACCTTTATTTTTGTTCTTGGCTAAGGTCAATTACCTATACACGCGATTTTGCAGTGAGATGCGCCTGGATTGGATTACTTGGATAGCTCGAAGCGCATGGATTGGCGTCACCGCCTTTGGAGATGAATGAGACAGTTGCCCCTGAAATGCAAAAGTTATGAGACTGGCATGAGGCTTCCCTGAACAAGAGGCGTTGGTCCGGTTCAACACCCTCCAGGGACGTAGTTCGGCCAAGCAGTATGCGATGACTGCAAACCTTGTCGAAACCGGACAGGGAGTCGAAGCAATGGCGAGCTTCGGCGCAAACCCTACCTCACCCTTGGCAGAACGTACTGAGAGCCCAAAGCATCACAAAAAACTTCCAATAATCGGAGTGACGGAAGGTGTAGATTCGGGGGACAAAGCTCCAAAACTAGAGACTACTCTGAGTGGGGAAGGTGAGAATAGTAGTCGAACCTCTTCGCAAGGTCAAGAAGGTGGAACTCGAGGAGTAAAACGATCTAGCCGGCGTAAAAGTGAAGCAGAGGGCCTTCTTGAAGGCATGGATACACCACAACGACTACGGTTAGTGAAGTCAGCTAAAAGTAGAGGGGATTCCGGTACGAAACCGACACATGAGGAGAATAACGAAAACGAAGGAGTGGTGGAAAGTTCAATGTTCAAGCAGGTCAAGTTTGAAAACGGCACTGCAAGAGCACAATCGGGTTCGTCACATGACCCATATCTCAGGATGCAATCAATGAGTTTGTGCACTTTAGCACATGTGCCAACTGGTTACTTGGAAAGTAGAAATTTCCTCACATGCATGAGACTGTGATAAGCTGTTGTTTCTAGGTCACACTACATAGTTTGTGCAGATTAGCTTGTGAATTTTGGACAGTAATGCAAACCCTTGCAGCTTGATTTGCAACTCTAGTGAGAGGTCAACGTATTAATGTCTTGCCAAAGAGATGCTGACATTTTCAGCAGTGATACTTATGGCTGAGAGGATTGTGGTGGTGGGTTGCAGGGTTAACTGATGCTGATGACCAAGCTGAGGCATCTCGTGCACTTGCAGCTGTTATGGAAGTATACGGGAACCAGAAGGAAGTTGTAGGACTGGCAGCTGATTTTCCTGGAGCGATAGGGATGGGCAACAAGAACCCATGCCGCATTTGTGAGAAACCTGAAACTGCGAAGCACACAATTGTGTGCGATAAGTGTCAGCATAGTTATCACCTAAGTTGTGTTAACCTTAAACCTAAGCGAGCCTTAGATATAGAGAACGAACACTGGCAGTGTGAATCTTGTGGACCAGCAGTTGGGTGGCAGTATTGGCCACTGGGAAGGATTACTCCACAGCATGACCGGAAGCAGGCAGACCCTAAACGGGATGAATCGACATCACACGTTACTAATACTATCGAACATCGTCCGGTATTATTACCTGACATTGATGCAGCCGTTGAGGATGGTAGCACGAGAACACACCTAGTGACAGCACCTACCACACGCAAAGGGGATGATTATGGAAGGCCTCGTATTACGGGGAGCTTATGGCTGAGGACAAGGGACCAGGAGGTTGTTGTTACTCTTCCTGGAGCAAATGTTATCTCCGCAAGAAGAGGCCCAGGGCGACCGAAAAAGGAAGAAAAGGTTGCGGTCGGAAAAAAGAAATCGTTGAGAGAAAAGGCGATAACAAATACAACGGTGGACTTGGGCGTCCGGGATAGTGTACCTAGTGGAGAGCAACCTGCTATGATTATGGGGTAATATTTCTTTCCCTCTTGATTTGCATGTTATTGGCTGTTTGTGTTACGGGGGTTTTCAACCTGTAGTATTAAATCCTATGCAAGAAGGTGGATGCTTTTAACTTGGTGAGACAACAGTGAGAAGTGGCCTTGGCATGCTGTACTTTTCTAGGTGTGAAGCATGTACAATCACTGTACTATGTTCTTTCATGAGTTTTCTTGGCAGCATGCTCGATGATAATGTTTTGTTTACTCTTCTACATCATTCAGTTCTAGATGTTTGGGTAACACGCAACTAAGAAACGGTGTTGTATGTTTCATACAGGAATAGTATAAGTGTATTGCAGCCATCAGCGCCGACCTCAACCATGTCCCCTCAAATTCATTCAACAGGTGTCACTGACATATCGACGAAAGCAAACGAGTCGGAGATTCAAGGAGATCCAGCCATTGTTCCTTTGGTTGATGATGGTTTTCACAGTGATGAGAAGCATTCCAATGATCCAGAGGGTATGCTTGAGGACTTGCGCAAGTTCATAGAAAGTATGAATGGAAGACTTGAAAAAGGATGGGAAGTCATCAGAAAGAGAAGACCTAGCAACCCTCACGTCTTTGAAAAAATCTACATTTCGCCAGATAAGCAGAAATTTAGATCACGACTTGCTGTTGCCAGATTTTTGGGGATCTCAGAGAAAATTCAGAGAGAATCGACGACAAATGTACAACCCGCAGCTCAAAGGGTACGTTCTCGTTATGCCTATGTCGAGCATATCGTCATATTTTTACTGCCAGATACGATGCGTGTGATTGTAGCTGTATTCTATCTTACATTTGAACGCAACTTTGGAATGCCTGCTTACCCTGCAATAATATTTAATTTAGATTTTTTTGCAGGAGTTGCCTTTTGATGATCATTACTTAAGACTCTGGAAGTGATCTGACCACTACTTTCTGTTGTGTGTTACCGTCACGTTCATTCCAGCTGGAGACTCCAATACCTGCTGAAAATTTACCACTTGAAGGCTTTAGATCTATCACTGAGATGCCACTAGCTACGAGGTCTGCTGAGCCTCAAGAGGTAGTTGCGACTCCGGTTGAGGAGAAAATTGTGGTTGTTGTCAAAGAAAATCGTTCGCTTCCGCCTGCTGGTGAACTTTTGACTAGAAGACTTCCTGCAGAGTTTGTGGGGGATACCATTCAGGTGACGTACAGCTCACCTTGTACTTGTGGCATTTTCACTACACAGCTATTTTTTTTGTGATTCTTTCATTTAGGTACTACATTTTTGAATAATGCGTGTAATCTCAAACTTTTTGTTCATTCATTTATGGTGAGTTGATAGCTTATCAGGAAGAATAACCTAACCATACCAAGGTCCTAATACTAATCCATGTCACAGTCGCTCGCTGAAATACTACTCGAGTTGCTTGGTGCAGTATATATGATATTATGCAAACTTACCTTGTGTTTTATCTGATAGATCTCTAGAAATGTGCACTTGGAACTTATGGTTCTATGGGATGTATCTTTTCCTTCAAATGTACCAGTTCATTCACTTCTAGAGTATGATCTTTAGTGATTATTACGTATGTTCTGTGGCAGGTTTGGGAGTTTCTGTGCCGTTTCTCTGATATCCTTGAGTTGAAGTCTCCTCTAACCTATGAGGAATTGGAAACAGGGTTAGTCAAGTTAGGGCCACCTGCGGCAGAAGATAGTCCTTGCAAGCCAGCCGTTGAAGGAACTGGGGCCTCTCTTGAAATAGCCAATGGATTGGAACAGAATACGTTTGTAAGTGTGGAAGCTGAGGGTTTGCCAGAAAGCACGACTGTACAGGAGATTAGGGATCTGACAGCTGGTCCTATGGAATTACCGGTAGAAGAGGAGTCTGCACGGGAAAGGGCAGTGGCATTCTCAGATGGCACACTCAATGACAACTTTGTCATGATGGCTAGGACACACATAACACTTTTAAAGTTACTGCTTCCTGATCTGCAGTTTCGGATAACTGGTACTCCAGTTGTGAGCAAGCCTGAAGAGCCAAAGAAGAAGGGGCCCAAACCACAAGGAGCTACTGCTGAGTATTTAAGTGACTTTCCCATGAATGAGGTGACTTGGCCCGAACTAGTGCGACGGTATTTGATAACCCTTACTGAGGCTGAGAAGTACGGGGATCTGGCAGAGTTGAGTAATAATGAACGTAAATGGTTGTTGAGATGCCTTCAAGGTGATGGCGGTATTCCATGCGGTGCACTCTACACAGTTGTGGGTGTCGAGAGTGATGCACAGGTACGGGAAAAATGTCACTTTCATAGGTTTTGTGTAATCTCTTTACAGTGCCACAAGTATTTCCAGCTTGGAGCTACCGCACTCCAATTGGCTTGCTTGGCCAGTTTTTTTTGAATTTTCTGGTAGTGATTCTTTGCATTATCTTAGGGTGGATATATTTTAAGACGGTTGCTTAACATGCATATACAATCACAGCGCTTGTATGCATGTTTATATCCAGCTTTCTTTTAAGGCATGCCAGGATTATCCTGTGTTTCTTTCAACGATCTCGATTTGGGGACATTCTGAATCACAGCAGTAGGGTTCACAGCGCAGCTTGAAGTGAATAGCTTTTGTGCATCTTGTGCATATTGTTGTTTTTCCTGAAGCGTGTCTGATCATGTGTATCCATTTCAGGTTCTAGCAGAGGCTGAGAAAGAACTAAGCATTCGGTTACAAAAAGCAGGTCAAATGAGGGAGGAAGCAGGTCCAGTGGACGAATCTGACACACTTCCTGAATGGGTGGAAGCATTGAGACCTGTAGCCAAAATGGCCACAAATGTGGGTTCTCGGATTAGGATCAAAGTGAAAGAAGCCCTGGAGTTGGACCCTCCTGAGTGGGCTAGAGAACTTTTGGAGTGGTCAATAAGTAAAGTCGTCTTCAAAAGCAACGCGTCTGGTCCAACCAAGGTATGTATTGGGGTCTGCAGCGTTTAGGGAGTTGACTTTTTACCAGCTCACTGTCGAGTCCTTTACTGTCTCTGATATGAAATCTGTCTCATAGACATTTTGAAGGGCAAGCTCAAAATTAACATATTTGTTGGAAGTACGCCGGATTTCATCTTTTCAATTCTGATTCTTTTCTGTACATGACAAGATTCATTGTGATTTTACAGAAAGCTGTTGTGGAGGTTTTGAATCATTTCGATGTTTCTCCTGCCTGCGAATCCCCGACTAACAAGACGAGATCCCCGAAATCAAGAAAGACAGTGCCCTCCGTTGATCAGCTCATGCAGCGCTGCCGAGTTGTTTTGCGAACTGTCGCAGATGCTGACAAGACTGATACTTTTTCTATACTCATAGACGGTCCAGAAGGGCATGGTTCAAGAAGGCTGCGGGGTATGGTGGCACGTCCTCTCGATTTTCGAACTATTGATGCTCGTCTTGCTGCTGGGGCTTATGGTGGGTCTGTTGATGCTTTTGCGGAAGATGTGAGACAGGTGTGCCTCTTACTCATCCTCATAATTTCCGATAGTAGATATTGAAATTCATGATAATCTAGTGAGATGCACTTCAATATTTTTTCTAAGATGTTCTAAGATCTATCTCCTTGGAACGTACCTGTTTTGAACCTTCAATGCTTATGATTGAGCTATGTCTTCAAATTGACAGATATGGAGGAATGTAGAGTCACTGCAGAAGGGGGGTGAAGTGATGGAATTGGCATCCCACCTGTCTCAGATTTTTGAGGATCTTTTGCAAAAGCAGGTATAGTGCCATAAAACTCTCTGATTCGAGGGAGTGTAGTTCAAGTGCACATGGTATATCTGCAGATATTTTGTTTTCTGTATTATTCATACATTATGGATGCTCAATGACTATATTTTTATCGATTATTTGCCGCTCTTGGGAATGCCAGTTTAGAAATGGCAGACACATAATACGGCAATTGTTAGAATTAAAAGTATTCAGTCCCTCAAATGTGCGTATTGAACTTACGCGTGTGATTAATCTCATTTTATCGCCTTTGCATCGTTCACAGCGTTTTCTCCTATTTCTTGTTCTTTACCTAGCCCAGGTGGTAAAGGTCTCATAAACTGTTTATCTTCCGTGCAATGTGTAGCTCTGATTGTGAGCAGCTAAAGATATGAGAAAGAATGATGCTATGATGTGCAGGTTATAAACTTAATGAATGGCGTTCCAGAAGTGAAAGCAAAAGAGCCCAAGGTTGCCGTAGCCCATGTTTCGGAGGAAGGTGCAGGGCCTATTGACGCTCCTCTGACTAGATCCGCTACAGCTGAGAAGCCTGAGGATAAACTTCAGACGGCTCCTTGGCAAGATAATGATACTTGCAGAGTGTGTGGGGTTGACGAGGACTATGAGAGCATCATGTTGTGTGATAGGTGTGATGCAGAATATCATACATACTGTCTGAATCCACCTCTTGACAATGTTCCGGAGGGCAATTGGTTCTGCCCAGAATGCGTTGCCCTTGACAAAGGTTACTCTGATAGACCTTCTGGGAAAGACGCGGAGGGAGTTGAGCCTGAATCTCTTGAAGGCGAGGAAGAGCAGGAAGACCGAAGTATGAATGACGCAGTTCAAAGAAAAGAAATGAAAGAAGTGCTAGGAGAGAGCTCCGCGCAGCGCCTTCTGAAGCAAATTGAGTCGAAAGAGTATTGGCAGTTAGGACTTTCAGAAGTGAGTAAAGATTCTTATTGTTACATGATAATTAGCAACTTACTTCTTGTAACATAATACTCATCTTTCTACTTTTCTTGCTTGCATGTTGGATGGTAGACTGTTTATTATCAAATTGTGTTGGTCTATTGTTACTTAATTTGTACTGACTACCTGACACATTGTGCAGAGAGTTCAAATCCTGAAATTTCTATGCAACGAGTCGCTGAAAACCACCCAAGTCCGTACCCACCTGGAGAAGACCTTGGATACAGCTTCTGATCTTCAGCAGGAACTCAGTAATTTACATGCACAACGGCAGGAAGCTGATGTTGAAGACCAGGGAAGACAAAGGAAGGAGGCGTTTGAAGCCTTGAAGACGCGCTCCCAAATTGCGAAAGGTACTGAAGCAAGCAGTGTGGATGCCTTGTCCAGCAGGTTAAGACTCCGTTCTTCGGGTGTTTTGGGTGCTGAAGATGTCACAGCTGGTTTTCCACGGATTTTGAATTTTGATGCTGATGGTAAAGAGTATGAGCATTCAACTGAGATGTTCAATACAGTGAAAGGATCCCCTGACTCTGTAAAGGAGGGTAACCATGACCTTGTAACTGTTAACAATGACATCCATGAGGATCATGAGTCGAACAAGAGGAGAAGCGATGAAGTGCTTGAAGGTGATTCAAAGCGTGCAAAATTTCAAGAATTCAGTAAAGGTGGTGAGTCTCAGGTTGAGGGCACGAAGGTCACTTCAACTTGGGAGCAAACAGAAAATCTTGGCAGTGGTAACTTACTTTCTCCAAGTGAGCTTCCGGAAGGGCAGATGGTAGCAGAATTTGTTGGAAGTGAAAGCCCGGGTGAGTGAATTTTCTGGTTCTGGCCACTCCCTTCTTACTTATTTGCTGCCCTGTGTTATGAAATGATGATGTGCCAAACTCTTTGCAGGGATGTTCTTTCTAAATGCTTACTATGCACACCAGCTTTGTGGGATTTCAAGTGCAGAAATCAGTTTTCTGACTTGTGACGTTCTTATTAATTGCAGGTCTGAAGAACATTTCTGTTGATGAGGAGGCAAGAGGCTTAGGAGCTGAATCGGGACGGAGGGTGGCGCTGAGATCAAGTGGGTTGAACTCTGAACGTCCCGGTTCGTCTGGCGCTAATGTTAAGATAGGAGTAGCTGCAGCCGGTCTTCCACCACGGACACCTAAACGGAAGCTTGAATCAACTTCGAGCTCCGAGACTCTTAAGAAATTAAGGGCGGATGGTACTGGCCAAGTTGCTCCTGCACTTGGTGAAGTCATTGACGATCCACATGGAGGTGAAGCTCTCTCTCATTCCAAGAGTCAGGGACCAGCAATGATTCAACCAAGCGAACTCTCGAAGCTGGATGCAGAAATTTTGAAGGTAGAACTGAAGCTGTACAACACAACTTTGCGGCGCGACCACCTAGGCACTGACGATGTTGGTAGGGATTATTGGGCACTTTCAGGATCAAATCAGACACCGATGATTGTAGTTTCAGAAGGTGATGTAATAGGTAGTGCTGATTTCGAAGGAGCAGAAGAAAGTCATTTCTCATATGTGGAGCAAAGTGGGAGCGGAAAGTCTGATGGAGAGATCCTACAGAGTGGTAAGCCTCTTGCTTTATGTCCTTGTAATTTGTTTAAAGTAGCATCCTCTAGGCACTGAGTCTAGATTCATGACATAAATGTATTTGTATTAAGCGTTGAATATTTCCAACTGTATGCTGTTTAGAGTAGTGTATCGTGAAGATCCTATATACCTGGTGTTTGCGGACAAGTTTTTAATGCAAGAGAACCGAAGTTTCACCAAAGCAAGTACTATTATGATGAGAGGGACGCACCGGTTGGATTTACTGGGGATTATTTCAGTACAGAACCCTGAGATGTTGACGAAGCTTTCCAAACAGGAAATTGATCCAAAATTAGTCTGCTTCGTTGGTAAAGGGTTAGCGCTTTGTTACAATTTGATGACAATGTATCTTTTCTATTTGTACAGATCATACTGTGGACACAAGTAAAGAGACAAAACCACGTTGGTGGGCATATAATAATGAGGCTGCTATCGATTCTCTAGTGGCTTGGTTGAATCCGAGACTCAAATTGGAGCGAGCTCTCAAAACTTCCATCGTCCATTGGCGGGAGACTGTTCTTGCTAAATTTCATGAAATTCTTCATGAGTCTAATCAAGAAATATTGAATAGGAGCTCTTCAGAAAATGGTACAGGCGAATCCTTGAAAAAGGAACGGGCTCTGAAGAGGTTCCCTACTTTAAAAGCAACCTCTATTCTTCAGATGAGGTATGGATCATTGAGTTTCTCGGATAGAGCTATGACCAAGAAAGCAGTGATGCCCATGGAGGGAAAAGTAATTCGGTGCAGCTGCCTCGAGCCTCTGTGGAAGTACAAGTGGCACTGTCAAGCGTGTCACGAGACTTATGAATCTTCAGTGGAGCTCGAAAACCACAAGGCTGCTTGTCCTGACGCAGTTGCTCCCCTTTCCTCAGGCAAGAAGCAGAAAGGAAGCGGAAAGGTGAAGAATAACCTCACGCCTGTGAAAGGAAAGAAGAACCTCACGCCTGTGAAAGGGAAGAAGAAAGGCAAGCCTGTAACACCGAAGAAGGAAGGGACCAAACTAGTATACGAAAAGGAGGATGCTGGCGTGCATGCTTGTGAAGAAAATTCATGGATGCCTGAGGAATCTACAGAGCCTCCAACACTTCAGAAGCCTCCAACACTTCAGAGGTTCTCAACTAGAAGCAAAAGACAGGCAACTTCTCATCTGTATAATCCAGATGATGGTCTAGATGATGATCCATATGCCTTGGGCGATTTTTCGGTGCCGGAAGAGCCTGTAGAAGATGCTTTCTTTCTTTCTGACTTTCAGGATGGTAATCCAGGCATGGAGGACGTAGAACCTGATGATTTTCGTATGGGATTTACATCCTATTCATCGCTCCTTCAAGATGACGAATGGGAGGCTAATCTACGGCCTGAGAGATCAGAGCTGAAACGGAAGAAACAGGGCTCAGGCAAGAAGTCCTTGAAGCAGCCTCCCACCCAGGGAACCAGTGAACTGGCGCTCGCCAACTTCGACTATGCTTCGCTGCCAATGACATTTTCTACACCTGATTCAACCCGGGACAGAATCAATCAGATTGGGTGTATAGCAGGTCAGGGCCCTACGTTTGCTCCCGCTCTGCATTTTGCACCCGCATTTGACCCCTCTCTGAAGATGCACCCAAATCCAAACGAGAGTCCCACAGATGCCGTGGAATTTCCAGGCTCATCTTCACAGAATGGCAGTCCCATTGGGGAATTTCACACAAAGGATTTTGTAGAGGGAGGCCTGGATGCTGTGTCGTGGTACGACCCTCACACCTCAGGAGAGGTTCCTCCTGACGTGGCTTTTGTGCCAGACACAGCAGACACTGAACCTGTACTGCAACCAGAGTTTGAGTGGGGTGAATTAGTGGGTTTGCCAAAAATGGAGTACGCGGAGGAACTTGCACCTTTCATGGGGGATGTGAAAGTAGAGCGTGAATTGGAAGGCCCTGCTAATGATGGGTGCGCTGTCAATGTAAAGAGTGAAGTGGAAGGCCCTTCAAATGACGGTTGTGCTGTCAATGTAAGTGGGGAAGTGGAAGGCCCTTCAGATGATGGGTGTGCTCTTAATGTCAGCAGGGACGGAGATAACTCTTTGCAAGTAAGGTGTACCCTTAATGCTACTGGAGAAGCAGAAGATGTTATGTTCTCCATTGATGAGGTGCGGCCAACATTTGATTTAGAACCACCCATAGATTTGGCTCCTGAAAGCATTCCAGAAGCACTGCCTGCTCAGAACGTGCAGCCCGAGAGCGTTGCAGCTGAAGTAAAAGCGGTTGTTCCAAGCTTTGTTCCAAGTATGAAGAAACAGTCCAAGAAATTTGCAGCACCGGAATCTTCACTACGTCCACTGGTTGGAGAGCAGTTCGGAGTTTTGACTGGATTGAAGATGAGGCTGTTGGATATGGAGGCAGCCATGGGGTCCGATGCCCGGGTACCTCCAAAATCTGCACCATCTAGACGACGTGCATGGCGTTCCCTCGTGAAGTCTGCTCAATGCATTTATGAGGTATTAACTTGTCCCTTCACCAGCCTGTGATTTTTGTGATATCCTCGGAGCTTCCTTATTTTTGTTGCTAGTTTGTACTATAGACCACCCGGAGGAAGAGACCCAGGATACTAGAAAATTTCTTTGCTTTGAAGACCCCCGCAGATGAAGGCCCCCGATCCTGGCTTCAAGGTGCTCTTTGAAGACCCTCATAAATCACAAACCCTACCATAGGGTTTGTGAGAATGCTGAACGGCTGTGCAGGCCGTCCTGCTTAGTGTCTAATAATTTTCTTACTAGAAATGGATTTTCTACGGGTTGATCTCATTGATTTTTGGTTATTATATAAACACTTGAGTTAAAAAAAAATTAAATAGGACTTTGTCGCCTTTGATACCCTATGGAATGCCAGGTCTGCGCAGCAAGTCCTCTACTGTACTCCTGTCCCGTTTTTGGTAATCTTACAGAGCTTAGAACCGTGGATTGTGTTTGTACTTTGCAGATGACAAAATCCGTCATTATTCTTGAGCAAATGGTACGAGCAGACTGCCTGAAGAGAAGCTGGTGTCATTGGTCATCTCTTTCATCAGTTGCGAGATCGGCTACCCTTTCAACCCTGGCTCTAAGGATTTTTTCGTTAGATGAGGCCATTACGTACAAGAAAGACAAGGTGATTATGGAGGAAATACCAAGGCCCAGCACGGTGAAGAAGTCTCAGCAGAAGAAGATTCAAGTACAGGTGCCGTTGTCCTCCTCCAAGAAGAAGAAAGCTAACAAGGCTAGTTGAGTACGTGAAATTTTCCTTTGTTCAATATGCTGAGACATCATCATCTCCGGCATTTAGAATCTGCAGTTCCATTCTCGGTCCGTCCCAACATTGGAATCTGACGTCTTTGTGGGGCTCTTAGTTTGTAAATACAACAACCATGACATTCCAGTGATATCATCATTTTTTGCAATGAATGCTGACAGTTCAGCAATTCTTTCTTACTGTCTACACAGTTCTAGGGGTGCTTATGGCCGCTGTTGGAAAGTGGTCAGAAAGGCCAGTAACAAGTCGCTTACATCAGTGACTCAACCGATTAATGCACATGGTTATGTTGGTACCAGTTTGGTCCTGAATTTGCTTCATTTGGAACTTAACAGGACTGAGGCCTTCTTACTTGAGAGTACTCTCACTGCTCTCTTCCATATACCGGTATGTATCAAACAGTTCATTTCTGTGAATCTGAGGCTTCAGTCTTTTTTGGAGTTGACTGTTTACGCTATTAGTGCTCCCACAATGTTTATTTTAATTTCTGTGTCTGCCCCTCTTACATCGTACATCGTCAGTTCAAGATTAACCCTTTAACCCCTAAAGGTTGAGCCTATGACCACGGAATCATGACCTGTCACACTCAATTTTGCCACTATAAATAATACAAGTATTCAACTTTATATTTTTAGTAGATGAAGCCATATGTCTACTATAAATCATGAATTTTTCATAAATTTTGGTGAAAATTTGAATTACTATGATTTTTTGAATTGATTGCAAAGAAAATTCATATCAATTACAAAATGTACTAAAAATTCTGATTTTTTTTTACCAAAGGTGTAAATTACAATGAAGAAAAGTTTAGTTAATGAAAATCATCTGAGTATCTATTTTTTACAATTGACTATCATGAATATATAAACTACTCTGACACACATAGTTGATACATTCCGGTACGCATCCTCATGGACTGCGATACATTAGTGACCATTAAAGTAGAAATTAAAACAATAAACTGAAGCATGCAGTAGTGGTACTCATTAATGGCTAGTGGTACAGCCATGTACAAAGAATATAGTGGTACTCATTAATGGGGATGGGATACTGTTGGTCTTTTATTATAATGTTTAGTTCACGTTCCTCCTAGAACGCCTCCTCTTGCCTCTTCCTCTTCTCCTCTCTCTCTCCCCAATCTCTTCCCCCTTGCTCTTGTTGTGGTCTCTCAGCCATGACCAATGGATTCAAATGAGCGATTTTTGTCGCAAGGACAACTTCTCTAATGTTTATCAAAATGGGGGCTGGAATTCTGCAGCATTAAGGGCCGCTTCACACTATGGCCAAAGGTCGAGAGGCCGTCGGTTTCCACCAATCAAATTGCAAGAAACCATGGTTTCGGCCTCTCGACCCTTCACACTAGAGGCCAAAGTCCAAAGGCCGTGGACCTTCAAAATGCTTACATGGCAACACTTTTTGACATAGGTGACGGCCTCTCGAGAGGAAGTTTGGGTCCTACATTTTGCAAGACCCATCACTATGGTCGAGAGGCCGTTGATTTCTTTTCATAAAAAATGAAACTATATTTTATTAGCTATTTTCAGTAGATTTCTTTGGACTCTCAACAAAGTTTGGACTCTCAATCCCACGGCCTCTCGATTTGGACGGCCATAGTGTGAAGCGGCCCTAAGGTTCAACGGCAAATGTAATCCATCGAATGCTCCAGAAGTCCCCAAAATTAGCTCATCCTCATAATCGAGCATTTTCTTTGGATGTGGTTCTTTCTGGAGGACCATGCTCTACCTAGGATTTCGCCAATCTTTGATGGAGAACATCTAATAAAAAAAGCCGAAAAAAAAGTGTCATTGTATTAGTTGGGAATGAGCTAGGACACCATTGGCCTCCTACATCACTATACAAATGAGAGATGATTCCAGTGGTGTACCTGTCGGATAGTAGCTGGTAGAACATATGGTTCCCTGCCTTGGGCAACTCTATCATTGAAACACACCATAGTGAAGCCGTATTGATCTACGGTTGTTGACGATAGTGGACCGGGATCATTTTGAATCCTTTAGCCCCGAAAAACAATTCTCTTCCTAGCTGAATACCGTACAAAAATAATCTCTCTCAATATTCCCACTATGTTCATGCTTGCACTTCGTCCTTCCTCAGCCCCAGAGATGTTGGTGATACCATAATCTTGTATAACGAAGCCATGTGCATGTCTCGCATTCTCCACCCTATAATGGTTCCCATGAGCCCAAATTTGCTTGTATGCCTTGGCCTCCTTGGAGGCCAGAGCAAATAGTTGAAGCAAGTCGATATCAATGTTGCCAGCCCCATGCGTATTTACCAAATTTTCCGTGTACTAGGACAACTACTCCATGAAGTCTGGTAAGTCGTCACAAAGAGCATCTGGATAGCAAGTTGCTCTCTCTGTGGAAGTCTTCTTGCAACGGCACTCCACTTGAAGGCTTCTCTGATCAGATTGGAATTGCATTACAATGGCCTGGTATTCTCTGCAAGATATTGAACCAATATGTTGTAGGTAATATACATAATAATAAACAATGCACGTAGCTAGAAAATACCGTAGAACATGACTTTGGCTGACAATACTTAAATTACGACTTCCAAATTCATATGCAGGGGTTAGCTGAAATGACACCTCTAAGGCTTGCTACTTTGCTAGTCTAGGTTTGCAACTAAGTTCTTAATAATCTAGGAGTGGATACCTCGCCGCTCCTCTAGTGTTAACCCTTAAACGTCAAGAGGGTCTTGAACGGGCAGCCCAAAGGAATAATAAAAATTTAGAGAGCTGCCCCTGTGAGTAACACGAGCAGCCAATGAGAATCCCTCTAATTCTATGTGAACAGTGATTGGCAGCTCCAAATGTTAGCTCCAAAAGAAATAAAATTATCAATGACAAAGCTCCAATGTCAGCTCTGTTACTATGAATAAAGTTTAAAAAACAAAAAATAAATAAAACAAGTATGAATCTGTCAGGGCTAGTATGCTCAAAAGGAGCTGGCATGCTCAAAAGGCGCTGGCATGCTCAGCCAGGCTCAAGCATGCACTTCCATGCGCAGCTGATTGCCTTGTTATTGAGGCTTTTATTTATTTTTATTTTATTTTGATAAAGTTGGCTAGCATTGTTGCGGCACTATAGCACTGCGGCACTTTTCAAGAAACGACCTCAATTGTCCCAACCTCAACTTCCATTCATTTTGATAACTTTGATTGCTTGCCACAATTTCCCAAATGAGGCGTAAATTTGGAATCTAGATTTTTTTTTCAGTAGCTTTCCAACGCACCAATCCTCGCTTAGTTTGGTTGAGAAAAACTACTTTTTTCTCAAATATTCCTTTCTAAAAAGCCCGTGGGGCTTTTTTGACGTTGAAGGGTTAAGTCTCGATACAACGGTGTCCCTTCGAGCAGTTCCCCACAATCACATGGCTCCTTGTCATCATCCCATATTCTACATCTCGTCTGTGGGTACAACTTGAGATACTTGGTGGAGAAACCTAAAGCCTTGTCGTACATATAAGCATTCGCAATGACAGCTTTTTGATGTGATTTGGTTCACATATATTTTTTAAATACATTCAAGTGCCTTTCTACCAGATAGCACCAGGCGTTAGCAATTGGACCATACAACTTTACCTATATGACAAGGTGGATTAGTAGATGTACCATAATGTCAAAAAAAGAAGGGAATCAAATCACCATCAGTCACATGGTCTTAGTTGTATATTGCTGGAGATGTCCTAACTTTGTTAAATATATTACTTTCTTGCAAATCATAGTAAACAATGTACTAAACCGAATTATGGCATGACATGGGCTAGGGTGCATGAGATGTCGCAAACATACATGAAGTATAATTTGTTAGAAAATGTGGAAATCGTGTGACTTCATGTTATTAAATTTGTTGATGATGATGTGTTTCTTCACCAACTCGCAATATCCTATTGATATCTATATGCCATCCAATTGGTCCAAAAAGATTTTATGTTCTTTTGTTAGCACAGACGGCGCTAGAGGCTTGAAGTAGTTTACATCATCTAAAGGCCCCCATCAAACCCATAGATGTTGCCAAATATTCTCTTCCTCCATATCTTGATGCGATGTTACTGTGTCTTTCGCTTTGAATAATAGTTTTAGCAAGCTATCATAGATGTTCCGCTCAATATGCATTATGTCAAGCGGATGGCAAATCAGAAGCTTCTGCGGAATTTTTTTGTAAAGATATTAGCTTTTCCATACACATCCTATGATGTTGTATTGACAACCATTAAATTATAAGAGAAAATCAAAGTTGTCATTCACTCACCCTCTAGTATGGTAATTGAAACAAGGTTGAGACTCTTCACGCCGTGTTCCTTGTTTAGGAAGTCATCGTCCATCTCCATTCCACTAATGTTTTTATAAGCCTCAGATTCATAGCTACATTGAATCATTTGATTTTTAGTTAGTGGATCCCGCTCTATCTCATGCTCAAATTTAGAGTCAAATGTTGCATTAGCTTTGTGGAAGTAGTGGTCCAAATGAAAGTATCTTCGATGACAATTGCAGTACACGTTTTTTTAAAGTACTTTTGATCTTTGGGAGACCATATGTGGCCCGCAGATGGAGCAAACTTTGAATCCTTTCGTTGTTCGTCCAAAAAGAAATTTGTACGCATAGAAATTGTGTAATGTCCACATAAGAACAACCATGAGATTGAACAGTTGGGCCCATGAAGGCTCTAGCGTACCGTGTGCAAACCCTTGCCCTTCGACATATACATTGAAGTTCTCCCCAGTTAATCTGAATTTGATGGAGATCGAGAGAGATAACATTACAAAGTACTTTTTGGTTGCCAACCACGGAAGTAGGTTGTAATTGAAAAGCATCACCAGGATTAAACTATCGGTGCTTCTTTTTGCAGACCATGGATTCATGCCATCAAAGGCAAGTCCTATGTGAATATCGTGCAGATCCGGACTAAACATCTCTTTGCCGGTATCAGGTTCAAGCTCCGTATCCACAAATCTCCACTGTGGAGAATCGGCTGTGTGCCTCATCTTCCCATCATGGTTTTTGTGGAAACGATGCCATGTTAAATTTGGAGAGTTTTTTAGAACTAAACATTCTCTAGAGGCACGGAATAAGTGGACAGTTATGCAAGACTAGAATAAGTACCTTCGACCTATCGCACAATTGTACCTCCTCGTGTCACAAACTAGACAATTTCTACGTCCTCCAGATCATCTTTGAATAGACAATAGTCTTTGGGACAGACATGAATGATGTCGTATGTCGTTCGGCTTTTGCCTTTAGATCAGTGATCTAATGAGTGCCTTCTTCTGAATAGAGAATCTTCAAAAGAAAGGTTGGGACAAGAGAGTACCACAAAGTTAAAAAAAAACAAGCTTCTGGGGATAGGTCTGGAGGGGTCGATTTTCAAAGCGAGTCCATCACAAACTTGGCAAGTCATGTTTTTGCAATGTTTTACGTATGTTGTTGAAATGAACAGGGGTGATTATGTTCAACATACGTTTTACATATGTTTATTGTATAAAAAACATACGAATAACATATTACAAACATGAAAAAACACACCATGATAAAATTTACATGTTATTAATATGTTCTCTGTATGTTTTTTTTACGATAAACATACGTAAAACGTATGTCGTACATAATCACCCCTGTTCATCTCAACAAAATACGTAAAACATTGCAAAAACATGACTTCCTAAGTTTGTGATGTCGTGGTCTCCCGAGAGCACTCATGCCATGGACTACAGCGATGAGGAAGAGAAGACCAGTTTTGGGGTTAAAAGTTCACTAGCTAGAGTGCCGTTAGAGAAGTTGAGATGACCGGTGGATCTCGGAGATTTCTAGGAAGAAGCAAGCAACGACAATGACGAGGATATTAACCGACAAAGCGATGAATCCACTGAGCAAAAGGATTGAAACAAAGGCGTTGGGGACAACACCACAGATAAAAGCGATGGGGCTCATGAGGACTTTGAAACTAATCCAAATGGAATCGAAAGCGACGACGAAGAACTGCCTGTACTACGATCAAAGGTTCCAATGAAACGTAAGTTAATCAACGATCCTAGTGGCTCTAAGGGAAATAAAAAAAAGGCCGAAAAAAGGGTACAAATACACAAATGAAGAAGCCAAGATCACCGCAAATTAACGCATTTGTCATAACACAACTCAAATTTGGCATACGACCTCAAAACTCTGTGAGTAGAGCCTGGCTATATCTTTTATTTATAGCATGGTGTCCCAACAGTAGGCATTTTCTACTCACCAAACCTATATTTGGATGATAAAATGCGCCTCATAGTGTGGAGTTTGATTTTTGCCTACCAAATATTGTCAATGTAGCAAGAGTGGTTCTTAAATCAAACATTTTGTCCTATTCTCTGACAAGACCATGCTCTCACTTTATGAAGTTCACTTTAGTAAATTTATTCTCCACCATTATGATTGTCCCAAGTAGTGACAAAAGTAGTAGTATGTAATTGGTTGATACACTCTATTCTGGACACGCTTGGTGGTTGTTGCTAAGGAAGTTTTCACTTCTCACACACCATCTTAGATGTAGACTTGGTGCAGAATGAGCAACTATTGGGCATGCTCTAAGGATTTATTTACATTTGCCACTCAACTCGTGACCACTGTAGAAGCTCTCTTCAAAAATTGAATTGAGTGCAACTATGTCCCAGCCACCCTACCCATTCATTAGAATAGAAACGAGGCCTAGGGAGGGCTATTTTAAAGGCTTGTTTGGGGTAGGGGGTTGGGGAGGAGAATAGGATCCACAGATTAAGATTCAGAAGTGGCATGTATTAACTGTACAATCTAGAAGAGTCCTAATCACGACATCTCGACTATCCGCTACAAATATTTCTGCAACCATATGCATTATTGTAACAATGGAATACGTAGTAGTCAGTTTGTGACGTTGCGAGAATTGGCCGCACCCTTCAGGGCAGTAATGATCTACTGCACGTAGAGGAAGTTGCAGCATGTGATGTTTTTATAGCATGAAAGTAAACATATTTTATGGGTCAAATTGAAGGCACAGCTCCAGTAATGCAAGCGAGAGTAAATTGTGACACACTATAGAAGTTGGCCTTGATCTATGCTCATATGAACGTCCTATACCTTTTGCAACGTATTGGTCCAATAGTAGCATTAATGAACATTATTTAGCATTAACTGGCAGTCAATAGTCCATGTGGCATATTCGATGATAAGCAAGAGTTCACCAAAGTGCAAAAGGAGTCCAATGGCAGATGAATTCTTGTGACATTCACATGAAGGACTGAAATTGCCAGACCAATGCGGCTTGAAATCTTGCGGTAGTGGTTTTCTAGTGACACTGATTTTTGGGTGGCACTCAATTTCGAGTAGTAATGAATTTTTAGTAACACCCGAATTTTAGTGATAGTCAATTTTCCATCCAATTTTCACTGTGAACTGAAGTTCACAAGCACCAGTATCTATAAGAAGATATGGATCGACACGGCAACATAGCACTGGGTAAAAGGTAGATATTGACCTGAAACGAATTTTGATAGAAATATGTACCATAGCTCAAGACGTAGTTGAAATCCATATATTTACTAAAGACGCGTCGTTGTCCTGATCGTACTACAGCCGATCGTGAAGTGCTATCGGGCTCTTGGGCAAAATAGAGGAATAAGAAAATGTTTGAGGCTTAAAACGACTGTTGGATATGGCACCTAACGCTAAAATGTGTTGCATCATTTGGCGTTTGCAAGGGCAATAAACATTAGAACAATTGAATTCCTAGAGTCTAAGGAATCCAAAGGCAATAGACATTTCCAACAGTAGTGCTTAAAAATTTGAAATCAATGATCTTAAAGTGAAGCACAGAAAACCCTCGTAAAATGAACCATATTCCAAAAATGACTACGGGTTATTTTCACAAAATATTATTATAGGATCTAGAAAGGCCGAAGCGATGGAAATTGTCGACATACTGTACCCGACTGTGAAGGTCTGCATCTCATACCGACAAATAATTATTAATTTTGGAAAATTCTTTTTCAACAAATGCCAAATTCTGTGAATATTTTTCAAGATTCTTGTTGTCACCATACAAAATAGAATTTTTTTTGAAGAAATAATTTCCTAAAGATTTGGACTTCTTTTGTCATAATTAGTTTTTTCCGATCATGACAACCAGATATGGTATCTTAGCAATCAATCTTGTAATTGCAATATTATCCTAATGATAATAATGTAAAGGAACCCCACCAAACAAAAGCAAGAATTTTTCATTTTGATTTTGCAAGAATGGTGAAGCAAATAGCCTTGTTATGAACGAGGGGCAAACGCATGCCCGCCACACAAAGCATGGACAGACAATTTCCATGGAGAATGTAGTCACTTGAATTCCCTTTTAGAACTTTCGTGTTATTAAAAATAGTAGGTTGGCTTGTACTAGAGTTTGACACAACAATTTCAACTGTAAAACCATCCTTGCAAATGTGTATAGACTTTATATATATAATAAATTAGGTTGGCTTGTGTTGAAATTTTGTACAACAATTTCAATCATCCGTACATGAACGGGTCGATTACATAACAAATTATTGTCTTTATTCAACGTTTTACCACTCAAATTAGAGCATGTTCATACAAGTGGTAAAGAAAGTCATCACATGGAAGGAACATGGCACTCTCAATGGAAGTGACAATGACAAGTGGCAAACTCCTATGTTCTATGGGGATATTATTTCTCCTCAATTTTGAACAAAGTGTGGTTAAAAACATCAACTTTCATTGAACACTAAATCACAATTTTAGTGCAGTGAATTTCAAATTTCCCACAAAGAACATTGTCTTCTTCTTGACAATGTACAGGAAGAAACGACGACTAGTTACAAGTAAGCTAATTTATTTTCCAAATAGCCAATTCAAAATAAAAACTTAAAGCAAATCGACAACCAATATTTCAGAAAATTTACTATTTCAAGTAAAAATACAAGATATAACAAAAGCAAATCCATAAACAACCAATCAATAAATTAATAATAATAATAATGATGATGATAAACTTTGGAAATTGGCTGATTTGACTCAACTCCCCGAGCAATCAAAATTGCTGACATTGGACATAATGTCAAGTCATTTCATTGAATCTGGAACATGAAGATCCAAGGGCTCTCATTGAGTAGAAGGGTTATGGACTACATAACCGACTCGAGACAACAGCCCCAAGCCGATTATAGGACATAACCTATTGTGCACTCATTTAATCAAGATTGTCCAATTTCAGTTTCCTCGTTGATCTAGTGGGTCCAAAAGAACAGCTGTGGTTATGAGTTCTAACCCATGAGTGAATAGCCTATCATCTTGTGACACATCTGCTCAAAAAAGGGCACAGTAGGTTATGAGTTATAACCTTTTTCATCTGAGAAAGTGACATGTCGAAGAATATTGGGGGCGTGGCAATTAAATAGATGCAAATTAAGTTTGGACTCATAAATAAAGAGCTGCGGAATAGAGCTAAAGTTTGATATCATCTGATTCAATACCTTGTTTTTTTCTTTCTCATTTGAAAAACCGAGTACAGTGCATTTAGTGCATGCTATGTGAAGAACTGAACCTCCTGATGTCTCTTGTACCGTTCTTCATCTCTCCTACACATCCACCATTCAAATCCCACAATTGCTCACTCTAATCAAGCATGAGATTAAAGACTTGACTTCCCACCACAAAATATATCATTAAATATCAAATATATCAAAGCAACCCCAAAATATTTATTACAAATTCATCCACATAATTAATTACCTGGACAGCAAATTGGAGGCATCATATGAATCATTAATTTTTGGCTGTAATCTTGCCCACCGGAGCTCTGCCTGACCTTTCATTTCTCTGTCAAGATGTTGTAGTTTTGCAACTTTCTGTCAATTTATGAAAGAGAGGGAGAGAGATCAGACATGTCCTCGATACAACTGTGGATAATAAAAGAGTTCAAACGTACGGTGGACAAAAGATTCTAGTCATCGTGCATTGATTAACCCCTAAAGGACCAAGGATTCATGGTTTTAAAATGACAAATTCAATTAATCGTATTGTGAAATATATAATTCAGATGAGACTAAATTTTATGTCACTGGAATCAGTGAAGAATAATGAATATGATGGTCAAGAAACAAATAAATTTGAACAAAAGGAAGTTCACATAGAACCTACTCAAAACTGTTAAAAAAATACGAGACCCAATTTGGACTTCTTGGTCTTTTAGGGGTTAATGGATATCAATTGTTATGAAAGAGCAGTGATTCACACTCAGTATCTAGTGCAGTAATAACTTCTTTGACAATGGCAGGGATGTGATGTAAAATAGTGTACCTGTTTATGCTCTCAAACAAACGGGAGAAGAGACTTGTGAAAAGCCTATCTCAGTTTGCCACGTGCTCCTTTTTGATCTGGGATCCATGTGTTTCTGCACGAATAGAAATTAGACCAGCAGTCAGTTTTTTGTGTACTCACTAGTAGAGAACTCACCTACCAGAAGTGTTGTAGAAAACCTAGCTGTGTTACAATTGGCAGGGTTAAAAATTATCACAATTGGCGCGGCTAAGTTTTCCAAAACACCAAAATAGTTATTTAGTATGGCGTGATAATTGGCCAGCATGAAAATTAGTATGCCCAATATATCACAAATGCTACAACACCATCACCACAACTAATGTTGAATAGTATGTCCTTGTGATAAATGGTTATTTAGTATCATGGCATGATAATTGGTTAGAATGAAAATTAGTATGCAGCCCAATATATCACAAATGCTACAACGCTATATCACCACAACTAATGTTGAATAGTATGTTCTAGTGATGAATACTTTAGACCATACTAAATAACCATTTTGGTGTAATTTCTTCCATTATCTCAAGAGAATCAGGAGCACAAAGTGGCATGTCATGACTAACCCAGAAATCCAACAGAACGCAAATTGCATTCTGCAAATTCTCTTGATACCTGCACCCCCAAAAAAGACGCTCTTCATTAGATATTCATATGTTTAAAGAGAAGGTGATTTTACCGTCAGTAACAGATTAGAAGAAAGATTCTCAAATGAAAATGTAAAATGTCTCACCACTTTCGGTGTCAAAGCTAGTTGGTCAAGGATTTCATCAACCATGACACTAGTTTCATGATCTTTCACGTTCCTTCGTTCCTTGTCATTGATTTTCTTAAGAGGTACCGGCTTCCTCAAATTCCTGTCACGCCAGAAATAAATAATGTGAAATCCCGAATGCTAAGTGTACAAAGGATCACATACAAAGAAGTGATTGCTTTCAATCATTCCAGAGTTTTGAACCCACACTGTCGGATAGGAGGTCCGTGTTGGCAATGTGATAAAAGGGGTGATTCTCAACATAATTGCATTTAAGAGTACTGTTGTTCATCATGGACATCTGTCCATCTGGTAAGCTTGCAACTCCTTGCCTGGCTTTCCTCCCTTGCCTGATACCGCAAACAAAGCCATGAGTAGCCATTCGTTGTCCCTGGCCTGATGCCAACAACAAAAGCCATAATAAGTAACCACCTCACAAAAGGGATCAACAGGATTTTCAGTAATTAGAATTAGCCCCTGAAAGACTCACGAAGGATTCATGGTTTTAAAATTATGACAAACTCAATCAATCATGCTGTGGAAAAATGTAATGCAGATGGTCCGGACGACCAAATTTTATATCACCGGAATCAGTGAAGAACATAGCATGTGAAGACCCACTCAAATCTGCAAAAAGCCTAATTCCAGCTTCTTCATTTTATGGGGGTTAGACAACATTGTACAGAGAATATTCTCTAGGAGGTCGTCCTGTGAGGTATTATGAGGCAAGAGGGAGCAAAAAGTACTCCCTCTGTCCGGAAGTAATTGTACTAATTTTTGGCATTTTTTTCCCAAAATATTTGTCCTATGTTTTATACTTCAAACGTGAGCCATATTCACTTCAAACGGGGCGGACAATGAGAGTGACACAAAACCTACATAGACCATTTTTTGAGTACGGAGACCATTTTTTTGGGAAAATAAGCGTTAAATTGATTTATGTTTTAAACTAGGACAGATATTTCTGGACAGAGGGAGTATGTACCTCGATTTCCAGCTTGCGCTGGAGATCTTGGACAACGTTAGCCAGCTTCAAATACTCTTGTTCCTTGAGTTCCAGCAAACGTTGCTTCCCTAGAGCGGCAGCCTTGACATCCTCCAGCTCGATCGTCAAAGTGGACAGTCGCCTCGAAAGCAGCTCGCATTGCCGTGCCTTGGCTTGGGCTACGCTGTCTTTGGCTTCTTGCTCTCGTCGCAAAACCTCCACTTCTTCATTCAGTTTCTTCGCTTCCAGAATGATCTCTCCAACGCCCTTCTGCATCGGCACATATTTCTGTACAATTCAAACCATGACCATCGTCAATCAGTCAGTCAGAGGCCCTGCCAATTGTCCTAGTTTTTGGGAATTTTTATGTTTTTTTGCAATATTTGTCCTATGTTTTATACTTCAAACGTGAGCCCTGTCCACTTCAAACGGGACAGACAATGAGAGTGATGCCCACAAAAACTACATACTACCAGACCATTTTTCGAAAAACTACATACTACTAGACTATATACAAAAATTACATAGTACTATGAATGGTCTAGCAGCAGTCTAGATAGACCTTTTTGGAAAAAGAAGTCAAAACACGCCAAGAACTAGGACAGTTATTTTCGGACAGAGGGAGTATGTAGGAGTGTGGTTTCATTGGGAGATCAGTGCTTTAGAAAGTACTCACAGGATGCACCCATTGCCTGCTAAACTCAGAAACCGCATAGTCGATGAATTCTTCGTCCAAGTCCACGATGGGTTTCGCACACCGGTGTGCCATGAGCTCTCGCTGCAATCTCTGAATTTCGAGGTTCGCTTCAAACAGTTTGGTGCTGATTGCTTGCACGCAATCTCGAAGGTCAGCAGCGTGGTTCCGATGCATAGTGATCATCTGGTCCTGATCCAAAAGTTGGGTCTGCATAGCATAGCATACCCAAAGTTGCACAAAGATTAACTTATCAACCTAAGGTTGGTTTAGGGTTTAAAAGGGGACCCAACACAAAGCATGGATTCATCTGCAGCATTACCTGCATTTCATAGATCATCACGTCTCGGCTTTTGATCTGCTGTCGCAACCTGTCGCTCCGTCTGGCTGTGGCACCTGATAAGGACACCTGGACCGTGTTGTTGTTGTTGGTGGCTGCAACGTCGATTGAACTCTGCTTGCAACACTTGGACGCTGGGAGAGAAGAGTCAGTGGGTGCCGGACGCTTCGTTTTCAAGCTTCGAAACTCAAACGCTGGTTCCGTTGTTGGCGATTCTCGCTTGTCCAGGGGTAGAGGTAACTGAATCGCGTCAGAGCCTATTTGCAATGCGCCACTCTCATCCTCTGCACAACAAGTGCAAGCTTACAGTTCTCAAACCCAAACTTGAGAAATAACAGTAAAGGTGGTCCAAAACTACACTACTTTCGGAATTGATTGCAAAATGTCGACACTGCTCTTTCACTTACATCTCTCAAGTTACAATTTAGAGGTGGAATTCAACACAGGAACTCAAAATAGGTCACGGAAGATCCTTGATTCAAATTCCGGCCCTGTCAACAAAAACGACGAGATGGTACAGTGAGAAAATGGCCGTACCAGCCTGAGCAGCTGCATACTCTGAAGATTCCGCTGTTACAGTAGTCTCCTCCGAGACTTTCTTCCGCCCAAATGCAACACTGACGGCCATAGCAATGGCACCACCAGCGAACATCACCCAATTGGTGCTGCCATGATCCTTGTAGTTCTTCCTTCTCCCCCTCTGGAGACTAATTCTGGCCCCCCGGGGACTCCCTTCGTCGTCACTCATCTCACCTCCAACTTACTCACTCACTCACTCACACACAAAAGTGCCAAATCCTCTGCAAAGACGCCAATTGCCAAGATCTAATCCCTGCTAACTTACTCCATCCCGGCCAACCTCGATCCAAAACCAGTCTCGAATTCATCAAATCCAGACAGATCTTGACCAACCAAGGCGGTGCGAACCAAGACGTCGTTATATACTGTTTGAAAAGCTAGCTGCTGGATCTGCTAAGTGCTCTAGCGTCGGTGCGAGAGAGAGAGGGAGAGCGAGTACTGAGATCAGGATTTTTGATGGTGACTAAAAACAGATGCTGGAATTGTGCAGCGGCATGGTGTGCCGCGCCCCGAAAGTGCTGCACCGCAACCACAAGCACGAGGTTGCATTGATATAAAAAGGAAAGAAAAAAACGCTGCCTGCCTGGTTGCAAATCATTTGACAGCAAGTTGCGATCCACTAAATAAGTTTAAGTGTGGTCCTGCAGTGTGCCTGCCGGCCGGGATCTGGAAATTGTGGGAGTGTGATGGATCGATAAGTGCGGCGCAAAACACCAGGAGAATTAATTCAGTCAAATGCACTTTCCAGCGCGTTTGGATCATAGGGCACCCGCATTGCCGCCTGCTTCATCTACCTTGCTAATTCCACTCGCACCATCATTTAGGGCGCACGTGCTCCCGCCCTTGAGCTCCTCATCGCATTGCCGGAGTTTGAAAAAGCCCATTTGATTACCGAGTGAACTAACTTAGTCAGGGCTCACGTACTCCCGGCCGGCGGGGGGTGCTGTAAGAACTGGCCTCACCAAAATCTTTACTATATTCACGTATTGTGAGGCCCTTTTCACACTTGGGTTCAGGGACCATGGAGAAAACCTAAGAAAGTCATGGCTTGTGCTCCAAAAGTCAGCCTTGGAGGTCAAGTCCTGTGGATGTGGTGTAAGAGCATGGCCACTCGTGCCCTCAACAGGTGACCTTTTGCAAATGTAGAGGGCCCGTCCACCTTTTTTCCTCCCACCTCATGGTCTGCAAGGGGTTTCTCTCCCAAGGCCTCTGTACAAATGAGTTTTGGCTCGCCAGGCTGTGGAGTCTTGTATTTTCTTCTTGAGCTTGAAAGCCGGGCTATTTGTGAGAGATAATCATCTCCATTAATTGTGATTTTCATAAAGTTTAGTGTCGGTGGCGGGTCATACGGAATCTTTATTTTTTGCTCGTCGATAGAGGGTCGTCAGGGAAGACGCTGCGATGGTCAAACGAGCGGATCGGCAGGGAGGCGCGGCGCAGCTTCCGAGCTGCAGGGGGCGAATCGGAGCTACAGGGAAATTGGAGTGTGACACTTGCAAGGGAGTCGGCGTCCATTGAAGGCGGCGCAACATCGGCAGGGAATGCGGCGACTCCGGCAGCAGCATTCAGGGAATCAGAGATTAGCCTCAGGGCGAATGGCGCAGCCTCATGGCGAATGGTGGCAACAAAATCGGCCAGCGTCAGAGGCGGGGTTGGCAGCTGAATTGGTGCCGAAGATTCTCCACGTACATAAGATTTCAATCTCCATCGACCTCGCCAAGTGCACAGCCAAAGGCGTGGCAGCCTCGACTTGGAGCAAATACGTGATCACCTAAGCCAGAGCAGCGATGGTCCTTGGGATCTTCCACTTTCACAACCCGGAGGTCATAATTTCGAGTTTGAGTGTGGAGTGAGCCAAAATAACCCTAATTTGCACTTTCAGAATTTTGGGAGTTATGGGAGAAATTCTGGTAGTGCAGGAGAACGGGGAGGTCGGGTTGGTAATCGTGGTCGAGGGGGTCGTGCATTGAGTGAACCCAATTCTTCAGAAGGAAAGAATTTTGTTCCTGAAGAGGAACGCCAATTGACACGCAGTTTTTGGCTATTTCCCAAGACCCTATCACCGGCAACTAGCAGAAAAGTAGTGCGTTTTGGGAACGAATCTTTGTTCATTATGATGCATTAAAGTCGGGAGGATATAGAGAGCCACGATCGCTAGAGTCCAAATGGGGAATAATTAAACATAATGTAAACAAATTTATTGGGAATTATCGACAAATAAAGAGTATGCATCCTAGTGGGAAAACACAGGCCGATATAATAGTAATGGCCAAGGAATTGGTCTGTACCAAGAGTGCAAAGTGCATGGACTTTCTGTTTGAACATTGTTGGCAATTGGTGAAAAAATTCCCAAAATGGGCTGATGGTGGAAGCCCCTCCCGTCAAAGCATGCCATCCAAACGAAAATCGCCCTCTTGCGATCAGCAATCGCAGGCCGACACCTCGGAATTCGTGAGCAATTTAGAGACCGCAGGGGAGTCCAACGAAGTACTTAGAGATCGACCTTCAGGTACCAAGGCTGCCAAGGAATTCCAAAAGGCTAGCAAAAATTTAGAGAAGAATTCTACAGTTTAGACAAAGCTTGCGGAGGCCATGGTGGAGGCATCAAATCGCAGAGCCGATAGCATTGAGGAGCAAAACTTGTTGCTCCTCATGGGATCCACCGACGCGCTCGAGGCTAAAGAGTACCTCCGCCTCCGTGCGTGTAAGGAGTTGAAGAAATTACAGAAAAAGATAGTGGACACTACACAACTGGAAATCTGTGAGAAAGAGGCTCAAGAAAGAAGTGATCAGCTTCAATTGGCAAAAGACCTCGATGCGGCGGAGGTCGAGGCTCATGAAGTTGCCGAGACAAGACGTCAAATGCGCGATGCACGGAGTGCATTTGGTGGGGATGACGACAAGGACAATGAAGACTACAACAATGGAGAATATGAGAATGATGGGGACGACATTGAATATGTAATATCTAATCCCCCAAAGTCTTTTTCATTTAAGTTTTAGAGTGTTCTGTTCATTGTGTTCATTGTGGTCATTGAGAAAAACGTTTGTGTTCATTTTGATCATTGTGAAAAAAAAAAAGTGTTCATTGTGATCATTGTGAATAAAAAGTGTTCATTGTGGTCATTGTGAAAAAATAAATTGTTCCTTGTATTCATTGTGGAAAAAATTGTGATCATTGTGTTACTTATGTCATTGTGAAAAAAGAATGTGGTCACTGTGTTCGTGAAATAATTTGTGTTCATTGTAATCATTGTGATAGTTTTTTATGCTCATTGTGTTCATTATATGCATTGTGAAAAATAAATTATTTCGTTGTTTTCATTGTGATCATCGTGTTTTTTGTGAAAAAAATTCTCTTCATTGTGTTAATTGAGGAAAATATTGTGTTCATTGTGTTGCTTTCATTGTGAAAAGAATTGTGATTCTTGTGTTCATTATGATTTTTTAATTTTTGTTCATTATGTTCATTGTAACATAAAAAGTATTGATATGTTTTCATTGTGTTCATTATGTTCATTGTGGGAAAAATTCTCTTCATTGTGTTTAGGATGGAAAAAATTGTATTCATTGTATTACTTATGTTCATTGTGAAAAAAATTGTGTTCATTGTGTTCATTGTGTTCATTGTGTTCATTGTGAATTTTTTTTATGTTCATTGTGTTCATTGTGTACATTATGTTCATTGTAAAATAAACTTATATCGTTATGTTCATTGTGTTCATTGTGTTCATTGTGATTTTTGTTTATGTTCATTGTAAAATAAACTTATATCGTTATGTTCATTGTGTTCATTGTGTTCATTGTGATTTTTGTTTATGTTCATTGTGTTCATTGTGTTCATTGTGAAAAAAATTCTCTTCATTGTGTTCATTGTGGAAAAACTTGTGTTCATTGTGGATAACATTTGTGTGCATTGTGTACATTGCGAAAAAATGTGTATTCATTGTGTGCATTTGTGTGCATTGTGTGCATTGTGATAAAAAAATCCGTTCATTGTGTTCATTGTGTTCATTGTGAAATAATTTGTGTTCATTGTGCAAAATATTTATGTTCATTGTCCATTGTGAATTCTTTTTATGTTCTTTGTGTTCATTGTGAAAAAAAATTGTTCATTGTGTTCATTGTACAAAAATATGTTCAAGACGTAATGTACAGTGGGGTGACACCGAAATTGTCACCTTGTGCAATTTCAGGGATAGTGCCCACATTGCTGCCAACTTTGACACCCTCCCGATCACTGGAAAATTGTTATTTATACATGAAATTTTAGACACAAAATCATTGTTATGTTGACAACATGTGTACCAAATTTCAAAGCTAGAAGATTGATAAAAAAAAAAGATATTCAAGATTTACTAACAAGGGGTAGCTGTAAGAAATGTTTCACATCTGCCAACTTTGACACCCTCCCAAGGATTGAAGAATTTTTTTTTTCACATTGAATTTTTGGAGTAGGAACATCTTTATGTTGTTTACACATGTGAAAAATTCAAGTCCAAAAGACCCACAAAAAAAATGATATTCCAATCTACCAGCAGGTGTAGTTGTGAGAAACAAAGGGGAGAATCGTCTCACAACTTGACAGCCTCCCTAGAGTTGAGTATTTGTTATTTCAACATGAAAGTTTTTGCACGTGTTATCAACTTAAAATTGATTTTGTGCCAAAAATTCCATTTTAAAATAACAAATTCCCAACCCTAGAGAGGCTGTCAAAGTTGTGAGACAATTTTCCTCTTTGTTTCTCACAACTACACCTATTGGTAGATTTGGAATATCATCTTTTTTGTGGGTCTTTTGGACTTGAATTTTTCACATGTGTAAACAACATAAAGATGTTCCTACTCCAAAAATTCCATGTGAAAAAAAAAATTCTTCAATCCTTGGGAGGGTGTCAAAGTTGGTAGTTGTGAAACATTTCTTACATCTACCCCTTGTTAGTAAATCTTGAATATCTTTTTTTTTTTATCAATCTTCTAGCTTTGAAATTTGGTACACATGTTGTCAACATAACAATGATTTTGTGTCTAAAATTTCATGTATAAATAACAATTTTCCAGCGCTCGGGAGGGTGTCAAAGTTGGCAGCAGTGTGGGCACTATCCCTGAAATTGCACAAGGTGACAATTTCGGTGTCACCCCACTGTACATGGGTCGTATCTTTTTGAATTTTTGTAATTTTGATTTTTTTTTTTCCCTCGTGCCTTTGTAGGAGCTCTTGTAATTTTGTGGAAAAATAAAAAAACACAAACAGGCCATTCGGCAGCCTGAATTGCAGCCTACACCTTGGACAGCAAGCTGCTGGTTTTTTTTTTTTTTTTTTCGTTCGTCCAATCATATAAGCATACATTTGGAGGAATTATGCGCGTTGTTAGTATTCCATTGAACTAAATGGGGCTTAGTAGAACAAAAGATTTACAGTTTCTGTACTTCATTTTTTCTTTCCAATAGAACCAAAGTGCATTGAAATGACAATCATGTTTACAATGTATTGTATAAGAGATGTTGGGTGTGTAAATTAAGAAATTCATGTCCTATGAGGGTTCAAATGAACTTATCTTGTTTTGTGGGAATGGAAGTTGGGAGATGGACAACATGCCATGGCGACAGTGGGTGGGTTGGATACACCATCATATGGTATCAATGCACCGTGGTCTCTTGGATTGGCCTCTGGTGTGGCGCGTAGTACCGTTGACTGGAACAATGTTAACCATGTGGATAAGGGAATGCCCACCACATGGCGTGTTTTAGGGCAAGACATGAATGCAGAATGTCAGACAGATTCACATGATGTGAACATAAATTTGGCTTTAGATGGCCAAAGCTATTACCATAGATAGAGGATGCAATATCATATTACCATACATAGACAATGCAATACTATAAATTTGGCCTTCAATGGCCAAAGCTATCACCATAGATGTCTTTTTTGTTATATGTATTATGTTGTTTATGTTCCATTATTGTGTCTATATTCTGATCTTGACCAATGTATAAATTCCGTATGATATAATTGAATGTTTAAATTAATGTCTTCAACCGTACATAGATAAGTCACTGTCACTTATAAAACTCACAATCATTATGTGTGAGTCTGTTCTTAACATGAAAGATTGCAATGGAGAGGTGTTGACATAGGTCATTGTTGAACATGTTCACTTTCAATTTCGAAAATGTAAGCCCAAATTCTATTTAACTTTGAAGTCAAGCATCATAAAAAATCTTATTCTTAAGTGTGCATCATACGGTTTACAAACATTCTATGATATTCCAATCCAATGGTCTACTCTTACCAATGTTTATCTGGCACTTGTTTGATTAAACTATGATTACATTTATAGGATAAGATATTATTAATAGTATCCCTAATTTCACATAGCAAGTTAACTCCTAAGGGACTGAACAACCATTGTCTAGTCAATGCCATTTTTGTACGGGCTACCAAAGATGGGACAATAATATATTAAAAAAAAATTAAAAATTCATAAGTGAAGTCAAGTGTACTTTCCAACCCACTTTGAATTATGTCAGTCCGAGTTTAGCTGCACCGAGGGGATTTTTTCATAGACAAAAGACATCAATAGTGTACGAATGTTATAAAATGTAATATTTGGAGAAACTAATTATGTTCTCTCGAAATAAAATTTAAAATGTCTTTTATTACAATAAAATGTCTAGTTTGAATCAATCATACTGAATTCCAGTTTCTAAAAAACAAAACGTAATTTGGTGATTATTAAATGGTAAATGCTTCTTCATTTATTAAATGAATATATAAAATATGTTATGAAATTTTGACTATACAAATAAATATTGAACATCGTGCATATCATTTTTTCTTTTGGACCACACTGCATCAAAGTTGCAAAAGTAACATTTTATAACACATCTAGGTTTTGTCCTTTCCCCCTCTGTCATCATGGTGTCAAAAAATTAAGAACCATAACATTGTGGTTCCTCGAATACCACACTCAACACTAAAGTGTTCAGGCATAAGTGGTACCAATGTAGGAAAACCATCCTAAAAATTAATTAGAAGGTTCTAATTGAATATAAAGATATATAAATGCACCCCATCAAACCATAATGTAATTTAACCCTAAACATGCCTACAACCATCTCCAGATTTGAAAAACTGCAAATATGCATTATGAAATGGGACTAAGTGGGATGTTTTGCACTTGATGTATGAGTAAAAGTTGTACATTGTGAATTGTAGAAGCTATGCATATGGTTAGATCTATGATTTCAATCACCAATATTGTTGTCTAAAATATGAAACGTAAAATTAAAAATTATTCTGTAATTCAATTATTAATAAGATATTGACAATTTCTGGATGAAAACACTTGTGATGGATTGAAATGTAATACTCTATGTGTAGTAATTAATGGATATTCTTTAGTTGCTTCATTTTATGTGTAGATTTTTTCATTGTATTATGGTAGGTATATTGAATACAATTTCTAACAACACATTTGTAACTCCACTGTCTATAAAAACATGTGAGGAACATTCAGAATATGTAAACATAAATTTTGTTTTAGATGGCCAAAACTATTACCATAGATAGAAAATACAAATTACAACATATAATTATGCCAAGTTGGCACCTTTCAACCCCACAAATGTTCTATGAGATCACCTCGTAGTCCAAAATGTGTGTCTTTGTTTTCAATCTCCCTCGTGTTTTTCAATAATGACTCAAAAGTCAAACCTCTTTGCAATGGCACGGCCCCCTCTTGCAAATGTGATATAATGTCTTTTAACCCCTCCACATCCACTTCATCTTCCAAAATCATGTTGTGCAAAATACAGCAGGCGAACATAATATTGGAAATCACATCCATACTCCACTGGCGGGAAGGATTTCTTACAATCGCAAAACGTGCTTGTAAAACGCCAAAGCATCTGGGGAAAATAAATTCAAATTAAATGACCGGGACTATTAAACAAAATGAAGACTACAATAATACCATACACACTTTGTAATGCACATTTGAAAATAAATAATTAAAACCCACAATCAAACCGTATGAAATTGTCCTCTAAAACCAAATGCATGTGCATAAAATATTTCATAATTTGTCATCGTGCCCGTCATCATGTAGATTATAACATATACACGTATGAAGTGAGCATAAGTGAGAACAATAAAATCTGACCTGAATTTTCATCTGCGTAATTTTTGATTATTTTCAAAATGTTCCACATCAAAAACTTGTCACTCTAAATACTTGGAAACGCCAGCATCCATATATTAGACGATGAATAGATTGTAAGACTTCTCTTGACTACATCCTGTATTGTTGTTCATCCATCCACAATTTATTTGGTTCTTTTGCTACTTGACTACAATTTGTACAGTTTCATTTGTGGAAAAAAGGTTATTTTGTTTTAAATTACAAAATTGGTGTATGTCAAGCTTCATTCATAGATAAAAAATTAAGACCTCACCAATGATATTCCAAAATAACTATGATAATATAATGGAAACTATACCATATCATAGCACTGTTTTTTTTACTAGCAATTTAAAGGTTCTGGCATTTGCTTAGAAGCAGGTGCTAGAAGCTATAAATCGCCAGTAAAGAGAACAGTGTGCCGTGGTGCATATTATTCCAAATGCGTGATAAAAAATTTAAGGCTGCAAATTGACATCGTGGGAACCTACCCAGTGTGGTACCTGGAATATTTAGGACACTTGGTTCTGTAGAAGTTAAGATCATGAAAATCTAGAGTCCATCGATTGTACCCACCTCTTGAGCAACATCTTTCCACACCACCTCTTGTCTGTCCGCAAAATAAGATCTTTTTTCGTCTTGGGGCAAGTGAATACTTTGGACGAAACATGACCACCCGGGGTAAATCCCATCAATGAATAGGTAGTAGCAATCGTACTGGTAACCATTAACCTCGAATGTCATATCGTGTGCCTCACCGGTGAGCATATTGTGAATCAATGGAGAACGGTCTAAGACGTTCAAATCGTTATTGGAGCAAGGCAAGCCGAAAAATACATGCCACATGTTTAAACTCGCATCTGCCACTACCTCCAAAATAATTGATTTTTTCCCATCTCTGTCTCCAAAATCCCCCTGCCATGCAATTGGACAATTTTTCCATTCATAATGCATGCAATCCAAAGATGCAAACATGCCTGCAACTCCATGAGCAACGTCAATTAACGTAAGGCAAATACCACAAATGAAATGTGGAAAAACCCTTCTTGGTAGCGACTGCATTTTGCATGTACTGCATACTGTGGAAAATACAATAAAGAAGGAAATATGGAGATAATGAGTGGAGAAGTTTGGAGAATTTTGAGATTGACGGTTCAATATATTGTTCAAACACATACTATGATCTTCGAATCCAATGGTTTGATATTACAAATGTTTATCCGGGAATTGTTCGAATAAGCAATGCATACATTTATTCGATTGGATATTATTAACAATATATCTAATTTGAACAAAGAGAGACAGAAATTTTAAACTCCCAAGAACTTTGGTTCCTCCAGGAGCACACTGAGCACATAAAGGTTAAGGCATAATAAACACTAATGTGAGAAATGCATATACAAAATTAATTGGGATATTGTGATTTAATATAAAGAGATATACAGATACCCCATCAAACCAAAACCAAATTCCAGTACAAAAATTAATCAGTAATCAAGTATTTTATGAGCTTTTTTGGACACTAGGATTTGTAAGGTCATTTGGAACACCTAGGATTTTGAAAGTCTTTGAATATTTAAATGTCCTCTATGCTTTTTGGATATATTATGCACCTATGAAATTCAACCCCTACCAAATATAATTTTAAGTTATAAAAAATTGGACAATGGAGTTCCTAATGTCATTAGGAACCCCAAGGTTGTCTAGAGTTATGAACTACTTGAATCTTCAACTCAATATCTCCATATTTCATCCAACATGTTTATTGACTACACTTTGCACGAAATGAAAAGTGCTTCTACTACTATATATACTGTAATAATATAATTTTGTGGACATTGGGATCCATAATCACATGAAAAATCCAGTAGTTTTCTAAAATATTGAACTAATGAAATGTTCCGGTCATTCTCTCCATAGTTACTCCTCTATGTGTATTGGCTATACTTTGCCATCAGTGCAAAATGCAAGACGTACTATATTAAAATATTATTATTATTATTAGTTTCTGACATAGGGGTTACTAATGTCAGTAGAAACTAGTAGCTGTTCAAAAGCTTAGAATCCTACGGTTATCTAAAACTTCTAAAAACCTACTTGGGAGGTTTTTATTGTATAGAAAAAAATATAAAGACACCCATAAAACTAAAACCATACTTAGAACTCCTAAATGCCTACAGCCCTATTCAGATTTAGAGAATTGCAAAGATGCAATATAAATTGCAAGTAAGAGAGATATTTTTTACTGTAGATATGAATACAAGTTGTACATTATGAATTGTAGATTATATCCATAGGGTTTCATCCATGATTGCAATTATCAATAGTTTGAAAAATAAATAAATCGAAAAACTCAAAATACTTTTATAATTCGATTACAAATAATATATTGGCAATTTTTGGATGAACTTTGTTGTGATGGGTGTACATATAATACTCTATGTGTATCGGATTTTGGAGAGTTTTTGCATGCTTAATTATGAGAGTTCATATTTTCAATAGCAATTCCAATAAGTTTTGATAGAAGCTCTTAGAAATTACTGGTAGAAAATATTGCCATAAAATGAGACACACCATTTTAACATATCTTGTCCTTTCTAAATGGATCACACATGCATGAAGCTATTAAACCATAAAATTTTGTATTCTGTATTGATTTCACTTGGAAATAATGCATGACATAGAAGACACCAAAATTCAATAATGTGAATTAGGGAAAATACATCAAATTAGGCAGTTAGAGCATGGCCACCCATACCATCCCAGCGTCTATAAGGGCATTCACACCTATGCACGCTAGAGCTAAAATCCTTGAAATGACTCATCTACATTTGAAGAGCTTTTGCACTTACACTCTCCCACCCTTTCAAGCTCCTCACACTTCAAAAGTGCATATTAAATATTCAATCGACCAATCACAATGAGAATGTGGGATATAATCAACAACATAGTGATCAAAAGGGCCGTTTCTTTAAAAGCATAGTCATCCATGCCATCCCAGAGTCTCTCACACTCAAGAACTAGATGCAAAGTGTCAAGGGCCCTTTAGAAATGCCTCTTGACTCTCAATCCTAGCGTGTTAAGAAATGGCCATTCAAATCACTATTTAGTTGACTATATCCCAGATTCTACTAGTGATTGGTCCATTGACTATGTGATGTGCACTTTTGATATGTGAGGGGCGTGCAAGGGTGGGGGAGTGTAAGTGCAAAGGCTCTTCAAATGTAAATGAATAATTTCAGCGAGTCAGCTCTAGCGTGCATGGGTGTGAATGCTGTTAGCATGTTAAAAAATTCACACCCATGCACGGTAGAAATGACTCGTGGAAATTATACATCTACATTTGAAGAGCGCTTGCAGTTACACCCCCCCACCTTTGCACGCCCCTCATACATCAAAAGTGCACATCAAATAGTCAAATGGACCAATCACATGTATAATTTGGGATATAGTCAACTAAATAGTGATTTGAATGGCCTTTTCTTAACACCCTAGGATTGAGAGTCAAGAGGCATTTTTAAAGGGCCATTCGCACTTTTCATTTAGTTCATGAGTGTGAAAGACTCTAGGAGAGCATAGGTGGCCATGTTGTAAGATTGATAGTCAAGTGGCATTTTTGAATGGGCCTTGGTACTTTGCATCTACTTATGGAGTGTGAGAGACTCTGGAATGGCATGGGTGGCCATGCTCTAATGATTTAAACAAAATACAATGAAGTAAAGAAATGTGAATGCCATGAAGAGATGAAAAATACCACGGGCTTCATTAATAGCAAATTGTTTCTTAAAATCAGACCGAGTGGGCTGTCTCAAGTGGTAGTCTTCGAACTCAACCCTAACCGCCATGCAAAACCGCTTCATGGCCTCCATTGCGGTACTGTCGCTTGTTCTGCAATATTCATCTCTGGTGTCTAAACACAAACCATAACATAGCATCCGCAAGGCTGCCATGATTTTCTGATGAGGAGACAAGCCTGCTAAACCACACGCATCGTGTTTTTGAACAAAATAATCGTCCCTTGCACAAACCCTCTCCATGATCGTCAGAAACAACGACCGTCGCTTACGAAATCTCCGTCGGAACATATTCGGCCCGTACACAGGTTGGTCACAGAAATAATCTGCCATCATACGGTCGTGCATGTTATGCCTAAATCTATTGATGTTTCGGGGCCTTCCCGGGACGGGATCCCCCCACAAAAACAGGTAAAATAGGAGCGGCATCGGCAAACGCTAAGCCCATAGTTCATCATGTATTCATCTTCTTCTTCATCTTCTAAAAATTGTTTGCAAGCTCTCTTCATATGGGCACGCCAAAGATCCATGCCTCAAAGTCACGGACTCCACGAAACTCAAACACCGAACTACACGAAATTCAAACACCGAACTACACGAAAATCAAACACCCTAAACACGAAATACAAACATTGAACTACACGAAGCTCAAACACCGAACAAAAATTATCGCCACAGGCGCTGCCTCTCAGTTCAATGATGTTTGTCTTGTTTCTTGTAATGGAACATATGTCCTTTTTTTACAATTAAAAAATATATAAAAAATTTCACCGAACAACAGGAACCATAAAACAGAAACAAAAAAAATTCACTCGAGAGCATGGCCTGGACATGCTTTTGCATTTGGAAATGCTATTTCAGAGCATGATATGGCTGGCGTATGACATTGCTTGTAGATGTTCAAATATCAATGAAATCAACCCTAGCCCACTCACATGTGGGGGCTCCTATTCGCCCTGGCCTTCTTGGTTTTGCAAGTTCTGAATCCCAATGAGACTCCACGGTGGGCCTGCAGAATTTTGAAGGCCATTTGAACTGCTACAGGGCCCTCTCAACTTAGTTTCCAAGGCCACCTGTTGAGGGCATGGGTGGCCATGCTCTAAGAGCATCTCCACTTTGTCGCGTTAAAGGGACGCGCAAAGCCCATTAACGCAGCCTTGCTAAAAATTTGGAGCCACTGTGACCTTTAAATGCAAGCAGTGGAGCAAGGTCTTGCCATCTGTGCTGATCAACTCGTCAACGTCGCGGGGCAAAAAAAAGTTCCTGCGCCCGCATTCCGAAGTATATGCGGCTTGTTGTAATCTGCCTGCGGATTCGGCGTTGGAGATTCAGTGCATTGGGAATTCGGCGATGCCTGGCAGTAGGAAGCGCCGGAGATGGCGGGACGTGCACGAAGTCCAGCTATAGAAAGAAGGCGCGATCAAGGCCCGGCTAGGGCACGAAGTCAAAGACATGCCTGGGATCACGAAGATCGCCATGACTGACCTGTTGCGATCTCGCAGGACTAGGGGTTGTGCGTGCATGGCCTTGCTGAAGGCAGCGGCTCAAGGCCGTCCAACAGGCGCAAGCTGTGGTGATGCAGGACATCAGGAATTTCGGACCCCACTGATTCTGCACTGATTCAGTGCGATTTCCGATATTTCAAGGGTTCATACGATTTTCGCACTGATTCCGCATCGTTGCGTCATTCATCGCAACTACACTGATATGACACGATGTTCGTACAAGCGGATATAGTACAGATTCGACACGATTGATACATCCATTGAAAACGTATGAATTCAGCACTCTTTATACTCGTCAAATGTCGTGTTTTAATCGTCTTTAAAACTACACTGATTCAGTGCGTTTTTCGTGCGACATCATCTTTTCCATATCTAGATTTTATTTTCTTTCTATATCTAAATTTGATCAAATTAATATTATTAAAAAATATAAAATAAAATAAAATAATATAATAATATAAAATAATTATTTTCCTTGCTACCCACTTCAACTACACGGAAATTGCCCGAATGCACGGTGGGGCCCACCATAGCTTCCCAAGCTCTATCGCCAACGGTGGGATTTGAACTCACAACCTCCCGGTTGCCGATGAAGCTCCAAACCACCAAACCACCTCAAACTCTTCATGCATAGAAAGGAACTCTTTTGGTAATTATAAAAGAATGAAACCATTGGCTATTTTTTGCCATGTGTATATAATTCTTTTTTCAAATTTTTTTTTTGCACTACAACATGCAGGGCTTTTCCTACATCTACAAATTTTTTCAGAATATTTTGAGTTAGTTTTTTTTTTTGCCAAAATTGTGATGGCAGATCATGGCTGTGAGCTGTTTTTTTTTTTTTTTTTTCAGCGGACTTTGAATGTTTTTAACTATGTGAAAAAAACTTTTTTTCCAATTTTTTTTTTTGCATTAGATTATGCAGGACTTTTCTATATCTAGGGTTTTTTTCATAATATTTTTAATTTTTTAATTTTTTGCCAAAATCGTGATGGCAGATCATGGCTGTGAGCTGTTTTTTTTTTTCAGCGGACTTTGAATGTTTTTAACTATGTGAAAAAAACTTTTTTTCCAAATTTTTTTTTGCACTAGATTATGCAGGACGTTTTCTATATCTAGGATTTTTTTTCATAATATTTTGAATTTTTTATTTTTTTGCCAAAATCGTGGTGGTTGAGAGCTATTTTTTTTTGCTCCTATGATGAAAAGTACAATGATAACCAATAATACCAAATTTGAATTCTAAAAATATAAAATGTTATTTCTTTGAAATTTTAATGTGTATTGCTTCTAAACTCTATAAATGTAGATCTAAAAATGTTTTGGGAAATTAAACCGTAAGTATAATTTAAAGAAGATTCTTGGAATATTCCAACATATTCCAAAATAATATAAAATATTTTGAAATATTCCAAAAGATTCCAAAAATATATTAAAATATTGTACACGGATGTCGTACGAAAATAATTTGCATTATAATAGATACTGAAATCGCACGAATATAGTAAATGGCATTAATATGATACGTATACGATACTGAATCCGCATTAACTAAAACCGCATGTTATCCATGTCTTATTAGCCATGTAATGTAGATACACGATTAACGCACGGATTCCGTCAAGCACGACTTTCGTGCGGAAACAACACTTTTTTGATAATCATTGAAAAGACACTGCATCGACACTCTAGTAATGCATGTCACTTCCGTACCGTAACGACACTTCTAAATGCATGTATAACGTGCGGAATCAGTGTTTAACGATAAACGCACTGAATCAGTGCAGAATCAGTGGAGTCGGAAATTCCTGATGGAATTTCAAAGTCGGGAGGACAATCGGCAGAACAAGAAGGCGACTTCTTATGTGAAGAGGATTTCATTGTGGGCTTCAGTGGTGCGGACTTCGGTGGTGTTGTGGCACCAAGATGAGTAGCAACAAGACGTGGTGTAGCACCAAGAATCTTGCAAACGGAGGCTAGGGGATCGAGGCGAGCTCAATCACAATAGGCGCAAGCCAATTTTGCAAACTATAACCACTTGGGTCAAGCACCCGAGGTGAGCTCCGAAACATTTTTTAATGATGATTTTCAGGGTGTTGATGGAATGAGGGTTGATCATGGTTTAGGTCATAGATGTGGTAGAACATGGGGTCGGGGTCTGGGTCGTAGAGTAGGTGCCGTGAAACCGACAAAAGGGAAGAATTTTGTGCCCGATGGAGAGCGACAGCTCGCTAGGAACGTTTTAGCAATCTTACAGGATCCAATTGTAGGTAATCAACAGAAAAACAGTGCGTTTTGAGAAAGAATTTAAGAACATTACGAAAGCTCAGACCGGTAGTTCATCGAGGTGCACGCTCTTTAAAATCAAAATAGGGCATCATTAAACACGATGTCTCCAAGTTTATGGGATGCTATCAACAAATTAAACGGATGAATACATCAGGAGTTAGTGATGCCGATGTCATTCACATGGCCAAAGACTTGTACCGTACAAAGTCTGCGAAAAATGGTGAGTTCACATACGAACATTGTTAGTCGATTGTTAAAGATTATCCGCTATGGGTTGATGGTGTGACGACCATGAGACAATTAACTCTTTTGAAAAGGAAGTTGGTGCCTTCAGACCACGAGTCCTAAGCGGACAATATTGAATCAATTAGCGTTGTGGACTCAATCCCCAAGTCAAGCATGTCATTGAGGGACCGACCCACGGAGATGAAGGCGGCAAAGGAGGTGCAGCAAATAAACAAGATCTTCGAAAACGTAGCAAATCGTGAAGCCCAAGCCACGGAGGCAATTGCCGATGCTCAAATTTGTAAGGAGAGTGTTCTTGAGGATCAGAGCATGATTTTTTAATGCAGAATATCGACTCCTCGGCAAGACCGACTGCCCAAAAATATTTCCGTCTACGTCAAGATGAGGAATTGGAAAAACTCCGCAAGCGCCTTGCGTAGAAGGCAGAACAAAAATTGCGGGGACGCGAAGCGAATGAGGCGAGGATGAGGATGGAGGTGGCTAGAGAAAGAGAGGTTGCGGAGGTCAAAGCCCGTGAAGACGCGGAAACGATACAACAAATGTAGAGTATGAGTGGCCACAATGATGGACGACAAGATTTCAAGTAAGAGCTGGAAGAATTTGATAGTCATTACAAGCAACATGAATACATAGATCCTTAGAGTGGAGTTTGCCAAGGTTAGAGAGTCTCACAGGAGATGGACATCCAACCACCGAGTGGTAGATTCGAAGGTGCGCATTTGGATCATTGCCAAAATCTATTTTTTACCTTGTTTATTGAATTGTTTTGTAATGTTTTTGTCATGTTTTTGTGTTTGGTTAGGAAATGATTGCATAATGAATTCGTGAGATAGTGTAATGGTTGTCTTGTAGTGGTTTCACGCATTGGTGTTCTTGTTGAAATTAGTTCTTTGATGACAAAAAACTTTGAACATTGGTGAAGTTTGGGGATTTATTTTCAATGTTAAAAGTTTTTATTTTCAAAAAAAATTGCACTAGCTTAGGCAAGTTTTTTTGTACATGTACCAAAATGCTCGTAAAATTTGGAATTTTTTTTCACATTTCGCAGCTGGCTGGGAGCTGTTTTTGCAAAATTTTGTAAAGCCAAACTTTGGGGATTTATTTCCAATGTTAAAAAAAAAATCCTTTCTTTTTTGCAATGGCTCAAACACAGTTTTTTTTACATGTACAATAAAATTCGTAAAATTTGGAATTTTTTTTTTACATTTTGGTGATGCAAATGAATAAGGAAATGAGATTTGGGATGCATTGTAATTGCATATGCATTGTGATTGCGTATGGTATTGATTTGATTTTCATTGGCTTTTACGTACAATTGACACTCGTTATGGGCTCCCAGACTCAAGTTGGTTCGTTGGGAATCTTGAATTTGCGGCCTCTCATACCCCTGCTATTCTACGTCCGCGCTATCCAGCAGATATGGGTCGCGGTAGTTCATATCATAATGGCATAGAGTATGATGGAATAGAGCATGTGTTTTTGAAAAAAAACCCACTATATGGAATGTTTATAGACAAGACAATAGTACACAAAACGTGGGGGTAGAGGAAGAGGTAGACATCGGATTGATCTTAAACGGGAACCAATATTACCATTGATTATGTTTGTGTTCCAAATACCTATCATGCCATATGACTGGCACCTTTTAGTGCCTACTAATGCTCTATCAAGTCACCCCTTAGTTCAAAATGCGTGTCTTAATTTTCTACCACTTATATGGTTTCTATCAACTGTTCAAATGACAACCCAAGTATAAGCCAAAAACCTACCCACCTTCACTTTTTGGTAATTTTAGGTTCTTTGGTCACAACGAGTTCGGTAGATTGTAACTAAATTTTGCAGGGATGAAATTTAAAAAAAAATGAAAACTTCATGGAAACAATAATTATGGAAAAAAATCGTCATGAACATTATTTAATTCGCCTTCCAAGCGACGAATGCTCTTTTCCAAATTAATTTCTTACTATTGTTAACACCACATTTAACAACATATTCTAAGCAGTTCAAAAAAGATGCAAAAATATAATGAAAGTGAATAAGTGTGCAACATTTGTAGATGGATGAATTATTTATAAAAAAAAACATTCATTTCAAAGAAAACAATCCAAGGATGAACGGAATCTTACCACCTTGACCGACGGATGTGGAAAAACGGTTGAGAGATTGAAGACACCACCGGCACTTGGAGACGACACGATATCAAGAAGTTCGTCGAGAAACAACTAACAATTCAAAATAAAAATAAAACTAAATAAAAATACTATGTTAAACTACATACTCAAAGGGTTCTATAATGTTAAAATGCATTAAAAACGGATAAAGTATGAGAAAGTTATGTATTTTTGAAGTTTGGACATTTTTTTCACTCAAAAACAGCACTCTAAATTTATTCCTGGACTCCCACACTTGTTTATTTTTGTTTTAACTTTCTAAGAAAATGAACTATGCTAGAGTTAAGAGTTTCCTTTGCACAATCCGAAACTATAAAAAACTTCTAATTTTGACAAATTATGCGGAAGTTATGGACAATTTATACGGAAGTTATGAACGGATGAAAAACGATTATTTGCGGATGAAAAATCTGCCTAGTTCTCTTATGGATGAAACTGTGATTTAGCCCTTAAACGTCAAGGTAAGCCCCATGGGCTTATTTAAAAGAGAATAATCAAGAAAAAAATAGATTTTCTCAACCAAATCAAACATGGATTGGTGCGTTGGAAAGCTACTGAAAAAGCGATCTAAATTCCAAATTTGCGCCTCATTCGGGTGATTGTAGAAACATTGGCAAGCAATCAAAGTTATCAAAATGAGCAGGAGTTGAGGTTGGGGCAGTTGAGGTCGTTTTCTGAAAAGTGCCGCAGTGCTACAGTGCCGCAATAATGCTGGCCAGCAGAGCCGTTTTTCCAAAAAAAAACCCAATTTTTTTTTTTTTTTTAAATAAAATAAAAAAATCCTCCTCCAAAAATTTAGATTCCTTTCGGGCTGCCCCGCCCAGGCCCTCTTGACGTTTAAGGGTTAACTTGAAGTACAAGGAAAACTGCGAGCTAATTTTAGTTTTCTCCTTTCTCACACTTTGCTAAATTCTTCGAAATCTCGCAATTATCACTATTTCTTCATAATGACCGAGAGAAAAATAAACAAGAGATGGAAGCAAGGAAGTGAGGGTTTAATTCCAACTTAAACTCCTCGTACAAGAGAGAAAAAATAAACAAGAAGATGTAAGCAAGAAAATGAACATTTAAATCCAACTTAAATTCCTCGTATAATGAACGAACAAGGGAAAAAGAAAAGGTGTTTTGAGATGTTCAAAGCCTCCCCTTATATACTAAACTAATAATTGAAGGCCCTATTCTCCATAATAAATTCATTTGTTTTATTTCACAACCTTTGGTAATAAAAGTTGTTTTATTCTATACTACTTCTAATAATTTTTGTTTTACTAATTGTAGAGATTAATAATGTCACCCATCTATCTGAGGTATTATTTTTCTTCAATAACTTCTTTTGTTTTATCCTACAACCTCTACTAATAAAAATTGTTTTATTCTACAACTAGTGCTAATAACTTTTGTTTTATTAGTTGTAGAAATTAATAATACGATTCATATATTTATGAATGTATCTAGTTAATAAAATCAAGTTTATTCAACTCCGTCCACCAACCCCCCCAATAATATGTCCGGTTGGTAGTCAAATGTCGTAGAGAGTCAACGGTAAGTCCGTTTTTACCTTTTATTTATTACCGAACTTTATTAACTTACTAAATATAGCTCTAATTGAAAAATTAACTTCACCAATGGCTTTAGATGGTCCAAATTAGCCTCAAAAGACGTTTCTTTGTCCAAAATGGTAAAACTTCCGTTTTTTACTTTGATTGAGTAACAAGCCGAATTTACGCCTTCTAGTAAAAAGTACTTTTGATTCATTTGATCTCACCAATGGAATCCTTGGGGGTTCATATAGCTAGAATAGCATTTAGGAACATCCGAATTGAGCTCCTAAATCGTCTTGGGCATGTCGGTGAATTCGAATGTTTCGCAAAATGACTGTAAATTCTCTCTTATTCTGAATCAGAATAGCTCCGTAACTCTAATGCTCTCCAAATTTTACCACAAGGTATAAGGTACTCGAAGGACCTTTTACAATTTTTGTGTTAATTTCAGAGTCCATCATTTATTTTCGATGATTTTCTAAATCCTAATCCCCACCTATAGGATTTAAAATGTCTATTTGAAATTTATTGAAAACGTCTATAATTTATTTGGGAGTCTTCCTAAGACTCATAGTATTGTTATGCGGATAATTTTGATGATATGATTAACTCATGTCATAGGAGTATTTTCCAGATCAGCTTACAAATGATGTTATACCGTCAAGCAAGGGATGACCATGGGTTAGTTACAGGTGGTTTCGTTTCAGGCACAGTTATTAAGGAAGTTATATTTGCTACAATTGTGGAACTGAATTCCAGGGGTTAAGTACTGGGTGGAGAGAGAGAAAGGTGGTGAGAGTTGAATATTCAAAGTTAGAAAAATATATCATCCGTGGAGATTCTTGGAACATGCGATCATTAATGAAAATATATCAATTTTATACAAACTGGATTTGAGCAAGTTGTGCAGTTTTTGCAAAGATCACCCAATCAATGTAAGGTCAACATGCTGATGTATTTCCCACATCTCATTGAGCAATGTCCAATCACATGTTATAAACATGAGTCTCTGGTTGATTGATCAGACAATGGAATAATATACCCATTGCATTTTGGTTCCGATGCCGGGACCCGAATTGGTAGCATGGAGTGCTGCTGATTACGAGTCGCTTTAATTGAAATATAGTATGAAATGGGTAAGCTTTTTGAGGTTCATGAGACCGAACCTTATGGATTGAATAATCAAAAATATGAAGCTACAATTCCACCAAATGCTTTGTCAGGATTTATCGAAACAATGAGATTCTTAGAAGTCAAAATACACACCATTAGTGGATTCTGCCGAAAGTTTTTCTCGATTAATTAATTATCAATCATTACTTAACAATACGGAGATAGCAAAATTATCGAAGATGTTACTTGTGAAATGGGCTTAATAATTTGGAATGGCAACCAATAAGCTCGGTCATATTACTGTCAGGAAAGTTAATGCGAGCAAGTTGCTGAAACACAAATATAATTAAAGAAGTCTTGACTATCTGGTTGATCATAGCAATGTATCAAATCAATCATGGTGCTCAAGACGCGCATCAGCCCTGTCAACAGTAGTGAATTGGCTGAATTTTTCGAGTTTATCCTGGAGATTGAAGCTCAATATGGCCCATTACCTAACATATCATTACAGTTTGGAAAATTGCTCACGTTTGCATTAGGATCCGAAAAGATATGGACAAACTGTGAAGAATTAATTTACAACAGGATTTGTTCGGAAATAGACTGAGTTATCTTACTCCATAAGTACAAACCCTGCAGAGTTGGCGATCCAACTGTACGATTCGGGAATCATACTGAAAAGCGAGGAGTCTCGTTTGTGAATGCCATTCATCAAAATCGGTTGCCAAAAATTACTTGTGGTTTTTGTTCGAGGGATAATAGGCTATAAAGTGAAACAAGAGAGCCAAATGGACGAGGCATTGGAGAAACGAGTAAAGTTCCTACTCAAGTGTATCCTCGGGCGTCTCAATTATTTCCGACGGTTCAATGTGCATATGGCTGAGCTCCCAAAATTCGACTCAAATTACCTGGAATTAAAGAAGATTACGAACGGCGTGACGCTCAAAGATAAAATTATGATAAAATCAATCATCCGTGGTATCTGGTCTTGAAAATCCGATGTGCACTGGTATTCCTCTTCAGGTAGCTTGCGATCGTCTCAGAGCTCAATTTCGGGAAGCCTTACGTAGTTTGTCAAATCTGGAGTTAACCTTTGTAACTGGAAATAATACAAACGATTCGGAAGACAGGGCCATTGTAAGAAATATAATCACATGTCATACGAGAGGAGCACTACGACGAGTAATACGCGAAGAAATCGAACTTGATTGGAGACGCAGGCAAACAATTGGCGGACCAACGTTTGAAATTCTGAGACATGATCTTATACGTAGCGCTAGACAAAACAGACGGGTTATTCGTGAAAATTCAACACGTAGACGGACTAATTTATAATAGGAAGCAAATTCAATGAAGAGTTCTATAACTTAATCTATATGTGTTGAAATTGACTCGATGTCGGAAGAGCAAATTTGGACCTTATACTTCGACGGTTCAAATAGCTCCCAACTCGGCGCTGGAGCCGGAATAGTTCTACAAAACTCGACTACGGAAAGAATACTATACCAGAAAAATTTGGGTCGAGGGCTAACTTGTAATCAAGCCGAATATGCTGCCTTAACGGCGGGGTTATGATTGGCCAACAGGTTACACATCACCAAAATACGAATCCGAGGAGACTCGAAACTTGTTTGTCAACAAGTAAAAGGAGACTGGGAGGTAAAATCAACCGGATTACAAACATTTCACCGAGAGATATTACGCTTGAAAGAAAATTTCAGAATGTTTGAAATTGAGCACGTCCCTCGAAAAGAAAATGCGGTAGCAGATTGTCTCGCCAAGACCGCGTCAGAAGGACATTAACACCCTCAGCGTACATTTTCAAATCAAATGGGTAACTCATGGAAATTGGTGGTGAAGAAGATTTCTCCGAAATATTAGCCGTCAGCTGTGGTGACGATATCGACATAACGAGTTCATTTTTAGAAGAAGTATCGACTAAGTTTGAAAGAAGGAGCTCGAAAATGACTGTATTCCCGGTATTCTACGGGGAGGACAAAGAAGACCCCGAAGCTTATTTAAGAGAATTCAGAAGAGCTTGTGTCGCCAATAATGATCGAGACGAAGCAAGTTGGGTTCAACTTTTGCCAGATTTCTTGGAGAAAGCGGCAAGACGGTGGTACCTAAGACAACCTATAGTTATCAAAACCAACTGGGATCAATTACGCCAGAAATTCATAGCTGAGTTTCAGCCAAGAGAGAGTTATCAAAGTTTGATGCATGCTTTGAGTACAGCAAGCCAACAGCCATATGAAAGCGTGAGAGTCTTTTGCGAACGAGTCCGAGAACTACAAACCAGCATCGAGCGCAGTATCGCTCAGATGAGTGGCCCGAATAGTGACGGAAGTTTGAAAGACCACACGGCTGAATATGCGGGTGTGGCTAGCTTGGTGCTGCGAAGTTTCACCTTTGGACTCCTCCCGGCAATCCAGGAAGCAGTATCGTTCGCGAATTTGCCCACACTGGATGAAGCTTTTGAGTTAGCGTAGTGTATGGAAGCCAGTCTACTGAATATGGTTCGTCTGCCTATCGCTGCTGAAATCCCAAGTGATATGACAACGGTTGTTCCGATACCTCGAAGTTATACAGCAACCCAAGCTCAAACTGGAACATCTCCCGCTGTACATGCCCAAGCTCAAACAGTGTAGTCGATCTTACCGGAACCAGCTTTATCACGATTGGTAGACGATATGAAAGAACTCAAACTTTATCGTTTGCAAGGAAAAGGAGCCCCACCTAGAAATCAGAATTTTGGCCCAAGGAGACCCACTCCACCATACGTGACTTGTCACAAATGTGGTCAAAAAGGACACTTAAGCTATGATTGCCCAAATTTGAAGCATCCAGGACCTCCTGGAGATACTAAAGGAAAATCAGCTGAAGTTAGTCTTCTAGAATGCACAATACCTGAAATATTAGACTTGGAACGCGAAGTGATGGTGACGAAAAGAGACCGGTCGTCAGCAGGTATCGATATGCAACCAGAATTACGAGTACCACAAGCTATAGGTCGTCCATGAAAAAACCCCACAAAGAAGTCATATTTAAATCTCACAAAGAAAATATCACCAGAACTCGAAGAAAAATAGGAATATCTGATTTGATGCTAAGTCATGGGCAACAAGAATATTCATTAGCGGCAGTACTTGGAAGACAAAACGCCAACATCACGGTGGGCCAATTAATTGCGAAATGTCCTTCGTTACAAAGAGAATTGCGTGCCAGTATATCTTCTAGAAAAAGAAAAGAAATCGCGGCGGTCGAGGCTTACCGAACCGAAAAGATGAGGGGAGATTTACGTTCTTCACAGGTAGAAGCTATAATCAACGGTTGCGTCGTACAAGGTTGCATAATTGATGGAGGTGCAGCTGTAAATGTAATAGCAAGCTGGTTCATGGATGAAGTGGGATTAGTCCCTTTTCTATCATCATCAATAAGATTGAAAGCAATTGACCAACGTAGTATCCGGTCGTTAGGACAAGTAACAAGTCTACCCGTAAGAGTGAACGGCGTTACGGTACCCATCGATTTACAAATCTTGGAAATTTTTGAAGGACATGGTGGCTATCCTATAATTTTAGGTAGACCGTGGTTACGAAAAGTGAAAGCTGTAAGCTATTGGGAAAATGGCCAAATGAAGATCGGTCCGCACATGAACCGAGTAAAAATAGAAGTGATACCGCAAGAATCAGAAGAAAACAGTAGATGCGAGTCCCCTGAAAATTCTTCCGACTATCAAACTAACTCCTCTTGGAGCTCGAGATCAGTTTCAGAAAGTGATACATCAGATAGCGAAACCGAGGTGGAAGTCTTTGCATTAGAAGGATTTCCACAAATACTAACTGAGTCATTGTCTATTTCCAAACCAATTGGGAGGATACCTCGAGAAACTTTGCTAAGCATGGTTAAATTCGGACCCACCTTGTCCGAGGAAGAAAAGCACAAACTCGAGGAATTGGTTGTGGAATTTTCAGAGATTTTTGTCAACAAACATATTGACTTACCAGCCATAACGATAGAAGAACACCATATAGATTTGGTAGCAGACGCAATTCCCGTAAGATGCAGACAAAAACGAATGGCACCAGACAAAATGAGTATATTGAAAGAAGAATTGGATCGCTTGTTAGCCGGAGGCTTCATCATACCAGTTCATAACACCCAATGGGTAAGTCCGATTGTTATAGTGCCCAAAAAGGGGAATAAGTGGCGCGTGTGTGTAAATTATAGAGCATTGAATAAAGTAACGAAAAAAAGACCGACAACCGGTGCCATTCATAGACCAGCTTTTAGACGAAGTCGCAGGGCATGAATTATTATCTTTTTGCGATGGATATGCAGGGTATCATCAGGTGCAAATTGCCGAAGAGGATAGACTAAAAACCACTTTTACCTCTCCTTGGGGAACTTTCGCATATGTAAGGATGCCATTCGGGTTGTGCAACGCCGGGGGTACCTTTCAAAGGGTACAAAATAAAATATTTGAACCATATATCGGAAAATTTATCCGAGTTTACTTGGACGATTTCTGCGTTTACGGAGATCGCGTACAACACTTAGAGCAACTACGCTTAATATTCATGCGACTCGCAAAATTTAAAGGAAGTCTAAGCCCCGAGAAATGCAAATTTGGATTTGAAGAAGGACCTTTGCTTGGTCATATTGTTTCTAGATATGGACTTCGCGTTGATGAATCAAAGGTGAAAAGAATATTAGAATTAACTCCGCCTGAAAACCGAGCCGGAGTACGACGATTGTGGGGTATGGTGAATTATCATAACCGTTTTATTGATAACCTAGCTGGAGAAAGTCGACCTATTACTCGTTTAATGGCAACAAAAATCCCGTTTGAGTGGACCATAGAGTGTGATCGGGCGTTAGAATACATTTGTAAAAGCTTAGCTGCAGATCCAGTTATGCGAAACCCTAACTGGTCCCAGCCGTTCATCATAAATCCTTCCGCAAATGCAGTAGCTGTGGCTTGTATTTTGATGCAAAACGACTCAACTGGGAGGGCTCATCCTATATACTACGCTAGTAGGCTACTCACAATCGGCGAAACCAAGTACAACGAACCGGAGAAACTTGATGTATCGGTGTTGTTCGCATGTTCAAAATTCAAGCATTATTTGCTTTCGAGTTCATTTCCAATTGAGGTTCAATGCGCCCAAGACGGTTTAAAAATGTTTATCCAACAAGCTCATCCAACAGGTAGAGCAGCTAGGTTCATGTCAGAGCTTCAACAATATGATTTAATTGTCAAAGGAGTAAAAGGACAGAGATCTCTTCAATCACAAATATTACTAGAGTTGGGCAGACCTCCAAATACTTCGGAAGGAGCTCTTTCAGACGAACCTGAATGTTGCATTCTTGAGAGCCGAGAATCAGACGATGTTAGCATCTACAAAGACATCATGCGTTATTTACAAGATTTAAGCTTTCCGGAAAATGCTACCCTAGCAACGAGGAAGTTAATACGCAAACAAAGTATTCCATACACCTTAATTGGAGAAAATTTGTATCGAGCGGGTAAAGATCAAGTTTTGAGAAGAGCAATTGAGGGAAACGAAACTCGAGAAGTACTAAAACAATGCCATGAAGGTTTGTGCGGTGGGCACTTCGCAGTAGATACAACCGCGAGGAAAATACTCATGAGTGGATATTATTGGCCGACACTTTTTAAAGATTGCCTGGAATATTGCAAAAGTTGTGACACCTGCCAAGCCTATGGGAGAAGAATTTTCCCCCGTACTGAATTGCATCAAATTCTCCCGACGGGGGCATTCGAAAAATGGGGAGTTGATTTTGTTGGCCCACTCCCCAAATCCTCTAAACAAAACAAATATTTAATCGTAGCAACGGACTACTTAACAAAATGGGCTGAAACGGCCGCGGTAAAGCGATGTGTGCAAGAAACAGCTGCAGATTTTATCTTTCACCAAATAGTTTGCAGATATGGATGTCCATTGGAGATTGTAACAGATCGAGGACAACACTTTGTCAATGAAATGATAACATCATTATTGCAGAAGATGTCTGCAAAACACAGGCGAGCTAGCCCGTACTACCCTCAATCTAACGGGTTAGTAGAAAGAACTAACGGAATCCTTTGTGATATAATAGGGAAAATTGTGCTAACTAATCGCCGCTCGTGGGATGAACGACTTGGCGAGGTATTGAGGGCATATCGTACCGCGTACAAGACCACAACTGGATTCACTCCTTTTCGATTAGCCTACGGTTTCGAAACAGTGATACCCGTTGAATTAGAAATTACATCTTTACGAACGGCGCTTGTGCATCGGTTGGGAGAACAAGAATCTATTGAAGCGAGATTAGCATTGCTTGAAAAGCTCGACGAAGACCGCTTAGCTGCCTTGCAAAGAAACGAGATTATACAACGTAGGCGTAAAGAATTACACGACGAAAAACACAAAACGATGGAGTTTCAATTGGGAGATCTGGTTATGCTGATTGATAGCTACCTAATGAAGCAACATGGGCAAAAGTTCCGACCGCGTTGGAAAGGGCCTTTCCAAATACGGAAGAAATATAACAACGGATCATACAAATTGGCCAACATGCAGGGCAACCTAATCGACAGATATGTGAATGGCTCTAAGCTTAAGATTTATAGAAAGCGAGAATCATAACAAATGGCCCGTCCAATTTCCCTGACGTGAAACCGCACAGGCCAGGGAGGAGATGTTATGCGGATAATTTTGATGATATGATTAACTCATGTCATAGGAGTATTTTCCAGATCAGCTTACAAATGATGTTATACCGTCAAGCAAGGGATGACCATGGGTTAGTTACAGGTGGTTTCGTTTCAAGCACAGTTATTAAGGAAGTTATATTTGCTACAATTGTGGAACTGAATTCCAGGGGTTAAGTACTGGGTGGAGAGAGAGAAAGGTGGTGAGAGTTGAATATTCAAAGTTAGAAAAATATATCATCCGTGGAGATTCTTGGAACATGCGATCATTAATGAAAATATATCAATTTTATACAAACTGGATTTGAGCAAGTTGTGCAGTTTTTGCAAAGATCACCCAGTCAATGTAAGGTCAACATGCTGATGTATTTCCCACATCTCATTGAGCAATGTCCAATCACATGTTATGAACATGAGTCTCTGGTTGATTGATCAGACAATGGAATAATATACCCATTGCAGTACTTTTCTGAATTTTTTGAGAATTATTTTTAATACTATAATTATTCCTATAATTTACTGACATACTTATTGTCTAATTAAAGTCGTCATTACTCTCTACTTTCTTCTATCTTCTAATTCCTATTACATAGTGGTATTAGGGACATCCCCCTTATAATAGAGTTTCGTAACATTTCTTGGATTTACTGCAACTTTGACCTTTTTACAATTAATAATAGAATATTAACAATTTTTACAAAAAAAAATCACCTCTATAATGGCATTTTTACTAATTGATTAAAATAGATTTAAAAATATTTATTTGGTTATTCCATCCTAAATGTCACTATTTCTATTAATACTCTATTTGAAAATAGTAAACACATAAAAAATATTAAAAATATTAAAAAATAACCACTATGGACACCAAGGACCGAATTGGTGTCTAACACCAAGGACCGAATTGTTGTCTAACACCAAGGTACGATGGTACCGCACCTTCTCGCAATTCTAAAATGATGTATTCTAGGCCTTCTACGTTCGCCTCGTATTCAATTATCATATTGTGGATGATACAACACGCGAACATGATGTTCGTAATGATGTCCATGCTCCAAAACCGGGATGGGTTTCGGAGAATCGCAAACCGTGTTTGCAACACCAAAGCACCGCTCAATATCTTTTCACATTGTATCTTGTTGCTCGACAAAATAAGTCCTTTTTGTCTTAGAGCTCATGAATGCTTTTAATAAAGCATACCCATCTCCGAGTATATTCCTTCAGTGAGCAAATGATAACGATCATAATCACTCTCGTTCACTTGAAAACTCATATTACGAGCCTCGAAAAGGAGACCTATCAAGCACATTCAAGTCATTATTAGAACCGGACATTCCAAAAAAACATGTCATATGTGCAAATCCCTATCCGCAACGGCCTCCAAAATGATAGACATATTTCCATCTTTGACTCCAAAATTCCCGTGCCAAACAACGAAACAATTTTTCCAGATATAATGCATGCAGTCGAACGACGCGAACATGCCCGGGAACCCGTGATCACGGTTAATGACTAGTTGTTTTTCAAAGTCTTTTCGTGTTGGTTGCCTGAATTGATGATCTTCAAACTCCGCCCTGATTGCCAATCAAAATCTTTACAGCACTCCATAGCTGTGCTTTCACTAGTTTTACAATATTCATCTGTAGCATCTCCCGAGAATCCATAACAAAGCATTCGTAGCGTAGATGTGCACTTTTGGTATAGCGAAAGTCCTAATTACCTACACGCATCCACTTTTTGGACAATATAATTGTCCCGCTCAGAAACCCTATCCATGATTGTCAAGAAAAGTAAACGTTGCATGTGATAATGTTTACGGAACAAATTTGGCATATACACCGGCTCGTCACAAAAGTAATCGGACATCATGCGATGGTGCATCTCAACCTTGAACCTCTCAATGTTAGTGAATTTTCCGGGACGAGATTTTACCACGAATTGATGGTAATGCTCGTCCGAAATTCACAGAACCTAATCCCAAGACAAAACTTAGTACGACGCCATCATTATCATCGATGAAGCGTTCTCAACTAGCTCTAAATTGTGCATGCCATGCATCCATGTAGACAAGCATTCAAATGTGTAACCAAGAACGAAAAATGCAAAAATTTGAGCAAACAATGTTATATTGGAGCAGTAGAGCAATGTCACAGTGGAGCTAAAAAATAGCCCGCAGTGGAATTACAGGCTACATTGGAGCATTGAAGCTCCTTGATACTTCACCGCATCTCCTTGTTCCTCATGCCACATGGCCGTCACTTGATTATGCGTGGGTGGTCTACCTACAGATTCGGCTTTGATGTCAAGCTTGGCAAGTCACTCTCAACGTGTGGTTGGAGGACAGCCACGCCAAACGCGTAAAGAAAATTTCCCGAGCTCTGGCAGCCTGGCTTGACGAGTCCTGGAAGCTACGCCATGGTGTAGATGCTCTAAGGGAGGGTCTCTATGAGAGACTCGCGTTGGCTCTCTACAAAGAGAATAAACTAATTATAGTTCTTCTTTTCTATGAGTTAAAGATTGTCCCTTTAGCCACAACAAATCCTAAATGGAGATCACTGACTCTCGTAATATATTATTACTTCAATGTTTTAATGATAATTCAATAGCATTCTTATAATAAATTATATCTTAGTCTTCCAAGCAATAGAAATTATTTTCCAACTCTTTTCTTTTTAGACTACATTGTGTTAAATTAGAGGCTTTAAGCTCTCTATAATATTAAAATTCATTGAAATTGAATTAAGTATGCAAAAGTTATGTGGTTTTGAAATTAAAGCATCTATTATTTTTTTTAAACAACATTTTTAATTTATCCCTGAACTTTCACGCTTTTTTATACTTTAATTTTTCAGAAAATAAAACCACACCATAGTCTAGAATTTCTTTTGCGTACTCCAAATTATAAAAATAAAAAACTTTTAATTTTGACAATCTATGCAAAAGTTATAGACGGATGAAAAAAAATCATCCGATTTCCCCATGGATGAAACAACAATTTAGAGCAAACAAAAAAAACTGCGAGCTAATTTTGGCTTTTCTTCTCATTCATTTATTTGCTAATTTACACATTGTGCTAACACAACTAAAATTTCACTTCCTACTCACTAATTCTCCTCCACTAATTTAAACTTCTCACATACTATTTTTCAATTACCACACACTAACACCCATAATTGAAATTCTCACATACACCAACTTTCAACACAACTCACTAAATTGCTTTTTCTATTCACTAATTTGCATTTTACATATTCAACTTCGGCACAAGAGTTTCCAATCGATCAATTTCTCTAACAATTCAAACTACCGAGAGAGACACGAACAATAGATGGGAGTAAGAGATAAGAACTTTGTATTCTCACTAAAAATTGCCTACAATATATGACCATTGCGAAATGTGGTGGTTTGAGAGGCACAAAGTCCCTCAAAATATATATATATATATATATATATATATATATATATATATATATATATATATATTAAATCAAGAATTGGGAGTCAATTACTACCCACCAACTCAATTTAACTACCTTGTTTTATTCAACACCTACCGCTACTATTTTATGTTTTTGTCTCTTTCTACAAAACTTTTTTAAAATTTTATTTTATTAATTGAACACCATTACTACCTTTGTTTCATCTACAAAAGCATCTAGCCAATAACAAGAAGCTTCACATTTCCCCATTTCTTTCACCTACGCTAATAAATTTTGTTTTCTTCTACAAGACTTTCAACTAAATTTTATTTTATTAATTAAATAATTATTAATGTCTTCATTTTATCCACAAAGTATTTAGCTAATGAGGACAAGAGAATTCAAGAACCCCACCAACTCCTTCAATCATACGCCCGATTGACAATCAAACGTCAAAAGAAGTCAACGGTAAGTATTATCCACTCATTTTATTGCTAGACCTCAAAACTTATAGAATATGGCTCTATTTGAGAATTTGACTTCACCAATAGCTTTAAGAGGCCAAAATTACCCTGCGAAGACCCTACTTCGCAAAGATAGTGAAAATTTTGGTTTTACCTTGGTAGAGTTACTGGCCGATTTTACACTACTCGGTAAAAAATAATTTTGACTCCACTTGACTTCACCATTCGAATTCTTGGGCTTTAAACAATTGGAATAGTATTTTGGAACACCCGATTTGAACTCTTGGATTGTTTTGTGCAAGTCAGTAACTTTCGACGCTTCGATATAATTACGGTAAGCTTCTTTGATTTTAAAACTAGTAGTTTCTTAACTCCAATGATTTCCAAATTTTTCCACAAGGTTTAAAGTGCCCCAAGGACCTTTTACAAAAAAATTGGTAATTTTAGAATCCTTCAATTTCTTTCTATGATTTCCTGAATTTCAATTATAGCCTACGGTATTAAAATACTCACTAAAAAACTATAGAAAAAACCTATAGTTTTTTTGGAAGTCTTTTAAGGACTCAAAATACTTTTATTAATTATTTGGGAGTTTTTCGATATTATGATTATTTCTAACATTTAATGACATGAAAACTACTTAATTTAAGTAGTTATTAGCCTCTACTTATTCTAACTTCTAAACCCTGTTACATAGTTGTATTACAGGGCATTCTCTCTTATAGTAATGCCTTGGTAATTATATTTTGGATTGACTTGCAACTTTTACCCCTTCAACGACTAATTATAAAATCAACAGTCTTTACATGAAAAGTTATTCAAATAAATTCATTTATTCTAATTCCGCATACAAATTAACTAAAAAATAGACTAAATAATACTTATTTAGTTGTTCCTTCCTAAATTCTACTATTTTCACTAATTTCCTCTTTTAGAATAATGAATACTTAAAATTTTGACAAAAAACAAAAATTAACTATTGTGAACACCCATTGACAAATTGGTGTCTCGCACTTTTGATTAGAAGACGAGTGCTCAAGTGATTGGACGGCCTTGACACTTCCTCAAACCATGGCCGATGTCTTTTCATGGACCCGCTTTCATTTTTATTAGCGAAGATTGAGAAGAAAATTCTACAGTGAGCCAATTGTCTCTTTGGCCAAACATTTGATCGTTGATTCTAGCACATCAAAACAAGCAATTCCCTATTTTTGCACTTGGCCAAGTGGAATCATTTCGGGAACTAATTCTGCAAAAAAAGAAAATTTATAAAAAAAAATTGACGAAAAAATATCGATTTCTTTCTTTGTTGAAACTTGTAGTATATTGCAACAAAACACTAATATTTCAAAATTTTCATAACAAAAATTTGAATTTCATTCATTTTTAAAATTGCAAGATTGACTATTTAAAACTATTACAAATTATGAATAGATTGAGACACTACAATACCACTGCCATCATAAAATATTAACATCTATATATATAAATAAAAATAGACAGACAAATAGATAGATGTTTAATGATTTTTTTTGTTTCATTTTTTGTGCAGGTAGTTGAGTGTGCATGGCCATGCATTCTTTTTCCTCCTTTTTCTTGGTACATTTGAAAGCCCCATTGGAGTTGACAACGATGTTGTTGATGTGGAATTTCATGGATTCTGTATGGGGGAGTAAATTGTTTGGCTCGTTGTTCTGACGAGTTTGTTCCAAGAAGTTGGACAACCTATTTTGATAAGACAGTAAAGAGATGTCATGGTGGAATTGCTATTTGGAGGGAGGAAACAACAGCTGCAACAATGGCGCTATATGATTACGTGTGGATGAAGCAAATCAGTATTTCAGATGAAGCAAAGTTGCACATATTTGAATATGTTGCAATGCAGATTGAAGGCATGGGTGACAAGAGGTTGCTAAATACTTACTAGAGTAAATGAGTAAATTACTATATAGTATGTTATTTTCTAGTTTAGTTTTCAAAGTATTGATTTAGAAGTTTGTACTATTCTTACAAATTGTAAACAAGTAAAGTGTTTTTATATACTAAAATGCATATTTAAAACATATTCGTCTATTTGTGGCCTACTTCCAATTGCTTACAATATGTTTATATGGTTTTGTAAGATATGCACTTAACCTCTTGTTTGAGAACTCTAACCTCTTGTATTTTTCTAGTATACTATGTGTGGAGATCAATTTCAAAGGAGAGGTTTGTTGCATATAGAATTCAATTAGAAAATATTCAAAGCACAAGTAATGACTTTTTCAAAAAAAAAATGACTCGACAATTTCCAAATTATCCTTTTTGCAACCAAAATTTTCATGCAATTTCTATCGGTTTGAATTTTTAGTGCGCCCGGAAGCCAAGTGCATGATTATATGGCCAAGTGCAAAAATTGGGAATTGGATGTTTCAAGTGGTTTGTCCTATACCCCTAAGATCATGCTATCACTTTATGAAACTAAAAGTTATGAAATTTCTTCTCCCAAATTGATGATTAGAATTGGATGTCCAAGTGGTGGTATGTAATTAGTCTTAGTTCGTGAAATTCATTTGGGCCGTATTTGTCAAGGGACGTGAGAGCTTCTCACACTCCATCTTAGACGTGAGTTTGGAGTATTGGGAGTTGTTGTTGGCCATGCTCTAAAAGCAAACACACCCTACGCTTGCATAAACTCTTGACTCTAGAAACTAGATGAAATATGCTTGATTTAATGACTTTTTGCAAAGCATGTGAGAAAGTCAAAGAATATGAGCCACATATAGTGATGCCTCTATAGAGTCTCTATAGCTAATTCAAGGAAAGGTATCTTAGATTGATGAACAATAATGATAACCCATTTATAGTAATTGTGATTGGTTCACGCACTATAAAGAGGGTGATTATAGCGGTTCAAGGGTGTAGAGAAGATAGCTTGTAACACCAATTTAGGAATTACGTTGCAAGTCCCCTCCCGACAAAAGGATCTTTTAAAAGACAAACATCTTTTGACTAGTTGACCACTTCTACCAACCCTTGTTGGTAGCGTAGGAACTGAAAATTGAACTAAATTTATTAGAGATCCAATTATCAAATTTTTTAACGGAGTGTGAAATTGAAGTTGCAATGTTAAAATTAATTTTGCGTGATGTTGTATCTCAAAAAATAAAGATGTGGTCTTGGAAGCTCTATTATATAAGTCCTCTAAAGGTCCTCACATATTTTGTAAAATTCAAAGCTCTACAATTTGCATACTTTAAATATCAAATCGTATGATTTATAATTTTTCATAGATAATCGTCAACATTATATAGATATGACAAAAATTTCAACATGATTGGAAGATATTTGAAATATTCACAAAATTTTATCATAAAAACAAGACAAAAATTCAAAATAAATACATTTTTGACAAATTTAATATCAAATATTATATTTAAGGTAGATAAAAGTTATGTTTACAGGTAATTAAAAAAGGAAGGCAAAGAAATTAAAAGAGAATGATGATTTGAACATCCATAAAAAGCCTTTTGTATTTTGAACACTCAATTTTTTTATTTCTCAACGGTATAAAATCTTCAAACTAAGTCCATTTTCGAATTCCAACAGTCAAAACATGTATCATAACTTAACCCCTAATGCATGCAACAACCTCAATGTGCTCTACTGTTTCTCACAACCACATTTGTATAGGAAATTCTTTCACCATCTTCTGCACAAGAAAAAATTCTATATTTTTTACAACATGTGTTGTTGTTCTTATAAGGCTGACAAAAAAAAATGGCTTTATAGTACATGTTATGCTACAATAAACGCAACCTGTATGCAAATGTTCTTCTATGTATGCGCACCATATGAACAAAGGCAACCTCCTTTAGGGTAAACTTAGCCCCTAAGCATCCCTAGCATTTTGGGTTTAAAAACATCATAATTGCTTTTGATGTGTTATAGGTCTAAATGTAAGTGAGGTATAGAAATCTCAACCATTCAATCTTGTAGTATACATGTTGGTAGATGATGTGGATCAAACATTACAAACACTTTGAGGCCTCCAAAAGGCTGCGAATTTGGTCAAAGATGCCATGCAAAAAAATTATTTAAAAGAAATAAACTTTTAAATTTTTTAAAAATCAAATCAAATCCAATGTGGCCAAAATTTCGCCACATCAAATTTGGATATATTATTTTCTAATGTTTTTCAATAATAATATTTTAAATATTCACTTAATAATAGTTTAATAATATGTTTTAATATATTTTAATTTTATTTCTTGCTCGGATTTTTTGTATATTCATTTTTGGGCATGAGGGTGTTGGATGCACTCACCGCCCTTTGGAGACCTCAAAATCTTTTTAACGTTTGGAGTCATTTGGCCACATAGATTGCAAGATCATAATGTTTTAGTGTTGAAAATGGATGCTGAAATTTTCCTAGGAACAAATTAGAGGTGAAATTCAATTTCTAAACCTATTCAAATGAAAAACTTTAAAATATCATTAGAAAATTAGGACCCCACGGATTTTAAACGATTTTTGTGCGACATTCGATATTCAATGGGTTTGTACATTTTTAGCACAAATTTTGCACGGATTTCGCGCTAATTCCACTCGCATTCCGCACTGTGTAAGATAACAAGAAGAGTGAATGTAGAAGCCATGCGGATTCAGTGCAGAATTAGCGCGAAATCCGTGCGAAAAAACGTACGAACCCATGAAATATCAGATGTCGCACGGAAATCGTTCAAAATCAGTGAGGTCCGAAATTCCTAATGACAAAGAGGTTTAAATCATTATTTAAACGCATTGGTACAAAAAAGAACTCATGAAAAAATTTGATGTGCCCTAAAATGGTCTTGAAATGTCAAAAAGTAGCCCAAGAAGTGACCCATTTGACCCAAAAAGCAAAAAGTGTCCAAAATAGACCCGTGCACTATGATCTATGATTGCTATCACCAAAATAGATCTATGATTACTATCACCATTATTTTTGTATAACTTTTTGTATATTTTTTGTATAAATTTTGAAACTTAACATTCAAAATTATTTTGTAATTTGATTATGAACAATATATTGACACTTTGTAGATGAAATTTGTTATGAAGGGTTGAAATGTAATACTCTAAGTGTAGTGACTTTTGGAGATTTTTTAGTTGCTTAACTCTATGAGTTAACTCGAGAGCACTTTTGAACTATTTTGAACTAAGATTTAGATTTTTTTAGTGAATCAATGCAACATGAAAAGAGGTATAAAATTTTCACAAATCATCCCCTTTCTAATCGGATCACACATGCATGAAGCTAACTTCCCATCAAACCTATAGTAAAAAATCGACACTACAAAAAGTGCACGACGAATGAGAAAAATTGGATGAATTTGTACATTGTCCAAAAAAATGGATGCCTCGGCAATTAGGAGTTAAGATTTACCGTTTCGATGTGTTATTTGGCATCAAAGTTAGAATGTTTCTAAATTTAATTATATTGTATTGTGATCGTATATTAGTGCCCAAGCCCTTTGTTCAGACACGATTCCATTATTTAACTATTTTAATCATCCAAATGGCTTCATTAAGAACTTTTATTAACATTTGAAGCAAAAAAATAAATTTATTTTACCAAGTCTAATTTTGACCTAATATCTTAATTGCCATTTGTATTCACATTCAAGAATTAATCATCAACAAAATATAACAAAATAATTGAAATAAGATATTCAAAACACATTTTGAGGGAATTTTGTGTTTACGTACATTGATGGCCATATCACGTAAAGAGATAGCAAATGAATTGAGATGTCTCATCTTGATAAAACAAATGAATATGTGAAATACAAATAGGCAAATTAAAAAATGATAAAATGAGTACAAAATATTTTCAGACTTTAAAATTGTAAATGTTCAAAATTTTATAGAAAAATTGGAAACTAAAAAATTCAAGTCATAAAATATTTAGAAATTTAGAAATGCATTAGGATTAAAGATTTAAAATAATCTAATAATCTAATTTAAATTTATTTGCTACTTTCCAAACTACAAGTGACATCCAAATTTCAAATTCCAAATTTTCAAAATGGTGTATATTGACAAGGCATTTTATGTTCTTTTTGTAAAAGAAACTTTCCCCTTTTCCATTCACTTTATTTAGACCCTTCACCCTATATTTGTTAAGCCTAACTTTGTAATTTTTTTACGATTCTTTATTTTTTGTTCTTGTTTGTTTTTTCCATTCTTAGTTTGCGCATTTTTATTTCTTCAATGGATAGACCGGCCGGTTCCATCTAAAATTAATCATAACCACAAAAAAAAAATTTAAAAATTTAAAAAAAAAATAAAAAATAATATTATATATATATATATATATATATATATATATATATATATATATATATATATATATATATATATATATATTTTTATTTATCACCCTTTGTAACCGGCCAATTCCATTTAGAATCAACCATAACCTTTTATTTTTATTTTATAAAGCTTTTATTTATTTTTATTTGTAAACTTTTTAAAAAAATCTCTAGATAAATCTAAAATTCCCTTCCCCAGCCACGGGGTTCTAGTTCAATGTTGGATGTTAAAGCCATTACATGTAAACCATTTGAACACATCCTAAGCCCTACATTTCTCTCGGTCACCTGTCTAAATTACGTTTAGAGGAAACAATGAACAAAAAAATAGTGTATGTTTTTCCATACTTTATGGAACCATCTCTAATGAATAAATCATCAATGGAATTTGATAAATTAAAAATATATTTAAAATAATTATAATTATAATTAAAAAATTAAAAGGTGGAAAAATGAAAGTTAAGTTACCTTTTGAAATTAAAAAAATGAAAAATGCATATTCTACATCTAAAAGAGAAGTTCTACATATTTGTTCTAAAAAACATGATATTTAGAGAAATTAGCTTAATGTTATTTTAAAATAGACTCAACATATACATAGGATGAAGGTTATGAATTTAATCTGTGAATTGTTCTTTTACAAAAATATAAAGTAAAAGTTAACAAGTTAAACACATGATTTTGACATTTACAATACCATATCTAGAATTTCAAATAACTTGGCCATCACTAAGAGCAACAAAAGCCTTAGTTTACTTTTGAATGATCTAATGAAATCTAAATAAAAAAATTTCATTTTTATAAAGAATAATGAAAAAAAAAAAGAACAATTACAAAAGTTTTTAAGAAACTAAAAAAACTTACAAATTCACTTTTCTATGAAATCATAGATGATAAGGAAAAAAGGCTTATTGCTATGTATTCATTTCTATAATAACTAATTTTTCAATAAACTCCAATTATTGATTGTATTCATGATATGTATTCATATAAACAAAAGAATAATTTGATACATGTTATAATGGTGTTTCACAAACTCAAATAATTAAATAAATTTATTACAAAATATTAAGCGAACATTTAATTCTATAATTTAATTTAAAAAGATTACAAAAATGTAAAACAATATAATGCTCTAATAGTTTTTAAAAGTTACTAAAGGAAGTGAACTTCCTATAAAATAAAAAGTATGAATGGAAATAAAATCTAACTTATAAATACTTAAATTTTTATTGTGAATTATTAATTAATATGTTTATAAATGAAATACATTATATATTTTTTGTTAACTTAATTAAATTTTGAGCGTTTATAAATATGATTAAGAATTAGTTTTTTATGATTTATTTTATGTAAATTGTAGTTTAACAATATTTGACAATCTAAAATTAATTTTGAATGTTTAGATAAAATAATCTTATTAACCTATTCTAATTATTGTATAAAATTAAAGCATGTTTTTCTTCATAGTGGAGCGTAACAAATGCACGTTAGAGTCCATCAACTTTTGGAAAAACATTTATGTACCTTAGTGCATATTTGTCCACCTAGTGCTCTATGTTAAAAATATTCACTCTGAAAATTAAGTTTTCAAATATAAACTTTTCATGCAATGAAAAATGAAATGAATCAACTGCCAAAATTATATAAATATTAATCATAGAATAAGAGTTGAGTTTGTTAAAATTTACTAATCTTGAAGATTTTCAATTTCAATATTTGAAATTCTTTGATTCATGTATAAATATAAATATATATACAAGCTCTAAATTCCATCTACAAAGTTTTGTTTTTTTTAATTTTATTTTATTATTTATTATTTTTATTTTTATATTAGAATTTGGATGAGCATTTTTAATACAAACTAATTTATTTGGAAGAATAAAATCACCATTTTAAGTCTTTAGTGATGAGCTAATGTAACTGTATTGTTTCTAAACCACCCATAACTAGTTTTACACTAAAGCTAAATTTCAATACTCATTCATAATTATAACTTTAATTACAAAAATTTCATCTATGATATTATTCTTATTATTTTATATTAAGAACATCAATCACAAATTCTCAAAATATTGTTGATATCTTTGTATTGAAAATCATAAATCAGAAAATGCATTTATATCCTTAAATGTTAACTAAGGATTAAATTCAAAGAAATAAAATTTATATTTGAAAAAGCATAAGTGATTTTGAAAACAATACACACATCTATGCTATGCTATTTTGTATGATTAAAAAAACATTAGAACATCATTTCTAATTTCAAACACAAAACATTAGAATTATGCAAAAATACACGTCAAAAAGAGATAAATTTTTACCTAGAAAATTGAATATAGAAATGAAGATATTTATTTTATAAATTAATAAAGATAATCATATATCATGTGTAGTCATCTTTATAGTGTACCAATTTTATTTACATTTCTATAAAAAAATCCTACCACAATGATGTATATTTCTTTTTCTCACATAAAGGCTTTGTTTGTTTTTCATTATAAAAACTTTAAGACAATTTACAAATACATTATTAGACATTTTAGAAATATATTTTATTTTCTACTTCGATTTGGTGAACCATGTCTTTTGGCATATGCAACAGAAAGGGCTACTTTTTTATGTTTGGCACGGACGCGACGTCCAATTATACGAAAGTATGCATTTCTAATCATACGTTCTTGCATTTCTCTTGATCTTATAGTTAAACGTCATGGATCAGGCAATTCAAACCTTTTTGATTCATCTTCTTCTATATCAACTTGTTCTTCTTCTTCATTTGTTTCACTATTTAGCACACTTGCTTGCCCATTATTAACACGACGATTATAAATTGTTGCTTCAAAAAGAGTCTCTCTTACAAGCTCAAATTGTGCAGGCTTTTGTAGATGTTTGTGTTTTAAACACTTAGGAATTGGAGGAATTTCATTTAGCTTGAGTGATTGATTTAAAGGTTTCCATTCATTTTTTGGAACATCACCTGGTAATGGAGGAACGGGGTGTCGATTTATTTGCATAATTTCACCATCTTCATCAATTGCATAACATTGAAATGTTGAAAAATCATCATCATCTGTGCGCATTTTCACAATCCAAGGTCTATTAAATAAGGTTTTTGAAAGTGGAAGTTCTTTAAATTTTTGAATGGTTGCAGATGCCACAGTGGGGACATTTTCTTCTAAATTTGGATCATCAAATTCATATTCAGTTGAAGTTTTTGAAAGTTTAGATAATTCTTCTATATCACCTTGAAGATATGTGTCAATATTTTCTATAAATGTGGAATCTAGTGAATATTGTTTAAGTAGGTTTTTGAGAATTTCTTCATTCTTTTTTATAAATTCATCTGGAATATGATAATCTCCTCTATAATCTTTGTACTCAGGATCATATATGCATTGTTGAAGACTTTCTTTCATAGTTTGAACGCAAGCATAAGAGTTACTTGGATTTGGTGCACTTGAATTAGAGTTGGCTTTGGATTTTAATCCTTTAGAAAATAATCTGCGAATAAGGTTAACCATTGTTGTTTATAAAAACACCGTTTGAAACTAAATTATTCACTTTAAAAGATTAGAGATTATAGAGTATCAACCCTATATTTTATTACTTCACCATATAAGCAAAGCTTTAATTTTTATTATTGGTGAATGTACAATTAAATTAACCATATGTAAAAACACATATGTATGTATATACTTTGATTTATCTAATATAATTTGTTAGAATTGATCAATTATTTTAAATATAATTATATAATAATTATTAATTTTAAGCGCTTTCTTAAAGAAATTTTGATAACGTTGATAACGTTTATGGTGAAATAAGAATATCACGTATATGAAATTTTAATTAAATTAATTTTTTTTTTTTAAAGACATGGTGTAAATTTAAAATAAATTAAAAAACACGTTTGATTTTTTAATTTTAGCTTATAAAGATACAAAAAAAATCATAAAGAATTTATTAATTTGCAATCATATTTAAGTTATAATCATAAAATATGATAAATATAATTAAAAGTATTTAATGAATATATTATTAAACATAAATGTATAATCATCGTATATTTAAATAATTTCAATATATGATGTAAAAATTTACTTGGTTTAAGATTCTATTCTATGTATATATCACATAAATTACATAATTGTGTAAATGTAAGAGATTCATAAATAATTGGACTGTAAATGTCTGCATATATGTTTCTATGATACAAATTTAAAATATAAAAAGTGTGTAAATTTTATTCTTTTACAAAGTTGAATTATTTTTGTGATTGTAGGGATTACAACAAAAGTTCCTAGTGACTTTTGTTGAATATTTTTGACATGATATTAATTACAATTGAGTAAATTCTAGTGTTATTGATATTTATTGAACAAAATTAGTTCACTTATATTAGTAAACTATGACAAGAAAAGGTATTATATATAATAGTTTTTGAAGGCACAAAAGATTTTTTTACCTTCTTCGATAAAGTGGAAATAAACTTGAGTAACGATGATAAAGCTTTTTTGATTAGAAGAAGTCAAAATTATTGGTAGGTTGAATGGGGAAGATTAGTTTCATTTCTAAAGAATTTGAAAAAGTTTGTGAAAGAAACATTACCCCTACTATCAAACTAAGACAATGAATATAGAATTTGGATGATGCACTAGCTTCCTAGATGACATGGTTTAAGTTCATTTTAGTTCAAATTCATCAATATTTTGAAACAAATAATTTTGATTTTGGTATGTATTCACTATTAGAAAATGGTGACCAAATCAACAAAAAATCAACAACATTCTGTTGTTCCGTGCATTGTAATGACTGTTTTCACTGATTTTCAAACTTTCTGTTAGGCAACAAAAAAAAGTTTGTCTGATTTCTGTTGGTTTATGCATTGTAAGAAAAATCGTGACCAAATCAACAGAAATTCAACAAATTTTATAACTTACCAATTTTAAAATGTTGAAAAGTGCATTGTGAAGTCTCTATTTTACAAAAAATTAAAAAATTAGATTGTAAAATATAAATTTTAGATTAATTCTTTGAAAACAGAGTCAACAAGTTGATTGTATATAATAATGTAGTAATATATATAAAGAATATAATAATATCATATAATATTATAATATCATACTACTTATTTTCAAGGGTGTTTCGTACAACGGGTGTCATAGTTTTGAACAAAAAACATTTTTGATGTTGTAAAACAATTGATTTAACCCTTTAACGTCCCGATTCAACACTGTTTTCAAAGATTCGTTATAAAATGTTTGATGAAAAATAAAAATGGAGTTGATGTACAAAGCAAAGTTGTAAATGTCAATGTGAAGATAACATCTGTTCAGTTGGATTCATCATATTTATTATTAATATTTTTAAATTAATTTTGCAAGGTTTTCTCTTGAAATTCAATTAAAAATCCCAAATTAACACAAAAAAAATCAAAAAATATTTTAATGAAATTGGAATAACATGCACTACAAGATAGTATGGTTTCCATTATTTGATTCTACTTATTATGGAAAATCATGTTTAAGGTCTCACTTTTTGAACTAAGAATGAAACTTGACATAAACCACTTTTGTTATTTTTCAAAAATTCACATTATCTTATTTTGAAGATCCATACCATACAAATGGTAGTCAACTAGCACAAGAATCAAGAGAATTTGGGATGGATGAAAAACATCACAGTATGTGATGAAGGGACGCGTCAGAAATCATCCAGCGTTCAGAATATGGACGCTGGCGCGTCAAAGGGTTAATAATGTACTATAATAAATAGGAAAAATACCAAAAATATTTTAATATTGTAAAATGGAATCTTTTGGAATCTTTTAGCATATTTTGATAATATTATGGATTATTCTATAATCTTTTGGAATATTCCTAGAATCTTCATAAAATATCCTTACAGTCTAATTTTCCAAAATAGTTTTAGATCTTCATTTATAGAATTTAGAAGCAATTAACATTAAAAAGTTCAATAAATTTACTTTTTATATTTTTAGAATTCAAAATTTGGTATTATTGGTTATAATTAAACTTTTCATCATAGAAGCAGAAAAAATTATATACTGAAAAGAACAACATTACTTTTCATGAATAGTAAAATTTGTAACACAAGACAATGTAGAGGTGTTGTTTTTTAAACGTTCCCCTAGGTGGAGTTTAACTTGGATTAGCATGATTCAAATTGGGTTTGAAAGCCTAGTTGATTTCTTGTTAAAAAATAATTCTAATTTAATCAAATTTTAAAATTTTTAGTCTCGTACAACTCATAAAAGGGGGCATCGACCAAAAAATGATCTCTCAAAGAATTATAGGTTAAATTGAGTTTAAAATCAGACTTTCTTTTAACTCAATTTGAGCAACTTTTCAAAAAATGAAATTGCAAAAGCTTTTAATTGCTTGTTATAACATTCTGACTATTGATTTTTTTCAATCAATCCCAAATTTATGCACTTTTGAATTTAGTTTTTTACTTTCATTCTCCATACCTCTCTTTCTTTACTTCATTTTAATGTGAATATCCAAAGTTTTACTTTATTTTATTTTAATTAGACCCACAACTCGTCTCTATATCATACAATCAAAAAATTTCAATTGAAAAAAAAGGCATATATGATGAAATGTCAAAAAGTAGAAAAAAAAAGTTACAAAAACATAAAAAAAAACTCACAATGAAAAAATTGATTTTTGGTTGAAACAAACATAAAATGAAAAAAAATTGGATTTTCTTTTCTCTAACATAAAATTAAAAAATAAAAATTGGAAAAGAAATGTTTTTAACATTGCTAAAATATGCAAATTGAAAAGAAAAGAAAGCTCTCAGCCATCATGATTTCGTCAAAAAAAAAATTCAAAATCTTTTGAAATTTTTTCTAGATATAGAAAAAAGCTTGCATAATCTAGTGCGAAAACGTTTTTGGAAAAAAAAAATTTACATCGCTAAAAATATCCAAAGTTTGATGCAAAAAACAGCTCCCAGCCTTCACGATCTTGTCAAAAAAAAATTCAAAATATTTTGAGTTTTTTTTAGATATAGAAAATAGCATGCATGATCTAGTGCAAAAAAAATTGAAAATAAAATAAAATTTACATGGCAAAAAATTCGCCGATGGTTACGTTGATTTATAATTATCAAACAGTTTCATTCACTTGCATGAACATTTCTATGTGGTGTGGTGGTTTAGTGCAAGTTAGGGATAGAAGGTCTTATGTTTGAATCCGGCCGCCGGCGATTGAGCTCGGGTAGACCGTGGTGGGCCCCTCGATCGTGTTTGGGGTAGCTCTAATCGTTAGATTGGGATACCAAATTCTTTTTTGGGTAGCCAAAATTTTCAGGGCAGCTACTTTTTCCCGAGCAGTTCACTTTTTTGTCCGAGTAGGCCAGAAGAAATTTCAAGCAGGTTTAATATATTTTATCATGGATCTTTTTTTATTTTTTAAATAAAATTATTTTGAATAAAACAACACTCTGGAACAACAAAATGTCCGGGACAATTCGTTCTAATCAACTGCCGCAATCAACATTTTCCTGTTGATACAGTTAAGGATTTTCTAGTAGTAATTTTGGATGATTTAAAGACAATTTGCAGTTTGTTGTAATATGGACTAAATAGTTCACAATAACATTTATTGTGGTTTGTGGCACTCTCGAGGTGTAAACTAATTGAGTACAATTGGAAAATGAATACTAGATAGTGATAAAATCATCCCAATAACATGTGTCTTATACTCAAATTTAATCATATGGTACTATATACTATTTTGTACGACTGTAGCAAATAATTAATCATAATTAAAATATAAACTTTTTCACCAAATTCAGAATTAAATACAAATTCACACTTTAAACTATGTCGGGGATCATATTTATGCCTCTTCTAAAGGTCTTAGTGGTGTGCGGCCTTCATTAATTCAATGGGGTTTCATCCTCTTGTTTCGAAAAAAGTAAAGGTCCTAGTGAGCAATCTCTTTGGTTGTGTTTGGCAAGTCAATTCCAAACTAACTTTGTGTATATTAGAGTTAACCGAAAAGTCAGCCCAAAGAAGAAAGTTTTAGCAAACTCGTGTTGAATTCCTCTTGAACTCATATTGAAATATAAATAGACCAAAAACTAGTCTATGATGAGTTGGGAGACAATCTAAAGCAAGCCAATGTCATTATTCTTCACACCTTGCAATGACTCCTACACCTTCCACCAAAGCTCCAAGCCCATGGCCCACAAGGGGACAATCTATGACACGACACTATTCAACCCAATTATAGTTCAAGAAAGAGGTTAGAAGTGGAGCAAAAAGGGAGGTTAAATGGGCTTCTTTTTGGTTAACTCAATTGCCCTCGAGTTTTGTGTATTTGCTATATTCAAACATTTCTATTTCTACGAGCTTATGTCTTTCTGATTTTGTTTTTTTAGATTTTTATCATAATAAATTTTGTACAAGCCTACTACACAAGTATGATACCCATGACAATGCATCTACTTCAAAAGGAATCGAGCTAATAAACTCTCATCTATTATATACTGAAGAATGGTGCCCACGCACACATATATTCTACACGACGGTTCCATAGCAAGAACGGTCATATCAGACTCTGGCACGGGCTAACCTAGTTTGTTTTGTAATACAAACCGTATACACATACATGCACGCAAAAACGATTTTGTCGTTACAAGTAGTTGTTGTGCCGAACTGTAGCGTGGGCCAACCTAGTCTATTATCTATTATATAATGCAGGGTGGTGAAAATATGCATGCACGTTCTCTACGACGGTTTGTTACAAAAATGGTTGTGCTGGCACGGACCCACCTAATGCACAGTGGTGCACGTGCGTATGCATGCTCCCTACAACGTCTTCACCATCGGAACGCCGGTTATACCGAGGTTACTACGACACGGGCCGACCTAGTTCATTGTATAATGCATAGTAGTGCATGCACGCACCCACGCTCGCTTCCTATGAAAGTTATGCCATCGGAATGATCGTGTTGGAATCACTCCGACATAGAGTAACTTAGTCTATTATGTGATGCAAGCCGCGTACCTACTCATGCAACACACTTGAAGACGTTTATGATGTTAGAAAGGTCATGTCCAGATTTGGCACGCTCCTACCTAGTATAACACAAATCGTTCATGTGATACACGTAAAGAGGGTTATGTAATTAGAATTATAGTGCTGGTTCTAGTACGGGCTAACCTTGTAGAATTTTATTATTAGCTCTGATCGTAGGGAAGAGGCATTGCAGGGACATTCATTTTGTTGGACTAAATACCACTGTAGTAAATATATTCCATTCATGATTCCACTGAAATGCATTCTTGTCCTTCATCCGTTCTATTTCGGTCAAAGCTCCTTGTAGCGTAGCTGCTTGTATAACACACAATAGTGCATGCATGCAAGACAATTGTGCAACTGGAACGGTCGTACTGGGCTCGGACACAAGCCTACCTAGTACAATACAACATATTGTGTATGCACACACGCAAAGACGAAGGACGATTCCATGGTTGGAATTGTCATGCTGAACTCCGACACAGGCCAACCCAGTAAATAATAAACAAATCCAGGAAATGTGCCGGCCTCCAGATTGACACAAGAACAACTAAGCAGCAATGATAGCACACAATCTTACTCATAGATATTGTTCTCCTGGGCTCCCCCAAACACGTTCCCAAATGGGAGCGTCCGGTCGCGACAAAGGAGCATCTGAAGTTCCCACGTTCCCAATAATGGGAACTTCGTCTCTCTCTCGGATTGATTCACGATGGCCTTGCCAAAGCTTCAAGCGCAAATTAGTCTGCTTTACTGCATTTGCTTTGCTTTGGTTCTCCCCGTCTGATTCCCCGTTTCCGCAGTTTCATACTCTCAGGTAGAAAACGCACGCGCTCGCGATCTCAGCGAACCAAGAGGCAACAAATTTGGAGCTGAGAGGCCACCGGTAGACCTCATTGAAGTGACATGTAGCTGGCCATGGTGTTGTGTACTAGAAGGGAGGACTAGTCGTGTGTACAGTATGGAGAGATATGGAGAGAGTCATGTCGATGAGTTTTTGATCATGGCTATGGCGTTTTTGAAGAGTCGAGGCTATGGTTTTTGAAACAGAGTGATGGGATGAGTGTTCGGGGTTTTGCAGGCGGGAGTTTATGTGGAGGTCGAGGTTCTTGTGAGCTTGTTTTTGGCCATTCTCACGATTTGACGCTGCTAATTTCGGAACGTATGCGATTTGGTGGCTTCTTGTGGAGAGAGTATTGTACACTCAAGTAGCACATACGAGACTTGAGTTTTAGCGAGCTCGGGAATGAAAATCTCCGCGTGCGTCGTCTTAATGAGGTAAATTCTATGTGATGATTGATACTCGTTGAAAATTAGTCTCTATTGACAATTTTCTTGAATTTTCGTATTTATAATTTGATAATGCGAGGTGTTTCTGATGCTGAAGATCGAAGATTTGATCGATGCTTTTTCTATCTTGTGGATGTTGTGAATTCCTGCAGTTTTAGCCCACTGTGATTAGTTTTACTTGTAAATCTAAATTCAGTTTACTGTACGAGAATATGTGACCTTGTTTGTGATGTCCGAATAGTGTACTTTTTCTAGAAACATTTACATTCTGGGAGCATGAACTTAGGAACAAGAGTAATCAAAGTTAGGGTTTATCATAGGGGTCCAAGTTTGCTCGCCTTCTTTTCATATTGGTTTTGCTTGCAGATAGTGATTTTGAAGTTGGCGGGGAATGAAAAAACGTTGGAAAAGATCCTTTGGTGATATGGTTGCTTTTTGGTGACTTTTTTTGGTTTCTGGTGACTGGTAACCATTTGATGGGATTCAATCGGAGTCCGCCGACCGGTTTCTGCGAAGATGTATAGTTCTCCGTCCATGCGGTACGATTCCTCTCACCAAGAGTTCAGCATGAGGGGGAGCGATGAAGGCAACTCGGAAAATCCCTTGGAAGCCGAACACAGTTATCTAAAGTCGACAGCAGGTTGAGTCTCACAATCCAATGTTTTGCCAAGTGAAATGATGCTGCCATGTCGCAATCTTCCCCAGTTTAGGTCATCTTGTCCTAGTCATGAGAATCTATGGCTTGCAATAAAGTTAACCAAAAAGTCAGCCCAAAGAGGAAAGTTTTGACAAATTCATGTTGAACTCAAAAATAGACCAAGAATGTAAAAAATAAAATAAAAATAGACCAAGAACTAGTCTATCCCAGACAATCTAAAACAAGACCCTGTCACTATTCTCCATACCTTGGTATAGTTCCCACCCTTCCATAAAAGCTCCGAATTCATGGCCCACATGGGGACAATTTATGACAAGAGACTAGAACGCCCAAGTATAGTATAAAAGAGAGTTTAGAAGTAGAGCCAAAAGGGAGGTTAGATGGAGGACTTTTTGGTTAACTCTAATGATTCAGATGATGCAAGGCTCATATTCGGTGTGTTATTGCCAAGTCTACGACTCTCCTTGTACCTTGTTTCAATTTTGAATATGTCGGTAGAAGCTGGATATGGCGTTTGCGTTAGTGTCTCTTGGGAGATTGATCGAGTCTCATGGTGTAATTGGTCCCCAAGGTATAAGATCGAGTCTACTTCTGAGATTAGGAAACCTACCACGGTCTGTGTGAAGCTAATTACTCGGGACTTCTGTGTTTTAGGGTTTGGGAGCAGTGGCCAAAAAAAGGGATTCTGTAATCCATTTCTTGAAGATCGAAAGGCGTCGCAAGATGGGCGAGATTTTGCTCCGAGTAGCGTCACTTTTGAGTGGCTAAGACAGGTACTCCCTTTGTCTGGAAATAATTGTCCTAGTTTTTGACATTTTTTTATGCAATATTTGACCTATGTTTTCTACTTCAAACGTGAGCCCTGTCCACTTCAAACGGGGCGGACAATGAGAGTGACACAAAAACTACATACTACTATTAAAGATAGACCATTTTTCAAGTACTGAGACGTCTTTGTTTTGGCAAAGAAAAGCATTAAGTTAAAACAGAAACTAGCACATTTATTTCTGGACAGAGGGAGTATGACTCCTCTCTACTGCTATTTGTACAGGGTCATGTTCAGGCTTATTTCGCATTCTGACTTTCTACCATTTATTTACGGGTGTGCTCTTGTCATATGGTGAATGACAGGCAGAGAGTGCAAGTTTGAAGTATGGGGAATCAGAGGACTACACACGACCGCCCATGCATACCGTGAGGTCATGGGGTCCGCGAGAGGTCGTACGAGAGCAACCATTTAGTGTGATTCACGAGTTTGACTCATGGCGCAAGAGCCCCGAACTCGCAGAGGCAGTGGCAGCTATCAAAGCATTGACTGCTGTCATCAAGCGGAGCCAGGCCTCGACCATGATGGGTCTGGAAGTCGAACTGAAGACGGCATCAGATGCTCTTAAGGTAGTTGGACTAGTATGTGAATTGACCTATTTCAAAACCTATCTTATTATCTTACGAAGTACTCCTATGTCCCATAATAAGCTGGAAAATTCAAGAATTAACTCCTATGTTGCAGTCATAATTTTGCTTTTTGTAGATACTCCGGGTAAGTTACAGACATGAAAGATGACAACTGTCACGCAATCCATTCACCTTGCTTTGAGCAACATGAAGCTCATTATGGGACAAACTAAAAAGGGGTTGAGGAAGCTTATTATGGGACAGAGGGAGTACACTAATAATATTAGATTTCAGAAATGAATTCGTGCACGTGTTCATGGGGGAGCGTTGGTCGTGCATGGAGGATTTGACTGATGGGAGCCACAAATATTTAGGGTTTAGGGTTATCCTTGTGTAGATTCAAATGTTGAGTGGCCCTAAATCTGACTGCATATGAACATGGATTGGGATAGTATGATGTTCTTGCCATTCTTGTGAACCAAAGTCGAGATGCTTACGAGGGGCAGCATGTATGGGTTGGGTGTCTGGGGTGTCAGGCGTCAGATGAGAGTTCTATATCATTGTCTGCAGGCTGTGACTTGTTTATGCGTTACGTTACCCGCACTTCAGCTATTGAGTACGAAGACATAGAAGCTGGCAAGGCCCGCTTAATTGAACGAGGGGAGAGGTTTGGCGATATTTCTCAGAAGGTAGCGTAGTACTACGCCAATTTTTATTTTCATTTACATTTTTCTCCTTCTAAAGCTAACTTTCTTGTTGTACTAATCAACCATTTAATCAGTGGTGCGGATCATGTGTAAAACTGCAGCAGATGAGTTGAATATTCCCCAGAGCTATAAGACTTAGTTGATTTCTAATTAGGGTGAGAAAGCTGCATTGTTTCAAACGAACAACTTACTGAAGAATTTCTTTTTTATGGCAGGCACGAAGAACAATTGCAGATTTGGGGAAGGATTTTATATCAGATGGCAGCACTATATTAACCCATGGCTACTCGAGAGTTGTTTTAGCTTTACTGAAGCTGGCAGCCGCCGAGGGTAGAGATTTTAACGTCATCTGCACAGGTACCACCTAATCACTTACGCATGCCAGTCTCTTGTTCTCGCACTCATACACTGTTTCGTTGGGTATCTTCATCTCAAAGGCACTAAGGACATTCCAGCATGATATTGTGTCTTTCAACAGAGTGGAGTTCTGGAATGCATGCCTTGAGTTGCTAGAGTTGCAGGGTTTAATAGTTGGAGGATTTTCATAGTGATATGTTCTATTATTATGCCACCACAGAAGGCAGACCCGACAATACTGGGGCGGAAATGGCGAAAGAGCTTGTGCCGGCAGGCATACCTGTTACATTAATCCTGGACTCAGGTGTAGCGTACATGATGGAGACGGTGGATATGGTATTGGTGGGGGCAGACGGAGTGGTCGAGAGTGGTGGTATCATCAATATGCTTGGCACTTACCAGACTGCATTAGTTGCTTATAGCTTGAAGAAACCTGTATATGTTGCAGCAGAGAGCTACAAGGTAAAGATCGTCTTCGCGTAATCGTTCTGTTCTATCAGCTGCTAGCCTGCCTATTGAAATGTGCATAACGTTCTGGTCTCAATTATGGGGCAAGTGTAGGAATGCACGTGAATGTTGCTGACATGCTACACATTTGTAGGTTCATGATGCAGTGGGTTTGTGTAAACTTGTGTCAGGCTTTGGCGACTCTCTTTTTTTCTGCTCAAGTTGAAATACAAGCCTTAAAAAACTAGAGAACATTTGTACTAGATGATTAGCTTCAACAAATCATTTTGATTGTGGAAGCAGGTTCAGTGCTTGGTTATCAGTAGTGAACCTTCGTAAGTGAAAATCACTTCGCTCACCACTCGGGGTTATTCTTGATGAACCTTGTGGTAAGATGTGCTGATGACGTGTCTCGTGATTCAATTGTGCAGTTTGCTCGGCTTTATCCACTTGATCAGCGAGACATGTCTCCCGCCCCTCGCCACGTGGACTTCTTAGTCCCAGTACCTCAGACGGTGAATGTGGAGAATTCTGCGAGGGACTATACCCCACCTCAATACCTCACTCTTTTATTTACAGATTTAGGAATTTTGACTCCATCAGCTGTAAGTGATGAACTCATCCAGCTCTACCTTTGACGTGTTGCAAATTTTCTTGACTGGGGTCTATGATTTCATCATCTCCCCTTTGGCTTCGTATGCTTCGATTGCTGCTAGGCCTCGTAGAGCCTGACAGATCGTAGTACAATTATCTATTAAACGGCAGCTAAAGGCAGTTACCATCTTACTAATCTGGAAGGAAGGGCATAGTGTGGGAATGAGATGGCAGCTTCGGATAGTTTTTGAGAATTTTGTATCAAGCAAAGGAGGAAAGTACTACTTACTAGAGCAGTCTCGCTGTGGAGAGGCGTTTGGGCCCGTTCAATATTGGAGGTGTGTGACCCTACATGAGATTTTTGATCCAGTTTTTTTTGTTGATATGATGGTGTGAGAGCACATATTTTACAGTGCCCTGCTTTTCCAGAAGGGTAATGTATTTGATTCGTTCCTGTCACTCCCAGCATTGGGAGGATGGTCGAGGTTTATTGAATGCTCGGCCTTTTGCACTGTTCTACATTGTGTATATCTTGTGTGCATGAAATTTGTTCCTGTTCTTATGGGCATACCTCTTTGTTCCCTGTACTCAGAGAATATTGCATTGTGTTAACCCCTAAAGGACCAAGGATTCATGGATTTATAATGACAAATTCAATTGATCATGTTGTGTAAAAGATAATTCTGATGAGACTAAATTTTATTTCACTGGAATCAATGAAGAACAGTGCATATGTTGGTAAAAAGCACAAACAAATTTGAACAAAAAGTTCACATAGAACCTACTCAAAACTGCTAAAAAAACATGAGGCCCAATTTGGGCTTCTTGGTCCTTTAGGGGTTAATTGTCCTATGATCTCTGTTGATGTACTCTGTGAAATACGATTGAATTTCTCACTTTCAACGAAATATTCCATGCCATTTGCTACCAAAGCATAGCATAATAGAGCAATGCAATGGAGCACCCTTTTTAAAATTGAATCAAAAGAGAATCTTCACTTAGATTCACTTTTTTAAGTAATGAATGAATGTCATTTGTATTCTTTGAATTTTGGGACCACCGTGTCATTGCCACGTAAACTTAGTTTCTAATTGTAACTAGACTGTGGTCCCATTGCAAAAGGGTGTTGGCTCCCATTGCTCTATTTATGTTGTGAGGTTAATTGTTGGTTCAACACTAATGTGCCAAATAATTATTATTTTTGGATTTTTTCATTCCGGTATTATGAATATTCCATAAGATTCTTTTTTCACCATAGTAAAATAATATTTTTTGAAAAAATAATTTTAAAAACTTTTCAACTTTCTTTTGAATTAATTTATGTTGGACCAACTATTAACCCCTAAATGCCAAAATTTCTAAGATTTTAGTTCAAAAGTGCTCTTGAAAAAATCAACTCATAAAATTAAGCAATCAAAAAATCTCCAAAAATCACTACACTTAGGGTGTTACATTTCAACCAATCACAACAAATTTCATTTACAAATTGTCAATATCTTATTCGTAATCAAATTACAAAAGTATTTTGAATTATAGGTTTCCATAAGGTTCTTTAGCAGTTAGTGGAGTCCACCCTTTTCAACAATAGTACTGTAAAGGCTTTGACAGTGTCTCACCACCCAAATTCTTTAGCTAAAGATGATGTAGACTTGCCATGATTTAGGGATCTGCTATAATGATTCAGGAATAGTGGCAAGATTCTAAGGTGTTGCAGAGAAGAGCTAAAGAACCTTATATCAAAGTTTATACAAAATATTGGTGATAGCAATCGCAGACCTGACCGTATGGATTGAATCTAAAATTCAATGTGTACAACTTTTATTCATACATCAAGCTCAAAATATCCCTCTTAGTTGCATTTTATAATGCATCTTTGCAATTCTACAAATCTGGAGAGGGGTGGGCTCAACTTGGACTCCTACCATTTTGAAATCAACAAGTCGTGGTTCAATTCTTGTTTTTGCTAAAATTGGAAATACAATATGTAAGTGGCCAATCAATGCTTTTATTGATTTCATTGTAAATGGGTAGGGAAAAAAATCCATACTTTTGTTGTTACTAGTAGAAATAGTTGATAGGTTTCTAAAAATTCAAGGTGTAGCCCCTTTTTTTGCCATTATGGTTGGGATGGTTTGTGTGATAAGGAAAGAACTTTGTTTTCCAATATGGAGCTCCATTTTATACTTGTGTCTCTATTTTAGAACTTTGAGTTAGCAAATCCATCCTCCTATCTCCAAATTTGACTTGCCATGCATTATGATACCTTGCTAGAGCTTCAGTGTGGATTGGGATGGTCCACGTGCTAACATGTCCTTAAGCATTATCAATCATTTTTTGCATTTGTTATGTAAACAAGGTCTTGTTTGTGAATTATTATTTTTAGAAACGTATATAGAATGATTTTAATACTAAATAACACTAACCAATTAGTGAACACATTCAATGTTTGAGGATGGAGAGCTTAAGTTAATGGGCTCTTCAAATATAACATAGAGGGACATAATTCCGACCCTTTAAGAAAAATTGATGTAATAAATCTGAATTTTTTAGGCAACATAGGAAATTAGAAATGATTGACTTCTACATAAGAGAATTTAAAAAAATTATCATATACATACTTTAAAAAAGCATGCAAACAACCATAACTGGGATTCTCTGATGAATACCTATAACCAACCGTGTGGGATGCCTAAACATGATTAAAAAATAAAATTAATCCATGCATTTGAATTTGAAACTAGAAAGGGATGGTTTGAAGGGCATAGAATTGGAGCTGGGAAAGGAATAATGCCCCTGTACCTTAGAGCTCTTAGTTTCAAGAGTGCGGATGCTCTTAGTCTCTACTATCAAGTATTTTTTTATTTCCGGCCCTTTTGAGCCAAATGGCCACCAAAAATTTCATCATCCTAAATAGACGTAAAATACCTCAAAAAGCAGTATGAGGGGTCCAAGTCCCCTCGAAGTAAACAATGGGACACAACCTTTCTTTAGATGGCGAGATATAGCTAAAAAAGAGTTCAATTTGGATCCAAAACTCATTCCTTTATTGCCAGAATGTTCATCTACATTGACATATTTTCAACCATTTGAGCAAATTTTCATTCAAATATGACGTTTTCATCTAAAATCTAGATGAAAATGTTACATTGTTTGTTGTTTCTGCCCTACCAGGGAAAAGACTACGAAAACATTTTGTTTTTAAGGAGTTACATGGCTAAGCTATATAAACAAGTTGTAGAAGTAAATCTAGGGTAAATACTAAGGCAAAAACAACGCAACTAGTTGCTTGTTTTGTTAGTGTCACCTATTTGAAAAATGAAAATCTGCAAAAAAGAAACCATGAGTGGGAGTATAATATAACATTCTTTATCATCCCCACAATTCACCATTGGGAATCAGCATCGCAGGCTAAAATTATTGCAAAAATAGTAATCTTTTGGAGAATCAAAGCCATCTCTACCTAATGATGGTTTGGTAGCTCAACAAACTTCTATTTTTTTAATAGTTTCTACATGTTCCACATCATCAATTTCCTTGTTTATATGTTGATTCTCTACACAAGCAAAAGGATGTGTTGCAGTACTAGCTAAATAATGTAATGAGAGTCTATATATATATATATATATATATATATATATATTCAATTTTCTTATGTAGCCAAATTTTTTTTACGATAATTTGGTGATACTTGGTATTACCATGAAGATACTTGGATAATGGAGTTATTCAAAAACAAGAGAGGAGTTGAAGAGGAGTTCAAGTGGAGTTTGTTCTCTATAATTAAAATTTATGACAAGAACTTCATGAATAGTCCTTTAGGCTTGGCGGAACTTTCCTCTAGCATTGGGGAGGTCACGAGTTTCACAACCGATGACGTTGCAGGGCCTTGCTTTAGATTATTCTCTAACTCACCATAGACTAGTTTTGCAGTCTTTTTGGACAACACACCAGTTAATCGTAATAAAAACTGGAATAAACTCATATATCCACTCCACACCTACCAAACCGCATTAACTCCTAAACGTCCAGGCATCCAGTTTCTGGACGTTTGTTGGTCAAACCCAATTTTGATCTTGAAGACGACTTTTGTTGCTAATACACCCAACTAAGAAAATGAAGTTTATTAAGTCTAGTTTGAACTCCACTTTTCAAATCTTATAAATTCCAATTATTGAGTATTTTATTGCTTGTGCAAGCTTTGTAGCTCAAGGTTTGAATTACACTACATAGGATGTTCACCTTTCGAATTTCAAAATTTAAATAAAAATTTCTATGGAAAACATATCATGTGATTCTCTATTGTAATTTGTACCTGCTCCCAAAAAAATATTAATTTTTTAAAGCTTTTTTGTAATAAAATTTATTTTTTGAAGTATTTGACTTAAAAATTTGTTAAAAAGGCCGTATTAAATCAAAAAAATCTGAAAATTTCAAGACTGATAGGAAACATTCAATTCCATGCATGAAAAATATTACAAAATATATTTTGATAAATCTTGAAGGCTAAATTGTGTAGTTTGACTTTCCTACAAAGGAGTGGTACGTTTAAGGGTTAAACTCTCCACCACTACCAAACTTCATGACAAACACTACACTAAAATTCCAACCACAACACAACTACTATACTGACGGATCCTTCATACCCCCCATACAAGATAATGATGGACACTGGAAAAAAGAAAAAGTCGGCTATGGAATATACAATTCAACAAAAGAAGACATGCAAATATCAAAAAGACTGCCAGGCCTACAAACCAGCTTTCGAGTAGAACTAATGGCGATTCATAAAACTCTTAGATTAATCAATACTAAATACCCGGACAAACCCGCTAATATATTTACCGATTGCCTCAACTGCCTATATAATTTGAACACACACCTCAAACATCCAACCACACACAATAACCACGCAGATAAAACCATATTAACAGATATAGTAGAAATGCTAAAAACCCGTACACAACCTACACTAGTAGGATTTTGGTTCTTTATAACTGGTCCTTTGTTACTTGAATGGTCCGAAACGACTCTTTTTAAAAAGAATTGAGTCACAAACGACCATTTAAGTCACAAAGGACCAGTTACAAAGGACCAAAATCCTACTAGTGCTACCACATTCTACAAAGTCAAAGCACATATCAATATAGAAGGAAACGAGCAAGCTGATAAACTTGCAAAACAGGGAGCCAAAAAAAATTACTCCTTTGCTACAAAAGCATATGAATTTGCACATACCACACTATAGTACTTCCAAAAAGATGCCTGGCCAGGACCCAAAAAACGACCAGACAAAGGCCCAGTCAGATGTCTCCAAACATATATAACCAAATATGACCAAGAAAATAACCTAGAAATAATAGTAAACCGTTTTCCCAACATCAGCAAATGGACAATGAACCCAAATATTGACAACGAACTATCTAACGCATTCTGGTCTAACTCCACAATCACAGACTCACAAAAGACCATCCTCTTAAAATTACGCACCGGTCAATATATGGGAAATTGCTAGAAAACAATTATTCTTTGACAGAGAGAGATTCCCATCTATCACATGCTCTATTTGCAATTCAGAAGATGCAGACACATGGCTACACGTACTCCTAAAATGCAACCACCATCACATACACACCATCAGAGTTAAAAGACATAACAAAGCAGTATGGGAATTAAGAAAACTAATTCTTTCAACACAAAATCTAGATGTTACACCCTCATGAACGCAGGAACATTCAACAATAACCCCCAGGAAAACACAGTACCCCCATGGCTATTACCATGCACGTGCGAATACCAAAGATGCCACTGCAACGCTAGATTTAAACCAGACATACTATGCGTGAAAGGTCTCCTTTACAATAATGAACCACCACCAAACCCAACAAACAACCTTATAATACAATTTATAGAATTTACATACTGTAACGACAAATTCCCAAAAGAAACTATTACAAACAAAACCCAAAAATACCAACCACTTATCGATAGCATCACTAACTTAGGTTGGAAAGTAGACCCAATCATAGTCATCACGGCAGGAGCCAGAGGGACAACACATATCCCCTCAATGAAAACACTTGAAAACAAATTCAAACTTTCCGAATCATCTATTAAGCACACATTCAAAGAAATAAACAACATTGCCATACAACATGCCAGTTCTATTATTCTACATAAAAGAAAAATAGAAAATAACCAACCTCTGCCAACGGAATAAGAAAAATGAAGGCAGTAGTATAAACTACTACTTTCTCTTGAATAAACCAACAACTAATCACTTGTCTCAGTTAGGAGGGACGGGGCCGGCTGGCTGATACAACTGAACTACTTATGATACTGGACTCAACGGGAATCGAACCCGGATCATTTCAAATGTAATACAAATTCTCTCACCAACCAACCCAGAAACCATGATCTGATGACTACACCCAATACAAATATCAAACTATACCTCTTCTAGTTACAACCACTCACTATTATTATTACTCTTAGTGCTTGTTACCGGTTACTAAAGTGTCTATTCCCGAAAGGGGTGAGTAGTTTTGTACCAATGGCCCGTTGTTCGGTGGGCACTGGCTCATTGTCAAAACGAACAGACACTTTATTCACGCCGGCCTCCATGGGAGGTCCGGAGTTTCTATCTATCTATCTGAGTTTAAGGTTTCTTTCTACTTTGAGACACTCTTTTCAATTAACTCTATTTGAGTTATCCGTAAAGTCAAGGGAAGAGAGGGTTTAGGGCCTGGGTTTGACAAAAGAGAGGATCAACTCCTAAATGTGGGAGAGGTGTCGGAACCTAAAAAAAAACACAGGCAACAAAGTTTCCAAGCACCGAAAATGGTGAGAAAAAATTTCTCACCTGTCTTTACATGCGCGCCCTGGATGTCCAGCTGCCTCAATGATCCAGTGATGAGCTGGCTAGCTGGGGAGATGAGGAAGAGAATCTGCATAAGCTTGCCTGCCTGACGACCACTCTAAAATTACATAGTTGCACCACCCATGAAGCTGAGTTGAGCCTGTGTAATTAGCCCTGGAATAAATGGACTGAACTTTGCGTTTCTCAAAATTTTGGTGAACAGTGCACCCATTTCTCAATAAAAGACAGGCTCATTTTACGGATAACTCTATTATCTAGGTAAAATTTGACTACTCCCCTAAATTTCTCATGAGTATTTGGCTATTTTTCCTTCCACATTTTCAAAAACCCTTCATTAAAAATTAGCCACTATATTTCAAGTGTAGCAATTGGTCTATTTTTAGTTTAAAATAAAACACTGGTATAGACAATGAGGTCCACGCTCCACAGTAGGATCCCCAGTATGCAAGGAAAGAGTGCAAATGTCAGTACACTGATTATTCCAATGACTCAGATTCTGAGAATTTTGAATTGGGTATAGTAAGTGTAATTTTGTCCTCACTGTAAAGTCGGTTTTTTTTATTAGGCTGTATAAGTGCAAGCATAGAAGTACAATGATATTAATATACTAAACAGTTCATTAACCCCTGTAAGGTTCTCATCTTCTGGATACGGTTGAGATACGGATGAGTACAGAAGGTTTGAGTTGCCATATTATGGGCTCTTCCCCTTATTTCACTCACCCAAGAATTGCATGCTCTCTAGGATCGGGACTGCTTTCTAGAAAGCCAACTCAAAATTAAAAATGTTGATTACTGAATTTTTGGCAGATTTATTTCTTGCCCTTACCCACTTCTGGGCGGTGCGTATTCAAGCATCGAAGTCTGAATACATTCTTAGCACGGCAGTCCTTCAACGTGCACATTCATGTCGTTGTCTGTAGATGCAGTACAAAGCATAGGCAGTGCCCAAGTCATTTTTTACCTGAAGAAGAGGTAGAATTGTACCCAGACAATGGCAAAATGTACTCAAATAGATAATACAAAATTGAAGCGAAACTCATAAACAATTCTAGCTATCGTCATGCTGATGGACCTTCACGGTGTATGGCCGGAGATCACTTCCCGCCATGTTCTAGATGCCACACATCCATGAAGTTGTAACTGCCACCACAATCTTGCACATTGCAAACAGATTCATTCTACAAATGGCCTCAATGCTTCATAACAAATATGGAATTATAAAATATGGGGTAGAGATGCCACTCTTTGTTTTTGTAAAGCCGCATATGTTTATTATATTTATAGTCCAAAAATGAGGAACCCCTCAGTACAAAATCAAAATCTGAAGCCTCACTGTTGACTTCGAAGCCAACACAGAAGTCACGAGAAAGTCGCTATGTATACGAAAATTAGTACTAAAACCTTATCTCCGCTGAACTGCCTTACTATATTGGCTCAATCTATAAATATGCCTTGACGGTGAATATCGGCTAAATCTACAAGTGCCACCAGCTGATGAAGTACACCAACTTCTGAGTGCAAGTACGCCACCCTTTGCTTCATCCTTGACTCCCACTGAACGTCTGGAAGAAGACAATCACGATATACCCATTAGTTAGGTATTGTCGACAAGCCAATCAACGTAGGATCCGTCTGCTCCATCTCCAGGTCGTATGCACCCTCATGAAGCAATCGCCATAACACATAAAAGTGGCATTACAGTCTCGACAAAAGAAGGGTTGCTTCCGTCGACAAACGATACACTGTCTACGACGTTTAGACTTGTCCAATACATGAACCCCAGTCTCTCGGTACGCCATAGGAAGAGCTGGTTCTTGGATCCGGAAAAATGGTTGGGTGAGCCAATCAGCGACGGCAAGGTTGAACTGTAGGTGCGACAACGGCTTTGTTCCGAGGACCGCCACGGCATCAACATACAAAATGTAGGAGTTCACTAGTATCTGATCAACAACAAAGAGGAATAGTTTCATCCACCACTTGTGCATTTTCAACTGGACCGAGTAAGATGAACGCAACTGATCAGCCACATCCACCCCCCGCATATACTCCTGGTATTGTGTGTGGATGGGGGAAGATGGGACCCTCAACATTCGACGGCGTGGAATTCGCCTTAGCACTGTTGTGCCAGCCTTCCAAGGATCAGCAGCAGTCGACAAAAGATACACAGGTTTGCGGTCTTGCCAAAGTACAGCAGCTATATGCTCGTCTCTGTGCATCTTTATGTACAATGCGCCCCTACGACCAACCTTTCTGTACTGTAGCAGGGACTGCGGGAAGCCAACGGACTTCGGTCTGATCGTTCCAGTTGCCCAAACACCCATGCGAAGCAGCATGTGAAATACACGTGGGCCTGAGAAAAAATTATCGCACACCATGATATGGCCGCGGTTTTCTAACCCGGTCATAAGTTGCAGCACTACTGATTGAGCCAACCCGCTTTTAGGGATGGTAATGTCTGTCCCCTTTCCCTGATAAACGTCGATATCCCAGACAAACCGGCTCTTGCTGGAAGCAAGAGCCCAAATTTTGATTCCCCACTTCTTTGGTTTCTTTTTCAGGCACTGTCTAATTCCGCAGAAATGGCCCTTATACGGAATAACCATCTCATCGATGGTTACGATTTGTTCCAAATTGTACACTGCTTTCGATACTGTAACAAAGTGCTTTAGCACCCATGTAGTTTTAGCTATTTTATCAAACTCAGGGCTGCTTCGGTCTCGACAAATGGTGCTATTGTCGGTTAGGTGTAGACACCTCAAGATGGCTTCCCATCTATGACATGACATAATTCTGGGTATGACGCTACAGTGTAGCAGACATGACTTCTGAGACCAATAATTGTGTGTACACGGGAGTTTCTTGACACCCATGTACACTAACACTCCGATCCACGCTCTGAGTTCACTAACGGTGACATCAAACCAGCCCTTGCCTCCTTTAGTTCGTACTTTTGCCTCCTCTGGTGTCGATACTACTTGCTTTGCGTATCTATTTGATTCTGTACAAATATATTGTAGCATCTCCTCTCCCCAGTATAAAGAAAAAAAATCTTGTGGCAACGGGTTTGGATTTGGTCCTACAGTTATGGGTCCAGGAGGAGGACTTGTGAATGATCGATCTCTATTTCGCAAAATATGGCTTGTACCGCACCAGTTCTGCTCACTGTAGTAATCACGGAAGTCATGTTCCGACATGACAGGAGCGATAGGGACGTGGCATGAGTCATCTTCAACAGCTGCACTACAGATAGTAGAGTCTTCAATTGCCGCATCGGGGGTACTAGAATCCACCTCTCCATCAGAGATGGCATCGTCATTGGAGATATCATCCTCATCAGAGACAAAGTCAGTGGGGTCCCCAAGCCACTCAGAGCCTGACCAATCACCACAGTCGACGGGATTGCATGGACGCGCATTCATGTAGGAAGGCAAAGAATACAACACATGAGCAACGATGGTTGGCGGGCCTTCATCCTCGTCAGCCCCTTCTGCATCTTCTGCTGATACATCTTCGGCTGCCACATCTTCTGTTGCAACAGTTTCCTCCGGTTGTGTGAACAATGGACTATCGGTGTCATCGTCCGTACTTGAGCCTCCGCTACCACTATTATCTCCTGAGTCGGCGCCACTTCCCATCGGAATGTCATGGAAGTCAAGTCCACGTTGTATAGGGGGGCTCCTTGCTGGCACAGGGTACGGGTGCGACACCGCAACTCTTCTGTCTGGGCTGCTGCACACAAGAACATCGCAATTCCGCGCCAATACATAATGTTTTTGGAATACCCCTCCACAGTCCGCGACAAGCATGTCTTCGCCAGATTCTAGACTAGTATACGTCCTGAGTACCGTTCCAAAGTAGGATTCCAATCCATTTCTATAGAGACGTTGTATACCGAGCTCTGAGAGAGGAACTAGAACCCCTGATCCAACCCGGTGGTCATCTGGTGGCGTTACAATATTCCCAGTTCGCAAATCGTCATGTACAAATTCCTGTAGTGGCGTATGGGGGGTATTTGGATCTTGGTAGAAGTGTTCTGCACTTGGCAGTTGACCCCAATGATGATCTCCAAGGGCATTGGCAAACGGAGACCGATACACACCATCATCAATGGGACCTCCTTTACGTTCTCCGGCCCTAGATGATTCCGGTGCAATAGGTGCTGATGGTGCTTGAATGGATGTTACTGTAGGAGGTGTCACTGTCAGCACTGCTCCTGGCATTACATTTTTTGGAGGGCCCACTCCAAATGCATAGAGATTCAGGTAGATCTCACCGAGAGGGCTCCGCACCATGGGATCTTGCACAGGACCTTCACTCCGTCCAGAATCAGCACCACCGTCTCCATCGAAACGTGTCACGGGTGACTGGTTCAAATCTAACCGAGGCACCTTATTTTGCCTCGTCCGTCGCGGACTACTTGGCATGATCTGAATCACTGGGCGTTGCCAATCTAGTGGTGGCACAACATCCAAAAGGTCTTGCAGTTGGCCTCGTCCTCTACCAGAAGCACCTCGAGGGCCCCGTGCTCTACCTCGTACTCTACGTGTACCTCTTGCACGTTGGGAGCCATCTCCTGGCTCATCGACAACAACATTATCGCCCTGCAATTGCCGACCTCGTCCACGTACATTAGGAGCAGCACCACGTCCTCTAGGTCTTCTTCTGCCTCTTCCCCTTATGCCATCCGTCTCTATCTCTGGCCTCCTCATCTCCATCTCCCTTGTAGCTTCGGATGGTGATAATTGGCCCCTGCCCCTTCCCCTCCTTCTCATGGATCCTCTTCTCCGAGCATTGCTCGTCTCGGTTGGCAGGACCTCTTCTGCTCCAACCGGGGGTACTATCGTCCCTAGAAACTCCATCTTCTCTCTCTACTTCTTGAATGTCTGGCCACAGATGGGTTCTCAACAAGTGCTCTACCTCACTACTCGTTTGTCTCCTCTCCTTGAATCCCAAAATGACTGCCAGATGACAGTAGAAAAGATGTCGCCAATTCTTTGGTGTTGGATTCCGAGGAAAAGTTCTACACTGAGGAGGTCGGGGTAATGCTCTCAAGTAGGATTCAGTCAAACACCCTATCAACTGTTGCTGCTTCTGTGCTCCAGCATCCTCGGCAATAGCAAAATCTCTCAAAATACTTGCTGCAAACTGTAGACCTTCAGGGCACGAAGGCGACTCAATGTTTCTTTTCAACATGTGTGTGCACTGTGCTCCATCAATTGATTCAATTGTGTTCTTATAGAGAGCATGAAGATGGAGATATGTCATTGCTACCGTTTTGCCGCCACATGTATTTGAATCCTCACACTTGATGCAAGATTGCACAATTTTTCTACAATCTTTTGATGTATGTGGAAATCTTAGTGTTTGAATGTTGAAATCTTAGTACATCTTGATGCCCATTGAGCCTTTGTAGTATTTTAGTATAACACCAAATCCAAGAGAACGGTCTCTATGATCCTTGAGCATAGGGATGGTGGAATAAAAATCTACAGTTACACTTAGGATCTGTACTGTTGGAAGGCGAGAGCGACAATGCAACAAATCGAAGTGGAAGAAGCCAACCGACGAATCCAAGGACCTAGTCTAGCAGCTTGTGATCCAGATTTCACTTCTCGGGAAACCTGCAGCCGTGGCGCTAAAGCTGCTTTCCCTCCAAAACTACGAATTGTTTATTATAAATATCAATCATATTACAACCAAGACGGCCAGCTGGAGGCGCCACCTTTTGCTTTATTCGTGGGAAGTCAACGACAATAATCCTTTTGGCAAATATAATAAGGTTGGGACGTGAAGAGGACCCCACTTTCCAAAATATTAAAAAAGGAATTGAGGTACACCTAACGGCTAAGCACCGGGTGTTCCCAGTGAGGTATATGGCATACTGTACAAGCACACGGCATACACTCTGAGAAGAGACCCCACTTACAGAACATTGAAAATACGTATGTTTCAGTTTTATACAACGCCTACGTGGTAGAGGATCTAAAATTTCCCAAAGTGGTAAGAAGAATTGAGTCACTATTATCTCCAGCTACATTTCATATTCAAACAACACTCCCAAATACCCCTTTTAACAGTGTTGAAAGCTAGTTCAACATTCAAAATCAAAGCACAGGGACACATATGTCCTCGCTTGCTCACAAGGGTTAACCCCTAAACGTCCCATGGGGATAGTATATACGCTGTTGTATAATTGGGATTTTCTACCAACAAGAAACTCTAAATTGGGATCTCAGTAGCTCACTAGAACTGCATTGATCTAAATTTCAACTTCTCTTTTGATCTCAAACCCATTAACCCCTAAATGCCTAGAGCCCTCTCCAAATTTGGCAGTTTTGCAAAGATGCATTATAAAATGCAACCTAGAGGGATATTTTGAACTTGATATATGAATAAAAGTTGTACATTATGAATTTTAGATTCTATCCATACGATTAGATCTATGATTGCTATTACCAATAATTTTGTATAAAATTTGAAATGTGAAATTCAAAATTATTTTATAATTCAATTACGAATAAGATATTGACAATCTACGGATGAAATTTTTTGTGATCGGTTGAAATGTAATACTCTAAGTGTAGTGATTTTTGGAGATTTTTTGGTTGCTTAATTTTATGAGTTGACTTTTTTTAGAGCACTTTTACACTGAAATCTTCAAAATTTTGGGTGAATCACTACAACATGAAATGAGGCATCAAAATTTCACAAATCATCCCCTTTCTAATCGGATCACATATGCATGAAGCTAACTTCCCATAGAATCTACTGTAAAAATTCCACACTGCAAAAAGTGCATGTCAGATGAGAAATTTTGGATGAAATCTGTACATCGTCCAAAAAATGGACGCTTAGGCAGTTAGGGGTTAAAGTTGTGGATTCATTCCAAATACAATCAAAATACAACGTATTCTATTGGCCGCAAAAGCACGTTCAGACGTTTAGGGGTTAAAATACTCACACTGTTACTTGAGGCAAAATCCAAAGTGAATCTTGGTGCCAGACCCCAGCCATTAACCATTTTGCACATTCATCCATTATACGCATCTATTAACCCCTAAATGCCTAGAGCCCTCTCCAAATTTGGCAGTTTTGCAAAAATGCATTATAAAATGCAACCTCGAGGGATATTTTGAACTTGATATATGAATAAAAGTTGTACATTATGAATTTTAGATTCTATTCATACGGTTAGATCTATGATTGCTATTACCAATAATTTTGTATAAAATTTGAAATGTGAAATTCAAAATTATTTTATAAATCAATTACGAATAAGACATTGACAATCTACGGATGAATTTTTTTGTCATTGGTTGAAATGTAATACTCTAAGTGTAGTGATTTTTGGAGATTTTTTGGTTGCTTAATTTTATGAGTTGACTTTTTTTAGAGCACTTTTACACTGAAATCTTCAAAATTTTGGGTGAATCACTACAACATGAAATGAGGCATAAAAATTTCACAAATCATCCCCTTTCTAATCGGATCACATATGCGTGAAGCTAACTTCCCATAGAATCTACTGTAAAATTTCCACACTGCAAAAAGTGCATGACGGATGAGAATTTAAGGATGAAATCTGTACATCGTCCAAAAAATGGACGCTTAGGCAGTTAGGGGTTAATAGAAACTTTCATCCAAATTTCTGCAACTCTTCTATTTTTCATAGTTGATTTTGGCAATTTCTTCCATTTTATTTCTCAAAAATTTATTTCGCTTGGACCCAAAGCAGGTGAGATGATTTTGGTGAAAATTTGCCAGGAATTTTTAGCTGCCTAGTGCTTGAATGCAGATTCCTACTGGCCAAACTTAAATATATTGTGCACCATTTCTCTATTTTGGGGCCGTACTGTACATTATTCCCTGACAACCAGCCCGGATTACTGCCCTCTGTGCACAACCAGCCATTTTATTTATTTATTTATTTTTCCATAGGTAGAGCGGTAGTGATTTAAAAAATAAATTAAAAAATAAATAAATAAAATAATTATTTTTGACACAAATAAAGGGAACCCTTTATTGCAAGAAGAGAGATGCAAAATACAAATACAAACCAACCTTGCGAGGACCGGCGAGGCTGGGGGATACCTTAAACATCATTAACCGAGCTAAATATGGGACTTATAAGATTTGAGCGGGGATAGTCGCCGTCCCACTTAGCGAAAATCTCCTTCTTGCACTAGAGGGACTTGAAGTAGTGGATTTTTTTTTGGTGAGGAGACAGTTTAGCATTTTTGCTACATTTCTATGGCTTGAAGAACAATCCAGGTTCCTTGGATGTTGTTTTCATATTAATATATAGGTAATATCAGTGTAATACACATATGCTACCTAGGTGCTACTTAGGCAATATCTCGGTGATATCTAGGTTTAAAGAGGCTACACATCTTGACTCCATGTAGGAAATCTGGGTATTATTATTATATTATATTTTTCAAAAGTCTATTGTATCAACTAGCCAACCCAAATTTTATGTAGCAAATTGGCTAAAATTAACAACAAACAAATCACTAGGTAGAGCGACATGCACCTTGGAATGTTGCCAAGTAGGAGAAACATGGATAGAATCATTCACATATATGTGTTCATCCATAAAATTATTTATCATAAGGCACTTCGTCCAAATACTAGCGATTTTATAAAAAAATTGAGAGGACTTCGACAGTTCCATCCACTTTTTTGGGACATTTTTCTAGTGTAAAAACAACCACTCCCCAAATTAAGTAAGATTATAGCAGAAATTTGCTAGAAAAAGATTGGTTGTGCCCAATAATATTGTATTTTTTCTCGCGAAATACACCCAAATTCTACCTAAGATCTTCCCTAAAATTAACATATGAAGAGTTGGGAGTTCAACAACTCTAAAAAAAGAAACACTCCCAGTGCTGAGTATTCATTTCAGCAAAACAAGTATCAATTCAAGAACTCATTATAGTCTAGCCTTGATTATACAACATCTTTGACTATTTATCACATTCTGGTGTCTTTATTTATTTATTTGTTATTGACCTATTGTGTACACATGTGATTGGACACTTCCTACATGACAAGTTTTATTCAATCCTTTCCATTCTCAATCTTCAAAGAATGGGTATGTGACACTTTCTCTTCGAATTGTGGAGGATCCATTCTCTTTGAATTGAGAGGCTTCATTCCTCTCTTTGTAAGATGAAGAATCGGCGTAAAGATTGAGAAGCTTCATTTCTTCTCCTCCGCAAGTAAATCCCCTAGTTCCTTAAGTTTGTTGGCTCTGACCGTAGGGAAGAGGCATTGCGCGGACACTTAATTTTTTGGGCTAAATACCACTGTAGCAAATATATTCCGTTCATGATTCCACTGAAATGCATTCTCGTCCTTCACCCATTCTATTCCGGTCAGAGCTCCTCGTAGCGTAGCTGCTTGTTATCATTTTTCACATTCATTCAAAAGGGGTCATGGCCTGGTTCGTGGCCACGCTTGGCTCCTGAATTCTCTCCCCGGGTTCTCAATCTTCAGAGAATCAACTTCTCAAAAAGCGCTGTGACACCCCTATTTATAGCAAACGTCTCATTCAAAATTTGCAGATGTTGCGGTACTTGCTGCACTGTTGGAGATGCCCTGATTCGTCATCTCCTTCGCCACGCCAGAGCGCCCAGAAAACGCCAAATGCTTTTCTGTGTCTGAAGATCTGTGTCGCAGATTGCTTTTTCTGAACTCCCAAGGATATGTGTCGCAGGAACTTCGCTCCCATGTCCGCGCCGCGCGCGCTGTGCATCGAACTAGACTTTTAGAAATCCTGGATCAAACAAAGGCGGACTACGTCACGGATCAGTTCAAGCAACTCGTAACAATGGTGGACGGCGTCACGGATCAGTTCAAGCAATTCTTAACAATGGCGTCGACCTCGGAGACTCTCGCGGTAAGCACACTAGAACACCGATCCTTATACACACACTAGTACTAACAAATGGGGCGTTTATATCCACACTCTTGTTTTCAAAATCAATCCCATTCGCACAAGTGATAATCTCATCTCCTGATCGATCACAATAGGGTTGTCAGAGTACCAGTATCTGCAACGAGCTTTCCAAGATTCCGATTCAACTGTTTTTGTGAGTCTCGGGATTGTGAGCGTGGATTATGAGATGCATCTCTCCATGATTCCTATTCAACTGTTTTGGTGAGAGTCTTGCGATTGTGAGCGTGGATTACGAGATGTACCTCTCCACGATTCTTATTCAACTGTTTTGGTGAGAGTCTTGCAATTGTGAGCGTGGATTATGAGATGCATCTCTCCATGATTCCTATTCAACTGTTCTGGTGAGAGTCTTGCAATTGTGAGCGTGGATTACGAGATGCACCTCTCCACGATTCCTATTAAATTGCTTTGGTGAGTCTCGCGATTGTGAGTGTGGATTATGAGATGCATCTCTCCATGATTCCTATTCAACTGTCTTGGTGAGAGTCTTGCGATTGTGAGCGTGGATTATGAGATGCACCTCTCCACGATTCCTTTTGGTGAGAGTCTCGCGATTGTGAGCGTGGATTATGAGATGCATCTCTCCATGATTCCTATTCAACTGTCTTGGTGAGAGTCTTGTGATTGTGAGCGTGGATTATGAGATGCACCTCTCCACGATTCCTTTTGGTGAGAGTCTCGCAATTGTGAGCGTGGATTATGAGATGCATCTCTCCATGATTCCTATTCAACTGTCTTGGTGAGAGTCTTGCGATTGTGAGCGTGGATTATGAGATGCACCTCTCCACGATTCCTTTTGGTGAGAGTCTCGCGATTGTGAGCGTGGATTATGAGATGCATCTCTCCATGATTCCTATTCAACTGTTTTGGTGAGAGTCTCGTGATTGTGAGTGTGGATTTCGGGATGCACCGCTTGCCTCTCACAAGCTTGCCCTCTGATTAGAATTTGCGCTCCAGTTAGTCGATCAGTGAGTAATTGCTTGGGAAACCATGCATCATGTGTGCAGGTTGTGGGCGTGGCGTTGCTGGTGATATTCTTGAGCGCGAGGTTGCTGGCGCGGCCGTGCGAGAAACTAAACTTACCGCCGGGACCGCCGTCGTTGCCGCTGATCGGGTCGCTGCACCTGCTGGGCACGCACCCGCACCAAACATTGGCGGCCATGGGCAAGCAATACGGCCCCGTGATGTCCGTGCGCTTCGGCCAGAAGCTCTGCATTGTGGCCACCACCGCCGACGCCGCCAAGGAGTTTCTCAAGCGCCAGGACGCCAATTTCGCCTCGCGACCCTCGCTCCGCTGCGTCGAGCTCATCCTCCCCACCGGTACATATGAACCCCGAATTCCCATGCCCCATTTTCCAAACCATAAACCTTGCCACCAATCAAAGCTCCCAACAGTGACGAGTTGATGAGCTGATGAGTCATACCTTCTTCATTGAGAATGGCCACGGTTGGCTCCTCGTTTCTCTCCCAAGGTTCTCAATCTCTAAAAAATCAAACTTCTTGGAAGAGTTGTGACAACCCCTATTATGTTTGAGAATCATTTGCGTTAGTGAACCCCTATAAAAATCCCTGTATACAAGGGTTTATACGTCTAAAAACCTTTGTATACAAATCTATTCTGTCCTAAATAAGTGTTTCTATTGCACTGGATAAATTTGAAATGTCTATAGATTGGAAAAATGTCCTTTTTTTGTCACAATTGAGTACGGAGTCCTCAATGAATTCCGGCTTACTTAATTATGACAACAAAAAGACATTTGTCCACTTTTGGTGTTCCCAAGAATGGAATCCTCCATGAATTCCTTCTTTAGACACTTTAGATTTCCCCATTGTTGTATGTATACTTTGTACAACAATGTTCAAATTAATACCCTTTTGTGCACTCACATGTATATACTTTCACAAATTTAACATACTGCACCCCGGGATTTCGATATCGATCATGGTGTTGATGTGATGAGTTGATTGATGTCGATCAGATATCAACTTTCACGATAGTACGCCGGAGCTTCGGCACTTGCGGAAGATTCTGGTGAGCGAGCCCACGTCTGCGAAGCGACTGGAGGCGTCCAAGGGCGTGAGATCCGAGGAAGTGACATACATGCTCGCGACGATCGCGGCGGAGACTGAACCCATCCAAGTGAAGAAGTACCTGGAAATCATGTCCACGAACATTCTGTCGCGCATGATTCTGAGCAAGTGGTTCCTGGGTGAGGAATCGAATAGTAACAGTAAAGGTGAGGAATTTCAGCCCCTCTTTAGTAAAATTGCCACAGATATGAAGCTTTGATAGCCAATTTTGACAAAACATTCTAGATTCCTTAATACATTTGTAGCAATTTACTACATACAGTTGAAAATTGGCTAATTTCACCATATTGGGAGAAGCCGTTTGGCTGAAAAGTACTCCGTAACACAGGGAACCCTCACACTTTGACTCCGGGGCCAAACTCGGGTGGGGGGTAAAAATGAGGGATTTTACCCCGGGGTAGTTTTTTTTGCCTCCACGCTGTCAAAAGCACCATGGTTTAACCCCGGTAAAGGTTCCGGAAAGAGAGTCAAAGTTTGGACCCCAACTCCAAATCTGCACTTTCCGTCACAGTGCTAAATGGGGTAAAAAATGAGGCCAAACTATCCACTTTTTACCCCGGCAAAAATGTCTGGGACCCCTGTGTAATGGCTAATTCCCTCAAATTAGCATCAAATTTCTTTTGGTAGCCACTTGGGTAAAATTCGCACGAAACATTTTCACTGAATAGTAGTACTGTGTCAGATTCGGAGGTTCAGGAGTTTATCGATGTGGTGGAAGAGGCAACGCAGTGCTTTGGCGCGTTCCACCCGCAGGATTTCTTCGACTGCGTGCCGGCATGGCTGGATTTCGGCTTGGACAAGCGGTTCCGCAAGTGCGGAGCTCGCATGGACGCGTTCTACTTCAACATGGTGCACCAGCACAGGGAGAATCGACGCAAGAATCCGGTTCCAGAAGAGGAGAAGACCATGCTTGATGTGCTTCTGGAGCAATTGGGTGAGAATGGGTTTACTGACGATCACGTCAAAGGCGTCGTCTGGGACGGGTTGGCTGCTGGGATCCACACCACCATGTGAGTGACATTTTCAACTACTTCATTGCATTCTTTAACCCTTTTAACTCTTTAATGTCCCGATTCAACACGGTTTTCAAAGAAGTGCTATAAAATGTTTGATGGAAACCAAAAATGGAGTTGATGTACAAAGAAAATTTGTAAATGCCAAAGTGAAGATCACATCTGTCCACTTGACATAAACCAATTGTGTTATTTTTCCAAAAATCATAATAGCCTATTTTGAAGATCCACACCGTACAAAGAATAGCCAACTTACACAAGAACCCCAAAAAAAAATTGGTGGATGAAAACTGTCCACTTTGGATGGAATTCAAACAATTTTAATGTGTTCGTCGTCCAATATATGGACGCTGGTGTGCTAAAGGGTTAAGGACCAAGGATTCATGGTTTAAAATTGTTAAATTGATCATTCATATTGTGAAGAATATATAATTTAGATGGGACCAAATTTTATATCACCAGAACATAACATTCAGTAGCATGCACTATCCTTGCCTTGGCTCTACAATAAATGGTGTGGAATATTCCACATCCAACAGTACTTCATCAATAGCTAAGTAGATAGGTGGAGGCTCCAGGTGCATGAAGAAAAGGCAGTGGGCATGAAGGCTACTGAATGTTATGAACATTGCATGTCGGTTGGTCAGAAAAGAAATAAATTTGAACAAAAAGAACTCCACATAGGACTTACTCAAAATTCCTAGAAAAAATGAGGCTCAATTTGGGCTTCTTGGTCCTTTACAGGTTACGAAAAATTTCTCTCTTTTTCTTCTTTTCTCTGCTCAAGTTGAAATATCAGCATACAATTACTGCAAGGAGGAATTAGTGGTGTCCAATTATACTGTGAGTTGAAATTAGTGTTTTTTTTTTTTTTTTTTTTTTCTTCTGGCAAAATTCAGCCAGATTTTTCTTGAAAAGTATCATGTATGAAGAGTTGGGAGCTTTAGTTGAAATATAACTTTAACATATTTATAGCTTTAGTATAAAAAGAACTTTAGTTGAAATATCTCCAAAAGTTGAAAGTATCTTCATGCTTTGAAGATTGTTGTCTAGAAGCTTATTGTGGGTATAGAAAACATTTGCATGTATACCAAAAAATTGTAACTACTGTGGGTACTACTAATTATTAAGAAGTTGTTATCCACTACACAAATATTTACGTATGGGGAAGAAATCTTTGTAATTTGAGAATTCAACCTACATTGAAAAAAATGAGGTAAACAAATGAAAAATGATTTTTGCATCAAGGAAGGTTTGATCTAATGTGGCTCTTATAAAGAAAGGGTTTGTATGAGATGTGACTGACTAATTTTGACTCATACACTAGTAGAAGACTTGTCGTTTTTCATTCCCCATTTTGAGGGAACAGTGAATAGTGGGTCAATGGCTGAATATTATGTTTATATATTTGTCTTCTTGTGACCAAAACCACTCACGAGCACTAACATATCCCATGTGCCTGGCGCGGTTTCATTCCTTTTTCATTTATAGTAAGTGAAAAACAACACATTTCCTACCAGTGCATAACATTCTTGAATAGTCTCTTTTTTTTTTTTTTTTTTTTCATTTTTATGAATATGTTTTTGATTTGTGAGTGTGGCAGGGCGACGAGTGAGTGGGCGATGGCCGAGGTGCTTCGCAATCCATCGCTGGTTGCGAAAGCAAAAGCCGAGCTCGATCAAGTTGTCGGATTCACGCGCACAGTGCAAGAATCAGACATTCCCAACCTCAAGTACATCCAAGCAATTGTGAAAGAAGCCCTGCGCTTGCACGCACCGCTTCCGTTTCTGCTTCCCCACCAAAGCATCAACGCGACCACGGCGTTCGGGTACGACATCCCGGCGAAGACGAGACTGTTTGTGAACATCTGGGGCATTGGGAGAGACCCGGAGGTGTGGGAAAACCCGGGGGAGTTTGCACCGGAGAGGTTTTTGGATGGAACGAACGCGGCGACGGAGTTTCAAGGGCAGCACTTTGAGCTGATTCCGTTTGGAGCGGGACGGCGGTTGTGTCCCGGCATGGCGTTTGCGTCCGTCGCCGTGCATTTGCAAGTGGCAAGCTTGTTGCATGCTTTTGAGTGGAGCTTTCCGGATGGCATGGCGGCCGAAGAGTTGGATATGAGTGAAGGACGGTCATTGACGTTGGAGAGACAAGATCCCTTGGTTGCGCTCACCGCTCCTCGGTTGCCGTCCCATTTGTACCAAATCTAAGGTAAGGTAGGAGTGAGAGGAGAGTTGTTTTGTTCCAATGGCCATTTGTCCGGTAGGCACTGGGTCATTAACATTACGAACAAACACTTCATTCATGATGGCCTTGAAGGAGGCCGGAGTTTCTATCTATCTATCTATCTAAGGTAGGAGAGACTTAACCCCTAAGCATCTACTGTGTATTTTATGTAGTGTAGGAAAATTGGACACCTTGCTGCAAATCATTTAGTTGTGTGAAAATGACTTTAGTTTGACACGATGGACACTATTGATCTTGTAGTATAGAATAAGAGCTCTAAAATGATGTATTGCAATCAGAAAACTGAGGTAAAATGAGAAAATGCCAATGTTGCAAAGTTCAGTGATGCAGCTAGCGTTTTAGACGCTTGGAGGTTGAACCGACACATTTTGTATGGAGCACATGATGTCAAGCCTAATTTTTGAGGCAACTATGTCATTGGCTAGTTAGAAGAGGGTTATAATCCATAATCCTTCTCATTCTAAGCCCTTAGATCAACCACAAAAATATAAAGATTTGATCGTTCTTGGTTGAGTAGAACCACTTGGCATTATGTCTAATAATGATCTCAAGCCTCTCAATTCTAGAATATCATGTAGTCCACAATGCTATGTTGAGTAGTTAATGTTGTTGGGTCAAATTTTCTTTAGTTGAGAAGGAGAGGCTAGTTATAACTGATAATGTTGTGTTCAATGTGATCTCTCTTTGGACATCAAGCCAAAAAATACACTCTTAGAAGTCTTTAATTCAAGAGTACATCTTAGCATTATGTCCAATAACTTTCTCGAGCCTCCATGCTCTCAAAGTATATTCAATTTACAACATTCTTTAGCAATTGTGGGAACTCACCCTTCAATGCCATTTAGTGAGTTTTCAGCTTGTGCCTTCTTGTAGCTTTTGGTACCTTCTACCTAATATGAGTTCAAGATTGTGTACAAAAATAATATACTCTTTTTCTGAGGGTGTTGAAGCAACTTCTCAATAATGTTAAGCCCTAACAACCCACACAACTATTTTGTGGCTGTTCCTTTTTTTTTAAACATTGTTTTCAGGTGGCAAAAAAACTTTAATTTCAAATTAGAGGGCTGTCTCAGAGGCCCGTTTGGGCGATCCCTGTTCTTTGCCCGTTCCCAGGTGGGCAGGTGGACACGTCGGCAAAGTACCATGCCCGATGCAAAAACCTTTGAACCTTGGCGCCATAATCTCCATTTTCGCGCCCAAATCTAGGTGCCAGGTGTTTGCAGCCCGCCATTCTTGCCTCAGGCCCCCTTCTTGTCAAGATTCGCAGCTGCAGATTCAATTTCCAGTGCAGCTGCAGCTTCAGTTGTAGTACAGCTGCAGTTGCAGCTTCTCGATCAGCTTCATGCAATCTTTTATGTTGGGTACTTGCTTTGGGTTACAATGGCACGTCAAGATGTTGCCGACCGTGATAGTGTTTACAAGGTGCAAGTTCAAATGTCGGGGAAGTATAGGCCTCTGATAGCACGCGGACGTCCACTTCATGAACAGCCAAGTAGATCATCGTTTTCAGAAAGGAGAAAGGCTGGAGAATTACATCTGGAATTGTGGCTTGATGGTTCGGTGTATCCTGTAGACCCATCAAGTAACAAACGTCCCAAGTTTCGATCATTGAGAGAGTTTCTGGAATTTGTTGGTGAAGGTGAGAATGGCTTAATGGGCTACATCAAGAGTGTAGAGAGAGCAGCAGGGAGCACAGCAGAATGTGTGACACGTCGAGAGATAGAATTGTCTGTATTGAGAAGGCATTTGGATGAGGTGACTCATAGTTGGGCTCAAGAATCGTCCCAACTTAAAAGCGAGATTTGTCATGTGCAGAGAAAAGTGGGCCATCTAGAGAGGGCTTTACAGGTGGCGAATGGGAAACTACGTTCTGAGATAGAAGAGAAACATCAACTCGAGGTTGAATTGTGTGGTTTAGAAGAGGAAAACGCCCAAGAAATTGAGAGAATAAAAAAAGAGCACGAATATGAATTGTGCATCTGTTGTGACAGTTTGGCAAAAGCCACCCGTGATACAGAGAAACTGCAGATGAAAATTCAGAAAATGGTGAAGACCCCATTCGGTTATAGAAGTCAGGTGAGAGCACGTAGAGATATTCATACTTTAGCACAGAAAGGAGGTCATGCAAAGGCGATGCGAAGGTTGGCGACGAGCATTTTACCTTCTCACGGATGACTTCATTCTCAAGGATCCACATGCTGAAGTCCTCAGCAAAATCATGAAACATTGGCCATTACAATTTCCTGCCCACTGTTAAACAAATTCCATCTCAGACTACGAGTACCAGATTCTCCTCTTGATCTTGTATTTCACATACCAGCTTTATCATTTCAACTAGTGATGTTTTTTTTTGTCAGGAGACAATTTAGCATTTTTGCTACTTTTCCATGGCTTGAAGAGCAATCTAGGCATGCTCTTTTCATATTAATATATAGGTAATATCAGGGTAATACACATGTGCTATCTTGGTACTACTTAGGCAATACTTGGGTGATACCTAGGTTTAAAGAGGCTACACATCTTCACTCCATCTAGGAAATCTGGCTATTATTCCTTCTTTTTTTTCAAAAAATCCTTTGTATCAATTAGCCAGTCCAAATTTTATGTTGCAAATTGGCTAAAATTAGCAACAAAATAATCACTGATTTCAACCACATGGGCCTGGTCAATGTCTTCCCAATCGGATTCATAGATCAGACGTTGACAATTGTGTGCCAAGTTTACATAAAGGGTAGATCTTCAATTCCGATATGGTACTCAGCTCCAACTATTTTGGCAGATCGATATTTGTATCACAGTCTTCTACAAACCTGTACATGCAGTACAGTAACGGTTGTGAATAAATTAGCAGCTGCCATAGGCGATCAACGATCTCACTTCAGTCCACTTAATTCATATATATTACTAGACTTATCTTAAAGACAAGATTGTAATAAGATTTAGTTGTGTAGCAGTGACACTTGATGGCCCATTTCCATACACCAATGTTGCGGCATGCATGCGTCAAGTAAATTTGAGGGAATCTGTTGTCAACCAAGAAATATAAAATACGCAATTAGAAATTACTCTAACGCATGACAAAAAGGAACCCAACGCAAAAAAGGAGCATGGCTCTACTTGCGGCATTGTAATGCAGTTGCACAGTGCTTGAACAATAGTTGCAACAAGAAAAGACCAGGTTTTGAATACATTTTTGTTTCTCGGTTTTACCTTCCTCGATTTCGGGAACGCAGATGCAAATGCGGCAGGGGCTTGGTGTGAATGGGCCATGAGTTTGTAAGATAAAAGGTTTGACTATAATTTGATTGTGCATTTATACACTTCTGCAGTCTATACTTGGAAAATCTGTGTACGATCACAGTGATACAATATTACAGTTAGAGTGCTTACAGTGCATTTAGCTAAGGGACTCTCGTTTAGGAGTCATTCAACCGTAACTTACTCCCGTTTTGGTATTCCGTACACATTTAACCCTTAAACGTCACATCATGCCCTCTGGACTGGCTTTTCAGTGTATTTTGAAAATATGCGACATTTAAGGGTTAAGTATTATATAAGAGATCAAAGCTATTCCGTATAGAAACTGATCCTGCAACATCACATAATATACCATTACAAGGTCCCTTTTGCCGTCCCTTTAAATTGGAACCCCCCGCCTACCTTCCCGGATCCAGGATAAAAATTCCCGGATCCAGGGCAAAAAATTCTAGCCCGACATCAGTGATATGTGTTTTGACTTCCACTGAACTTTCGGAAGGGAAGGTTGTGGAAGGTTTAATTATATTAAAGCATGGCTAGCAACGCTCAGTTTCCAACACAACAATTGGAAGTTTCCGTTTCCTTTATCTACGAAGGGCACAACAAGTCCCCAACAACATGCGGTGGCACGGTGGGACCAAGGAGCCGGTCTTCATGCACACTTTCTAGAATTCCATTGGTGTACATCTTCATTAATTTCCCACGACATTTGATTTTGGACTCTCATTGTTTTTGGACTTTTGTTTTTGTGGTTTCTTTATTGCACTGCTCTTGTCATGTCCCAATGGTTGGAATGATAGACTGGTCATAGCTTCTCAACTTGACATCACATGCGTCACCTATGCAACTCCTTTAGAAGATTGTCGTTGCTACTAGGGCAAGAATGGAGAGCACTGAAAGTGAGCACCATTTGACCCTACAATATCTTGTTGGTGTGGAGAGACCTTAAGCGACTCATGGTGACTATGCTCTTACGAAAAGCACCAGAAACACTCAATGTTTTGCCCTCCTTAACCCTTTTTCGCAGTATGACCCCATCGCTCCATCATTGAAGGTTTTGTGAAGGTTTCAGAGAGGTTTTTTTGCAGTCGGGGTGGCGTTGCGGGATGGGCACTGCCTCACACGTTGGAGAAGGTACATACAATTGCTTTCACAAGTTGATCGAGATCCAAGTTATTAGGTTGTCTCTCTCGACGTTGATCGAAGCATTGTGCTACAAGAGGTTAGGATTTAACTCCTCCAGTTCCCGTACATGAGTGGTAGGCTGGCCGGCTTATCCCCCTCACGTCTAGCCCGTCGCAAGGCCTCTTTAAGCTTCACCGTCCTCGCAGGGCCTCGCATCGCCACCATCGCCATCGCCGGGTGGGACACCGGAGGTCACAACTCAATCGGGTCCGCACACTCACCAATTCCCTCACATTGTTCCCATACATTCTTCTTTTCGCTTCAAATTGCGGATTCTTGTCAAGGGTTTGTGGAGATCAGTCGCAGGCAGGGTTTTGTTCAATTGGCAACAAGAAACGTGAGTGGCGGTGGTGATTGCAAGGATTTGTGTCAAAGACAAATCCATCCTCTTCGATTTTATTTTTTTAGGGTTTCGTGATGATAACTTTGAGTTTGATGGCGATTGAGTCCCGGATTGAGTTTAATCGAATGTGTATCAATAGATGGAATTCGAGTGTAGAATTTCGGATTAAGTTTAGTTACATACACGGGTTGCGAATACGGTTCTCTGGAAAACGTCTGTCCGATTGTGGATGAGACAGATATTTTACAACGACTAGTATGAGGATGCAGACAGTGCTCACGTCTTGTACATATGTAACATGATAGATTTTGTTGAGCTCAACAATTTTTCAGTATACATAGACCAATTTTCCTTTGTTGCTCTAAGCCACACCGATTGATTTTGTGCCGTGTATACTTTTATTTATTCATGGAATCTATTCTCTGGCCAGTCATAGCTAGTCATAACTTGCCGCGTCTGTATGATTGAGATTTCCTTTTGTTTCTAGAGTTTTTCACGAATTGGTTTTGCCTGCCTTTCAGGATGGTGAATGAGCAGGAGAATTATTTTTACCTCAGATTTATTTATTTTCATTTTGTTTTATAGCTTCTTCCTCAAGCTGCCTATTGAGTGTAAATTAAGGGTAAGAGGATGGTGACAGTGAACAAATTATGTGGTCAATAAATTAATCATGTTCAGTTTTGGCTTAGATGTGGAATATTATTGTGGAAATTATATTAGTTGAAATCTTCTATTTACAGTTATCTCCACTTGTGGGATCTTGTCACAATGGCGCTAGTTTTTTTGGTTATTTTTTCAATATTGACTTAAATTTTATTTTCAACACGTGGCACCCCCAAAAGGGGGTTCATGTGGCACCAAATTAAATTAGGAGGAGAAAATTCAAATGCGAATGGCTCAATGTGAAAAAATTGCACACCGTGACACTATGAGACTATAGTACTAAAGCAATGAGCAAATACATATGAATACGTTTCAAGGATTGTGTGGAAAAAAAAAATGATCTTGTTTTTTTTTTCTTTTTACCATCTTGTTCGTCAAGCATGAAACAAAATAATCATTTAATTTGAAGATTCCAATTTATCGATATTAATACAATTTTATTTCATATTCATGATTTGTTTTTAAAAAATAGGGTATTCAACTCATACGATAGAGAAATCAATAGAGTGAAACCGTATACATTTAAAAATTATTTTCAAAAATTTCATCTTTTAGGAAAAATATTTATTTGATTTTTGTGTTTTACTTAAAATAATTATTTAAGTATTTAATTATGCATACAGTATCGCAAGTAGTCAAACAGAAGAAGTGCCACTCCAGCTAGTACCACTAAGGGGCGGTTCACACTATGGTCGAAGGTTGAAAGTTCATCAAATTCCAACAATTTGAGATTGTAAGATAGTCGAAAATTGGTCTCTTGAGCTTCACACTAGAGGCCAAAGTCCAAAGGCCGTCACCCTCCAAAGTGAGCCTACATGGCATCACGTTTTGTGAGTTTTGGAGCCAATGCGACGGCCTCTCGAGGGAAAATTGGGTCAGTCGAGAATGTAAACCAAATTCTCCCTAAAGAAGCCGTCGAGTTTTTTTGATAAAATAATCATAGACTCCAATTTGTATATTTTATTATATGTTTTCTGTTCATGACAAGATTTTGGACTCTCAGCATGAATTGGGTTTGGACTGCAACGACCTCTTGCCATAGTGTGAACTGGACCTAATATGAACCACAGTTTCTTTTTATACTGAAGCAGTATATCATGCTAGCAATGAAGGGCACAACCCCTATGGTTGTATGATTGTTGACCCATTCACATACACCAATGTTGCCGCATGCATGCATCATTGAGGGAATCTGCTGTTAACCAAATACGCAATTAGAAATTATTCTTACGCATGACAAAAAGGAACGCAACGGAAAAAAGGAGCATGGCTCTACTTGCAGCACTGTAATGCAGTTGGACAATGCTTGAACAGTAGTTGCAGCATGAAAAGACAAGGCTTTGAATATATTTTTTGTCTCTCGATTTTACCTTCCTCCATTTCGGGAACGCAGATGCAAGTGCAGCAGGGGCTTGGTGTGAATGGGTCATGTGTGATAGTGCCATGACACTGATGTCTAGCTCCAAGAAGCCAGAAAAAATCCAAAAAATGAACAAATAAATAAAAACCGTACTAAGGTAAAAGCACCTAATTATGACATTTTATCTTGAAATCTGTGATCTATGACTCACATAGAAAAGTGTTATGAAATGAAGACTGTTCCTAGAATCTGTCACAATTAGGTGATTGTCACAATTAGGTGCTTCTACCTTAGTTGTAGAAGAATAGGAATCTGGATAGAGACTGAGCCACCATGTCCACGAAAAAGTACAAATGATCAAATTCATACAATAAATGAAAGCACGGCACACATTGATGGATTATTGCATGGAAATAATTACCAGGTTGGGCTTTGAAGGATCGTTGCAGGAAAAGGGTTTCAGCAGATGTCAACAAAGCTATGGTGTTGTAGAATTTCTGCAGCTCACAAAGTTGCTCCCTTGCAATCATTGTCCACCCACCCAGTCAGAATATCTTACTCCCTCCGTCCTGCAAAAAGACCTTGATACCAACTTAAATTTTTGTCCCAAAATAAAACAATGATTTCAAACTGTACTCATTCATCGTCGGCAATTAACCCCTAAATGTCACAGCGTCCAGTTTCTGGACGACTAAGAGCAGCTCCACCGCAGCCCTCCCAGAGTCTCTCGCACTCCAGAACTAGATGAAAAGTGCCAAGGGCCCTTCCAAAATGCCTAGGGCCCTTTCAAAACGCCTCGACTCTCAATCCAAAGTAAATCAAAAAGAGAATCTTGTTTAAAATTGGTGTTTAACCCCTAGACATCACAATGTTCAGTTTGTGGACGACTAACAGATTCAAATCCACCATACTTTCTCATCAATGCTTGGATGAAAGTCATCCATTTTTTGTAGATACTTCACCAAGTTGTTGTCCTATCTAATGGTTGGATTTAGTCATACTTGATTACATATTTTTCTAAAATTACAAATGTAGAAGTACGTCAAGTCGTTGATCAAGCCAAAATTGCATTGACTGTAGTTCAAAAGTGGCCTTGCAAAAATGAGATCATAGATTTAAGAAACAAAAAAAATTCAAAGAATCACCACGTTTAAGAGTATCTCATTTCAAATTCATTCCAACAAATTTTACTCAAAAAATATTAAAATTTTGTTTGTAATCGAATTTAGAAAGAATTTTTAATTTCAACTTTCAAATTTTATAATTAAATATTGGTGATAGTATTAGTGAATTGAACTATACGGATAGAATCTAAAATTCAAATTATAGAACTTTCATTTGTATATCAATTCCAAAATATTTTTCTAAATAGTACTTTATGATGATTTTTCTCAAATTGTCAATTCCAGGGACACCCTGGTACGTTTAGGGGTTAAGATAACTCTATTCAATTTTATTTTTCCTATTCGGATTTTGATCTACAAGTTTATCAACATTTGGACATGCTTCAAACTTTTCTTAATTATTTACATAAATGACTGACTTGTACGTAGGGTACACGTGTCACTCTACCAACGGAAAATAATAAAAATAATTGGCTGCACCCACCTCCATTTGACTTCTATCAGTTCTATGATCCATGAGGGCCACCCATCATCAACAATGATCAATAAGGTAGAGGGCTCTGAATCTGTCCCCAATCCTCAAAACCGCCGCCCCTGTAAACGTAGGTATGTACACTTGTCCCTCTCTATTATGACATGTTTGGAACCCCTAGCTTCAAGGTGGCAGGCATGGCATGGCATGGATTAGTCACAAAAATGACTTGTCACATGTGTATTGCTTGAAGGGTGATGACCTGATATGGGTACCCCCAAAAAAAAAATAGTGTGATTTTTGAAAAATATGTTTTTGGTAAGAAATAAACATTGGAAAATTAGAAGGTGTTATAGGCACCATGGCTCCAACTATATATATGGTGTTAAAGACGGAATTTCTGGCACACATAAAATGAGTTAGACATAAGTCACACTATGTGAGACGTGTAAAAGTGGTATCCGTATCAGGCCATTCCCCTGAAACAATAATATCGTCATATTATGGAGTATCATTATATGGAGGGTAGACTATAACAATATTTACCAACTAGGTTGATCCATGCTGGAGTTCAACACGACAGTTTGAGGGGCGGCATTGTTCTCATGTGAGTGTGTATCTAAGATCTGTATTATATAATAAACAATGAAATAGTCCCTACCCCAAAGCAAGAGTATACCGTAGTATATGGGTTGGTTCGGCACAAATTAAATTAATTATGAAATTGCCGAAATTTTCAAATGTTGTATTCCTATAAATTTTAAGATATTGTGAAGAAATCTGAAGAAATCTACGAAGAATTTTCTTTGCCGAACTTCTCAACCAAAAATAAAATAATTATTAGGCAGAAATTGCCGAACCAACCAAGGTAGAACGGTATGAGAAATGTTGGGATATAGAAGAACCACACAAGCAAGGAAGTCACGTAGGCATTGCCTTTGGAGAGGAATATTTGACATAAGACGGTGTGGTCATAAATTACCAAAGAGGAACTTTTGCAAAGTGTCAAAAATGATATATAAAAGAATTTCATTGGGTTCTTTCGTCAATTTAGGATGATAAATCGATGGTATAAATAAGGATGCTTGGGTTTGCAATTTGCAAGTAGGTAGTAGGTACAAGTTAAAGTGTTGATATTAGATTTTATTTATTTTATTCATTTATATATTTTTAACATGTATGAAAACTATGTAAAGTTTGCTGAAATACAGAGGAATTGAGCGTTAATTTATAAATTTGATGGTAGTAATAAACCCTAGAACGCCTACAAAACCAAAATTCTTGGAGAGTTTGCTTCCAAAAAATTACAAACGGCGTGCAAAAAAATATAGGGTTAAAATAAATCGTTGCGTTTAGAGATGTTAAGGATGTTGAAGGACACCCTACACTTGTTGAGGGTTCAGAAGTTTAGAAAAAAAATCTTTGTTTTTGGAATTGCAATATTTTAGACTTTCATTATTTAAAATAGGAATCCAAGCGGTGTAACATAAGTACATTCCACCTTCTATAAAAAGGCGAAAAAAAATTTGAAATAGAAATTAAATCTCCAAGTTTTATAAGACATGTAGCATATTTTTTAAAGAATTTTGGGGTTTAGGAGGGAAATAAAGGGTGGAGGAAGGGAATCGAAGTGCTACCTCACCCAACCCATTCCAATGTTCATGACCCCACTAACTTCCAAGAGGGGATTGAAGACCCTCAAGTGGACTGCCACGTGGTAGTCCCTCATTGGACGATTTGTCTATTTATTTATTTATAAATTTTTAAGAAATGTATTTAATTTTTTATTTTAAAATAATACACTTAATTTTAAATAATAATGTGTAAATTAAAAATAACAATTTTTAGTTATAAAAATAATGTTTATTTTTAATAAAATATATTTAATTTTCAGAAAATAATTTTAATTTTATACAATATTATTTTTTAAATTTATAATGAGGGTTGTCTGTGGCCCCCACAGTCCACCCCATTTTCCACACTCCGCCCTTCTTGTTTGCCCCCCCCCCCCTCCAAATTCAACCATTTTTCTACTGTCTCGTTGCCCTTTCTCCCGAATAAAACACATTCCACCATTTTGTGGCACATTGGAGAATCCCTTATTAAATTTCCTCCAAAATTCGATTAATAATGTGTTCACCGAAACCTACCCAGTTTTCTAAATGTCTTAGTAAGGACACTTAGTCCTTTAGGGATTAAGCTATGGAGGCAACCACATTGCTGCCATTTGCTCATATTTCAAACCAAAAAACGAAAAAAATAAAACAACTAAACCATGGTATACAAAATGTTCTCGATCTCCATCATTTGCTGTGATCTTGATGAAATACACCACTGTAGCCCATTGGCCATACTTCCATAGGGCATGCACCTTTGGCAGTCAACAAAAAATAAGTGTCATCGGCGTTTAACTCCTAAATGTATCAAGGTGTCTCTGGAATTAACAATTTGAGAAAAATCATCATAAAGTAATATTTAGATGAATATTTTGGAATTGATATACAAACAAAAGTTCTAGATTTTGAATTTTAGATTCTATCCGTACGGTTTGATTCGTTAATACTATCACCAATATTTAATTATCAATTTTGAAAATTTAAATTAAAAATTCCTTCTAAATTCAATTACAAACAAAATTTTGATATTTTCTTGAGTAAAATTTGTTGGAATGAGTTTGAAATGAGAGACTCTTAAACGTGGTGATTCTTTGATTTTTGTGTTCCTTAAATTTATGACCTCATTTTTGCAAGGCCACTTTTGAACTACAGTCAATGCAATTTTGGCTTGGTCAACGACTTGACATACTTCTACATTTGTAATTTTAGAAAAATATGTACTCAAGTATGACTAAATCCAACCATTAGATAGGACAACAACTTGGTGAAGTATCCCCATAAAAGTGGATGACTTTCATCCAAACATTAATGAGAACGTAGGGTGGATTTGAATCTGTTAGTCGTCGAGAACCTGGACACTGTGACGTTTAGGGCTTAAGACTGAAAGAAAACTCCCATAAGGCTTTTTGCTAGAAAGCGAAATATTCCCCACCTTCACTGCCTCTCTACTAAAAATCAAGTCTGTGGTGGATTCAGAGGTTTTAATCTAACGTTGTTAGTAAAGATTAACCCTTAAAGGTCCAGATTGGCCATTCAGGCCAGTATTATACAACCATATTTCATTGTATTTGGAATGGTTCTACACCTCCTATGAGTTTCATATCAAAAGTGAAGTTAAAATTCATGTCTACATGGTCTTAAAAGCTATTGGGATCTCAATTTGGAACTTTCTACTTACAACAAATGTCAAATATACGGCAACTATCCCCAAGGACCTTTAACCCCTAACTACCTAAGCGTCCATTTTTTGGACGATGTCTCGGGGGGTGTATTGATATGTTGGAGTAGCAATATACGTGCGAACAAATGATAGGGTATTTTAAAAACATGGGAACAAAAAATTATAAATGGACTTAGAGGTAATATAGGGTATCAAAAATGGCACTGGACATCTTTAAAGTACTATAGGGTATGGAATAATAGGTAATTTGGAATTATAAGTAATGCAAGCCCCTTTTCTATGAACCCAAAGTAGAAAATTACATAATGATAGCATGTGAAAAAAAAACCAAAAAAAGAAGTAATAACCCCCTATAAAATAGTCGTTGTTCGCACCTATACCCTTAACTTTTTAACACACTGACCCCCCCGAGGACGATGTACAGATTTCATCCATAATTTCTCATCCGCCATGCACTTTTAGCAGTGTGGAATTTTTACTGTAGATTCTATGGGAAGTTAGCTTCATGCATATGTGATCTGATTAGAAAGGGGATGATTTGTGAAAGTTTTATGCCTCATTTCATGTTGTAGTGATTCATCCAAAATAATGAAGATTTCAATGTAAAAGTGCTCTAAAAAAAGTCAACTCATATAATTAAGCAACCAAAAAATCTCCAAAAATCACTACACTTAGAGTATTACATTTCAACCAATCACAACAAATTTCATCCGTAGATTGTCAATATCTTATTCGTAATTGAATTACAAAATAATTTTGAATTTCACGTTTCAAATTTTATACAAAATTATTGGTAATAGCAATCATAGATCTAACCGTATGGATAGAATCTAAAATTCATAATGTACAACTTTTATTCATATATCAAGTTCAAAATATCCCTCTAAGTTGCATTTTATAATGCATCTTTGCAAAACTGCCGAATTTGGAGAGGGCTCTAGGCATTTAGGGGTTAAGGGTTAATTGCATAATAGTACAAATGATTTTAATCAAGTCCGTTGTGGATTCCTACCTGCGAGCCCGGCGGACCCTGCGCACGAACCGGCCGCAACCAAAAGGCGAACAAAAAGCCCGGGGCGCGCTTCTCCCATGCTCGTCGATCCCAAGCAGCTGCGACGACGAATCTGAATCTTCCGTTTCCGCTGCGCAGGCGCTATGTGTACGAAGATCCGGGCCTAGCGCTGCGCAGTGGGCACCTGCCTTGAATGATGAGCGAGGGGCCGACAATTATGGAGAAAACCAAGGGAATTTATGGGGATGGGTGTGAAGCAGGCTCAGGTCGCCCTGCCCCTACAGGCGCGCCTGCCTGGTCGATCGATCCGGTACTGTACTGATTGATACGGGAGGGTACTAAGTACTAGTTACAACTGGCGATTCTAGCTAGTACGACTGAAGCTAGCACTCATTTCAGTCGGAATCGGAGCTCGTTCACAGATTCATCGCCACAGGCGCTTACTGCAGGTGAGTGAGCTCGTGGCTTTGCTTTTTCCTGACGAGTTCTCCATCTCTGCCATAGCTGGTGCCCGAACTGGCATTGTATGTATTGTAGCGCTTGGACTTTGTGATTCCAGTTGGCGACTGGAGTAATTAGGTTTCGTCGACGCGCGGATATGGCAGGTCCATAGTACTAGAGAATGCTTGCAGTAATTAATGCGTCCAGTGAGAGCCACCGTCCACATCGGGAGTTGTACACATTCGTGCCGTGGAAGTGACTCTTGTGACTCAAGAGAGTAGGACCGAAGCGAACGATTGAAAATCTCGTTTGTGATTTTTGAATTTCCGGCCTCTCCCAGCCCGCCTTGGTTCCTCCGTAGAGTCACCTTCGAAAACGTTGCAGTGAGTCACAATTCGAATATGTTTTCCAGGAAGTCCAAATTAGTCCTCGTGTGTTTTTTGTTTTAAAGCATATTGAGTAGTTCAATGAGAATTTTCTCTTTGTCCAATTTGTTTTCTTTTGGGGACCAACAGTTGCAATGGTGGCTCCATTTTGAAGCTTACTCCCACTCTCACTTGTCTGCCGGACCCGGGCTGGTTAGTTTCTCTGCTCAGATTGATTTTAATTGAATTTTGGTCCCACTCTTTCGAGGAAAGAAATAAAAATATGGCTCCAATGTTTTTTTTAATCGTTTAGGGGTGAAAAGCATTGGTCTTACCGGTAACGAAAGATTCTGTTTGAGTAACGCCTGGCGGGCCTGATTTTCTGGGACCCTGGTCGTACCTTCAGGTACAAGGCTACATTTAGTAAATTTTCTGGTACAAGAGCTGGAGACGGGTTGCTACAAAAGCGAGCTAGCGATCAATTCTAATCTCAGCTAAAGAATAAAAATATAATTTCACGTCCCTAGTATAATACTAGTGGCCTCTCGCATCATTCCACAATAGTGCAACTGTGCAGAGCAAGCTCTGTGTTGCGTAACAATAGTATAGTGAGAGCAGATTCTTCGTTGACATTGCGAGTCCTTTGTCTTTTGACCTGCAGTCGTCTTTGTGGAAGAAGCCAGTCACTAAGGATAGCTCGTTTGTTGTGCTTTTTCCAGGTCTCCTCAACCGCTTAGACCTCATTCGGAGTGACATGGGTTCATAACCAGATCTACCGGACAGGCGCCATTCAAATGATGTGAGATCGGTGTTTCTTAAATCGGCGTTTTCTTCGTAATGGCATCCAAGAAGCTAATGGATTGTCAACGAAGTATGAAGTGCAGAAAGGCCATTTGTAGTAGCCTTGGACTGGGCACCGTGTTGCTGCTGGCGTTGTCCATGGTGGTCTTCTGCTTCACGTTTGTGGACATGAGGACGTTCTACGACACCAGTGTCAGCAGCAGCACCACGGGCTTTCGGGACTTCATCTTGCAGAGGGACAATATGTTGGCGATAACTCGATCAGCATCATCGTTCACCGATGTCACACAGGTTACTATTGAGCTAGGAAACGAGGACACATCTGCAGTAGAACCAGCTACCGACTCTTTGAGGCCTGCGGTTCAAGGCGATGAAGAAGAATCTGTTGACATCACCGAATCGGATTATAATAAGGTACTCAGGCTCTTACTCTCGTGATTTCTCAGCTAAAGAAAATAATTACAGTGGAAGTTCTACTCATTTTCAAGAGGATTCCAATGGAGTACTCACTCTTTCAATATTACCGGTACTCCCTCTGTCCAAAAATAACTGTCCTAGTTTTTGGCGTGTTTTTAACATAGTTCTCGAAAAATGGTCTAGTAGTATGAGCCAAGTTCCATGGGTTTGAGAAGTTGTCCATGGAAGTAGGCAAGAGGAGGGGAAAAGTGGAACTTGGGTTTGTCTCATACCCGGCCATGAAGTTGTGCACAGTCCATCATGGACTTGCTTGAGGTGAAACATGAACAAATTTGATTGGTCAGGGAGAAGTTGCCATGAAGTCTTGGGCTTGAGAACCCTCCATACTTCTCGACAACTTCTCCACCACTTTTTTCTCAAAAGCTCACTTGAAATGTGGAATTTGTTCCCCCGAAGTCTCTAAAAACTTATCTTTTAGTGACTGGATACTTCACCCATGGAACAAGTTGCCCTATATAGTTTTTGTGTCACTCTCATTGTCTGCCCTGTTTGAAGGATGAGAGGGTTCACGTTTGAAGTATAAAACATAGGACAAATACTATTGAAAAAAAAATGCCAAAAACTAAGACAATTCAATATTCTGGACAGAGAGTATATGAAATAGATTTGAATTTTGGGCTCATAAGCTCCCAAAACTGTGACTAGGCTTCTACGCTTCAGCTGTTGTATATTGTCATTCTAAGTATGCACTTTTTGGTTACATGTACACTCCAGTTCTTGGCCTGTGTATGAATTCACGGCCTGCTAATGATTCAACTGGGATTTGTTCACAGGAATTGGTTCCCTCCCATAATGTTGCGGTTCACAAGGCTCAATCTGAGTCCCAAGCTGAGTCCCAGCCGGAGGAGTCTCAAGCGGAGTCTGAGTCTGAGTCTCAAGGGGAGGTTCAGTCTGAGTCTCAAGCGGAGTTTCAAACGCAGGAGTCCTCGCAAGGAGAAACGCAAGCAGAGATTTTAGCGATGCCAGGCAACAACCGAAGCACTCTGGCGGGATGTGACCTGTTCCATGGACAATGGGTGTATGACGAAACGTATCCTTTGTACAGATCCAGGAACTGCCCTTTTGTGGACACCAGCTTTCGGTGTGAGGAGAATGGCCGACCCGACAAGGATTTCATGAAGTACCGCTGGCGACCGCATGACTGTGACTTACCTCGGTACTCATACTTGTCCAAATTTCCATTCAATTGGCAATTTTCGCAAAGATTCATTCTCGGAAGAATCCCTTTTGTTTTTCTTTCCCTTCTATCCATTGTAAGAACACTTCAAGATATAGATTCAAAAGATGAACGACAGTTTCCTGTTTCGATCATGCATGGGGTTCTGGGTGATAAAGAGTTTCTTCATTAGTGGCAAAGAATGAAGTCCTCGAACTGCTATTAAGAATAGAATGTGATAGTTTAAAAAAAACAGAGGAACCACTTGCGCATCTCGTTTTCGGCAATTGGAGGATTGCAAATTTCATGAATATTGGTCATATTCGTTATAACACTGCATTTCAGAGTGCCATAATAAGCATTCTCTGAAGATTGAGAATGGGAAGAAAGAGGTGTGACACCCCTATTGTGACCTCTAAATACTAAGGCTGGTATAAATCTGAGGTGTTTGGAATAGTGCCAAGTTCTAAAAAATTCGCCATTTTAACGAATATGGCGATTATTGGAATATTCATTACATTGGCAGCTTTCCATTCTGTAGGTGTGCAAAACTAAAATCTATACTACCTGTCCTGGTTTTGAAAGGAAGCATTGACCACTTTCAGTTGCCAATTTAATGAATATGGCCTTGATTTAGGGTTTAATAGGGTCTTGTGAGGTTCTGGCATTCCTGTGAAGGAGAGGTTGTGAGTGATGGAAACGTGGCCGGATGTGTGCAAAACGAAAATCCATACTGGTTTTCAAAGGAAGCATCACTTGTGCATCTCATTTCAGTTGCCAATTTGATGAAGATGGCCTTAATTTAGGGTTTAGGGTTTAGGGTTCTGGCATTTCCCGATGGAAAACGTGTTGGGGTGTGCAGATTCGAAGCGCGCGACATGCTGGAGAGGCTCCGAAACCAGAGGCTGGTGTTCGTGGGGGACTCGCTGGGGCGCAATCAATGGGAGTCCATGTTGTGCATGCTGTCGGAAGCCATCCACAACAAATCACGCATCCAGGAAGTGGGAGGGAGATCCATCAGCAAGCACATGGGGGAGCTCGTGTTCCTGTTCCTGGATTACAACTGCACGGTGGAGTATTTCCGAGACCCGTTCCTGGTTCCGCAAGTGCGCCCTCCTCCGGGCTTGCCCAAAAACGTCACCAGCGTTCTCAAAATTGATCAAGTCTCGTGGAGTGCGAAGCGGTGGCTTGGCGCAAGCATCCTCGTCTTCAACTCCGGGCACTGGTGGTCGTGGGAAAAGATCGGACGCCCGTAAAATTCAATTCCCTACCACTCCATTTCTTGTTCTGTTTTTTCTGCATCTTTTGTTTTTTCTATCAACGCGTGCAATGTTCTTCACTCGTTCTGGTGATATAAAATTTGATCCTATGTTTTTCACAATGTGAGGGATTGCATTTTGTCATTTTAAATCCACGAATCCTTGGTTCTTTAGGGTTTACATCGTTTTGTGATAGGGTGGCGTACATTCTTTTCTTTTTCCGTTTCTCTTCAAGGATCAAGAAGCCCAAATTGGACCGCATGTTTTTTTAGCGTTTTTTATCAAGTCCGCATAGGACTTCCTTTAGTTCAAATTTATTTGCGTTTTGACCAACACATACAATGTTCTTCACTGATTCCAGTGATATAAAACTTGACCCCATCTGAATTATACTTTTTACAATATGATCAATTGAATTTGTCATTTTGAAACCATGAATCCTTGGACTTTTAGGGGATAAGAAGTGTAATATTGGCGTTGAGACCAAGAATTTGTTGAGGTTAGGCTATGGTACATGGATGTAGGTTGCGAGTGCTACTCTTCATTTTAAGCTTGCAAAATACAATGGATGGTGAGCAGCTGGATTGATGTGCCTGGGAATTTGACTTGCAGGGGTGGCCGGTTTTTTATGAAAGATCATCTGACGGAACACAGCAATGAAGATGCGTTTAAAACGGGTTTAGAAACCTGGGCATTGTGGATGGAGCATAACCTGGATCCTTCGACTCAAGTATTCTTCCGAAGTTTTGCTTCCGTTCATTTCAGGTAAGGTTGATTGTCCTAAAACCACCAACTTAAGCAATCTGGCCTATTTTTGGCAGTGCTAAATTCGAAAAAAAAATATGACCGCATTCGAAATAGGTTTTGATGAGGATTGCAAAAATTTGCAACATCTAATTCGCATTTGTCAATTTTATACAAAACTCCGAAGTGGAAAGTAACCTGTGACCCAAATCAAACCTCTAGGTTTCCCCATGTCCACACCATGTGGTACTAACTTTCACTCATAATGATACCCAAAACCACCAACTATTTCTTCGCAATGTTTGGCGTGCCATTGGTTTACTTGAATAGTGAAATTGGTGGTTTTGGGTCTCAACTGTGGTGGCCCCAAGAAAGGTCTACATGTCATAATTGGGGGAGGTGGTGGTTTTAGGACATCCTACCTTAAACCATGCTCTCTGTCCCTCTCCCTTTTCCATGCATAGCTAGCATTCTTTTGGAGCCTCTGACACCTTGGAATTAGCTTATTCTCCCATTGTATAGATTCAACAAGTGAAAGGTTGAGGGATATAAAAAACGAATATGGTCGCACAGAAGTGGCTGTAGAACCAAGCAGCATATAGCGTCTATAAATTGAAAGGGTGAAATGCTTCAATAGGGAGTATCGCGGCGCTTTTGAGAAGTTGATTCTCTGAAGATTGAGAAGCTGGGGAGAGAATTCAGGAGCCAATGTAGGCCATTCTCCACGAACCAAGCCGTGACACCCCTTGAATGCGTGTGAAGAATGAGAACAATAGTAAACTGGGGAAATTTACCTACAGATGAGCTTCTCAACCTTCATGCCCATTCTTCACCTCAAGAGGAGAAGCATGAAGCTTCTCAATCTTCAGAGAATGGGTCCTCCACAATTCAAGGAGAAAGTGCCACATACACATTCTCTGATAATTGAGCATGGGAAAAAAGCGCCGTGACACCCCTAATGTGTAAAGAACATTACGAGAGTCACTTGTATGCATAGATAATGAAGTTGCTGGCTACAGTAGCCATAACTTTTTGAGCTTTTTGCGACCATTTTAAGAAAGCTCATTTAATATGGGTGCAGAGGAGGAGCATGGAATCACGGAGGCCATTGTCACGAAGAGGTGAAGCCACTGACAGATGAAGAGGTGGAGAGAGAGCAGCCAATCCCATGGACCAACAAACACATCAAGGCAGCCATCAACAAGAACATCAAAGCGAAAAGGAGTGCAGTGGAGTACATGGATGTCACCACATTGACAAACTACAGAGCAGATGGACACGCAGGCTTGTATGGAATAGACACCAAAATCCACGGCCTGCCTCCCAAGAATCGCCAAGACTGCAGCCACTTTTGTTTGCCCGGAGTTCCAGACACATGGAACGAGCTTTTGTATGCATCTTTGCTCGCTAGGGGTCAAGGTGTGTGGGGAGAGCCCATCAGGTATTAATTAGTTTCCTGTTTTTTCCTCTCCCTAAACCCTAAAACCCTAAACCCTAGAACCCTAAACCCTAAACCCTAAACCCTAAACCAGTGGCTCGATGCATTATTACCATGTGGTTTGATCTGATACTTGAGTTGCTCCTGGTGTTTAGATCCTCAGTTTGGGTAAGCCCATTTTTGGTAGGAGCTGGCAGAAGCAAAGCAAATATTGTGTTTTCTACACAGTTGGTAGGGTGAGTTCTGAGCCTGGTTTTTTTGTCACTCAACTTGAGTAGCTTCTGGTTGAGTGTCAGGTCAGAAATTTATTGATTGAGAAGAAAGGCAACCTTTCTCCTCTGAGTTTTTAATGTAAATCTTCATTCTTGCTACCTTTTTTCAGAGGTGGCAACAGTAGTCTTCATGCCCAGTTCATCTTGGACTTTGTTAGTGTTCTTGTGCTGGTGGAGCACTCTTTTTTTCACTTTTCATATGGAGCAATAATGCATGTTATAGTGCGTTGGAATCCTCTTTTGCTTGCTAATAGGATTCAATCAAAATGATTTATGTTTAATAATAGTAACTATGTTCAGTTGCTATTAGTGATGAATATGGTGCACTTTGAAGCACCACTGCACCAAATTGTGTCACTATGTAGAGTGCCCTAACAAAAAGATTGTTGCCTCTTCTAGCCACCAATGAGAAAATTGATCTCAATTGACACGAAATTGATATTTTATTAAAAATTCAATGTATAACTCTTATCTAACACTACTATAATCAATCATACCAAGTTTTACTTTCCAAAAATAGAATGTTGGTTTTTGGTGAATTTTTAAAGTGTTTGTGGTGTTTGACCTTATAAATTCATTTAAAAACTATTTATGATATATTTTAAAGTTTTGATTGAACTTACTTGTTAAAAACATAAAAATAAACAGCTTTCTAGTTAAAAGAAAATTCAAAAAACAAGGTTTCTTGTTTGATAAGAAGATCATAAAATAACTTCAAATAATCTAATTTTTTGGTGGACGGTGAATTTCACAATGGAAAATTATATTGTGCAAAAAAGAATCCTCAAAAAAAGATTATTTTGAAAGTTTGGCAGGTTTCCGTGTTCTAGAATGGAAGTCAAATTTTGACCCACAAGGTTAAAAAATGTAATAAAGTACTCAATATTTGGAATTTTTGAAAATCCAAAAGTGAACCAAAAACTAAACTTGATAGTCTTGAAGTTTGATAAAGAAATCACAAAAGAACGATGACATGAATTGCTTTTTAATAAGTACCAATTTTATAGGTGTGAGTGGCATGCGACAATGTTATCATTAGGGCACTATACAATATAAATTTTCTAAAATTTTCTCTACAAATATTCTATAATTCAAACAATACAAGAATGTTTTATCTCAAAAACTAACTTTCTTAGTTCAAAAAATGACCTTTCAAAAATGACTTCAAAATCTTCAAATACCAAAAATATAAAATCAAATTCGTATCTAATTTAAAGTACAAAATTGAGTGTGAATGTAAATTTTGATTTCACAGTTAAAAATCCATCTTCACTTTAACATGCAACACTACCATAGACAGAGAACAAGATCACTAAAAAAATAAAAAATTAAGAATTTTCTTTTTTCAATTTTTCTATTTTTATGACGAAAAACAAATCTTGAAACAAATTCACAAACATCCCATATGCAGAACCCTTTTTTTTTTTAAAATACAAATATTTGACACAAATGTGTCAACCCTACGCTCCACCTACGGTATCAATCAATTGTCCACAATGTTACAAAACTCCGTATTATCACGGGCATTAGTGTGGGTTGTGACATTATAGAGTTGAATGTGCTCCGTATTATGACGTACAAGAGTATATCTGTGACATTATAGAATTGTAGTGTGCTCCACTGCTTCAAGCCTCCATACAAATTCAAGTCACCTCGCTCGTTTTTCCCCTCCGTTGCAAAGATGGGGTTGTACCAGGTCGTGGAAGCCTTCTTGCTGATGACCAACGCCGTTGCCATCCTCAACGAAGATCGCTTTCTGGCCCCGAGTAAGTCCAAGCTCTCATCCTCTGCCTATTTGATCCATTTTGATCGCGTTTGATTTTTGCGCGATCATTTTTATTGCTTTTGTTTTTGATCTTTTGATTCGGGGGTTTTGGCAGTGGGCTTGGGTATTGCGGACATGAGCAACGGAAGGATGTCGCCGTTCAAGGGGCAGATGGTCGGTTTCATCCACGCTGTGCAGTACTTACGAGGTGAGACGCATTTTCTCTTTTTCTTCCCCCGCAATTAGGGTTTCCAGCTCCATCGTTAGGGTTTTGTTTTTGAAGCTCCGGTAATTGTTTTAGGGTTGAGAAACGTTTCGATGATCGGGTGTGTTTGCAGTTCCGCTGGTAGTTGCGAATTGTATAGTTATCGTCAGCAAATTGCTCTTTGGTTGATGCGATTATGGATGGGAGCTGGAGCTGATTTTGGCAGCTATGAAAAAATTTGAGCAAGAGGATCGCAATGTACGAGTACGCCAATCAATTTTTTTCGCTCGTTGCTTCAGTTTAGGGTTTGAAGGAAGTCTGCAAAACATTGTGTTGAATATATTGGTTGAAAGTGGATGTGGACAGGGACTTAGAGATTTTGTATATTCGGGTTATTCAAACCTTTTCTAAATCAGAATTAGAGTCTGATCCTTCATACAATTGTCCCTCTCTATTATCACATGTTTAGGAAGCCTTAACTTCAGATTAGTCACAGAAATGATGTGTATTGCTCGAAACAATAATATCGTCATATTATGGAGTGTAAACTTTATTGTACAGTTCTTTTTGAAATGTCCATGTATCGTCTGCCATGTTTTTTTTCTCGCCCAAGGTGCGTTGTGCACACTGCTCAGTAGAGTAGCTCCCATCTCTTACCTTGGCTTTTTCTTTAATGTAGTTGGATTATAAACCAACTATTTACTAGCTGATCCCCTATTGGGATACCTTTTTGAGTCATTTTTTCTTTCAAAAAAATAAATAGATAACTTGATGCTGAATCTACATCACCTTGATTTATATTCCTTACACTTTTGTAGAATTATTTATGAGTTATGAAGTTTGTAGCCATAGGTCCCTATTTGTGCTTATCATAGATGGAGTCAAAATCACCTAGCGCTTGTCCTTCAATGAACCTTGGGAGAATCAATAATAATATAAGACTTGTCCTTGTCTTTTTATAATTATTTATTGGCTCTGACCATAGAGAAGAGGCATTGCGGGGACACTCAATTTTTTGGGCTAAATATCACTGTAGCAAATATATTTTGTCTATGATTCCACTGAAATGCATTCTCGTCCTTCACGTCCTTCACTTGTTCTATTCCGGTCAGAGCTCCTCATAGCGTAGCTGCTTGTTTTTTATTGATCCTGACGACCGACTACGGTAACCAGGCTGTTATGTCCACAGCGTCACCCTTCTTCAAGTCCTCCACAAGGAATTTCATCTTGTGCTGGATCTCCTCTGCTCTCATGCCTCTTTGGGGAAAACAGCTCCCTGCCTCTAAATCCCCCGGTGGTCTTGAATGCGGGGCTATTGTTCATGGCCCCCCCTTTTCTGAAATTTCCATTTTGGGCACCTTCGGTGCTTTTTTTGCAAATTTTTTTTGCAAATTTGGGACCTACGGCCCCAAATTACCCTAGGGGGACCTACTTGGGAATAAAAAACCATTGGAGGAGGGGGTTGTTTTTTAAGGTGGGCCCGTACAAGGACAAAAATAGGGGGCACTTTTGTCCCCATTCATTGAAGACCACCGGGGGATTTAGAGAAATCCAAAACAGCTCTGTGTTGAATAGTCTTCTCAGTGGACACCAGTCGGTAAATTTGAAGTCAGAGCAAGGATTACATAACCGGTGAGGGATGGCCGTCCCGAGCCGGTTATGGGACATAACTTGTTGTCCACTCATTTAATCCCTAACTGCCCAACCATGCATTTAACCCCTAACTGTCCAACCATACATTTAACCCCTAACTGCCCAACCATGCATATTTTGCATGATGTACAGAAGCAAACTTTGTTTTCTCATCCATCATGCACTCTTTGCAGTGTGAATTTTTTACTGAATTTTCTATGGGAAGTTAGCTTCATGCACGTGTGATCCGATTAGAAAGTTGATGATTTGTGAAACTTTTATGCCTCATTTCATGTTGCAGTGTTTCACCCAAGATTTCGAAGATTTTAATCTAAAAGTGCTCTTGAAAAAGTCAACTCATAAAATTAAGCAACCAAAAAATCTCCAAAATTCACTACACTTAGATAATTACATTTCAACCCATCACATCAAATTTCATCCATATATTGTCAATATCTTATTTATAATCAAATTACAAAAGAATTTTGAATTTCAAGTTTCAAATTTTATAGAAAAATATTGGTGATAGCAATCGCAGATCTAACTGTATGAATAGAATCTAAAATTCGTAATGTACAGCTTTTATTCATACATCAAGTTCAAAATATCCCTCTTAGTTGCATTTTATAATGCATCTTTGCAAAACTGCCCAATTTGGACAGGGGTGAGGACGTTTAGGGGTTAATCAAATCATCCAATTTTGGTTTTTTTATTGATCTAGTGGTCTAAAAGAACAATTTTGGTTATGAGTTCTAATGTTTTAACCCATGGGTGAATAGCCTATCATCTTGTGACATTGCTCAAAAAAGGGTACAATAGGTTATGGGTTTTGCAATTCTTGTTTCCGTTGTGCTAGACAGTCTATGTCAATCTCTTGAACCGTGAACCGAAATCTGGGACATGGGTTTTGTAAGCTTCTTATTAAACCCAAGGTCTCCGTGTAAAAGGTGGAACCTTAAGATGACATCATTCCTTTTTTTACAACTAGTGAGCTCTCTCTTCTTTCCTCTTTGGCACAAGTCTATGAGGAGCTCTCTTGTGTGATGTCATCTTTAATGATTACCACTATACCTTGGGTTTAACAACAGTAGCAGCGGATATCACAATGCATGGCTTGGACCTTGGTAATTAATCATTAGTTGGGTATAGAACCTAACATGTGGAAAGTGCCCAATCATTTTGGAGAGTGTGATAATAATAAGTTCAAAATATTCATGGTCAAATCTTCTTCGCCCTTTTTGCAAACATTGAATATTCTTGAATACACCACCAAATATTGTATCTTCTTAGTGCTTTGGTCTTTTTATAACCTTTCTATGATGTAACTTAGCCTTTCACATCTTTGGATGGTCTTCCCATGATTGTTCCATTCCGCCCTCAAAGACCATTATGTGAAGTAACTTAGCCTTTCAAGTCTTTTCAATTTCATGGCCTTTCACTTCGTCATTGGTGGTGCGAAGAGAAATGAAGCCCTAGTTAATTATTAGGCAAAGAGCCACCCAAGCTGCTAGGAAGCTATGGTATTGGTTTTGGCTTTGGCATGCTTGTTTATTCTCTCCAAATCATTTGATTGTTGTACTATTCTTTCAACAATTTTTATGCCTCCACAAAAGCCTACACTTGGTTTTTGAAAAAGTATACCACGTCCTCCAATCCAATCAAGAATGTTGTCCAAACATTATCTATGGTCATATTTGTTGAAATAGTGCGTTTCGAACCACCAAAATTTGATGTTCAAGTGCCAATAGAGTTAACCGAAAAGAGTGTCTTAAACTAGAAACTCTTGTTGAACTCACCTTAACCCCTAAAGGACCGGGGGGGTTTTTAGCTTCGCTCTTGTTTTCTTGACTAACTCTTATAACAAGCTCAATTCCTCATTGGTGTGGGTTAATTTTGACGATCGGCACCGTTGAAATTAAAGAAGACTTACATAGCTTTTGTATGAAAAAATGATCAACAAGATCGCACAATTTTTGAGAAAATGCCACCGTTGAGAAGATTGATGGAACTTGTTCGAGGTATTTTGTACATATGCCAGAATCGGATTGATCAAAAGTGCTCCAAAAATTCTGAAATTTCTACCATGCATAATGATCATCATTTTGAACATGTGCAAAAAATTTCACATAATTTGAAGGTGTGAGGAGGAAGATATGAGGGTCTCAAGTGACGCCCAAATAGCCTCCTTGTAGCTCAAAAAAATCACCAAAAATCGCACACTTCATGAAATTTCGATCAAGAAGTACCCACGGATTTAGCTCTCAAAAAGAACTAGGGTCTCTTTGTTTCTCACCTTGCAATTCACAGCCCAACAACTCAAATTTCCTCACTTTCTAGTTCCAAAAGCCGCGTGGTGGCCTCGTGGTCCTTTAGGAGTTAAACTCGTTTTGAGTTCAAAAAGATTGTAAAACTAGTCTATGGTGAGTTGGAGGATAATCTAAAGCAAGGCCTTACACCACTGTGGGGTATGAAACTCATGACCTCCCCAATGCTAGGAGAGAGTTCCCACAAGTTCCCCTAAGTCTAAGGGAATATTCATGAAGGGACCAAGGGACTATTTATGAACAATGTTTGTCAAAATTTATTATTATTGAGACGGAGACTCACCTTACAAGTCGGAAATCACAGGGTCTATTTTCGGATAACACTAATAGCTTTGAAAACTAGGTCTGCTACAGTTTTGAGGTTTCACTTAGGCAACTGAAACTTACTGAAATCAGCCATTTTAACATTTTATTCATTCACATGGACAGTCAAATTTTCTTATCCAAAGAATCCAAAGTATGCTGTTATTGTATGTTGTTGCCAATATTTCTCATGTGGTACGTGGCATTTGTAGTCCAACAGTTAGGATAATTGCCTTCCAAGCAATGGACCCGGGTTCGACTCCCGGCAGACGCATGAGGGCTGTGACGTGTCATCCATCCTTTAGTTGGCTGGAATAGCTCAGTTGGTTAGAGCGTGTGGCTGTTAACCACAAGGTCAGATGTCATAACATTCAGCAGCCTCTGTGACTGCTGCCTTCCCCCAACAGAATGATGTGGAATATCCTACATCATTTCATCCCCTCAATGAAATGATGTGGGATATTCCACATCACATCAGTAGCTATGAGGGCAGGTGGTATTAAACAAGAGCACTCAACCATGGTGAACAATAATCGAAAGGCACTCAATGACAATTCAACAATGTTTTGTAATTGTTTATTTGATTCAATAGTCCTTTCAATTACAAATCATTGGTCACTCCATATATAAAGGTGGATAAAACTAAAAGGTAACCTCTTGGAAGGCTACTGAATGTTATGTGTGCGACCCCCTCCTTCTAGCGACTTATATTTTAGATTTTGTGTAATTTATTATTTTATGTTGTTACTGATATTAACCCCTAAAGGACCGGAGTGTTTTTCCTCCAAAAACACTCCAATGCTGCCATTTTTACTCCCCCATGCAAAAAATCCAAAAAATGTTATTTTTTTACCTTCTAACCGTAAAATCTTGTCCTAAACTACTTGAAAAACATAAACAACAAATTTTGTTGATTTTGACCGCACGGATTGCAAGATAATTGCATTTGATGGAAAAAAAAAAAAAAAAAAAAAAAACACCTCAAAAAAACACATGCCCAAAAATTTCAGATGCGTTTGACCATGGCTACATCAAAAAATCCTCACTACCAAAACCTGTCGCACTTCACTTTCACATTCTATATGATGTTACTTAGTTGTGTACCAATTTTCGTTGCGTTTGGAGATGTTTAGGATGTTGAAGAACACCCTGCACTTGTTGGGGGTTTAAAAGTTCAGAAAAGACTCTTTGTTTTTGGAATTGTAATATTTTCGACTTTTTTTATTTAAAATATGAATCCGAGCGGTGAAACATAAGTACATTCCACCCTCTATAGAATGGCAAAAAAAATTTGAAAAAAAAAAAAAATCTCCAAGTTTTAAAAGATATATAGCACATTTTCTAAGAATTTTGGAGGTTAAGGGGAAAATAAAGGTTGGAGGAAGGGAATTGAAGTGCCAACCCATTCCAATGTTCATGACCCCACTAACTCTCAAGGTGTATTGCTACGTGGCAGTCCTTCATTGGACGATTTTTATTTTTTATTTTTTATTTATTTTTAAATGATTTTAATTTTAAAACTTTTAATAATATTTTTTAATCATAAAAATTGAACTTTTAGTTAAAAATAATAATTTAAAATTTAAAATAATAATTTTTAATTTTTAATTTTTTTAATTTTAAAATGAGTTTGGAAAATTGGGTGGTCTTTTGCTCCCCACAGTCCACCCCATTTTCCACACACCGCCCATCTTGTTGCCCCCCCTAAAATTCAACTATTTCTCTACTGCCCCGCTGCCCTTTTTCCCGAAAAAAACACATTTCCCCTCATAACTTCCACATACAGTGTCGGAATTCAAAAATAAATTTAAAAAATCCCCATTTTCGCGGCACATTGGGGAATTCACTATTAAATTTCCTTCAAAACTCAATTAAAAATGTGTTCACCGGAACCTACCCGGTTCTCTAAATGTCCTAGTTAGGACACTTGGTCCTTTAGGGGGTTAAATAGAACTCAATCCAAGTGGTTTGATAATTTTTGGAACTATATTGAATTAGTTATCAATATTCAAAGTTTAACCCTTAGCGTTGTGCAATGGAATAAAAGTGTTCCATTTGTATAAATAAATAAATAAACAGAAAGGCCCGGGCCTTTTTTCAGTGAAAAAACATAATTGCTTTTGATCCCATAAGTATAAAGTGAAGTGATATATGGAAATCTCAACTGAACAATCTTGTAGTAAACTTGTTGTAAATGACGTGGATCAAGTTTGGACTCATAGAGCCTCATGGATTGAAAGATCATCATGTTTTAATATCAAAATTTGGTTCTGAAATTTGACTACTGGCACTTTGGAGTTGAAATGCTACCTCTAAACCTTTTCCAATAAAATATCTTTCAACTACAAAAATTTTTAACATCATCTTAACCCTTAAACGTCAAAAAAGCCCTACGGGCTTTTTAGAAAGGAATAATTGAGAAAAAGAGTAGTTTTTCTCAACCAAACCAAGCGAGGATTGGTGTGTTGGAAAGCTACTAAAAAAGCAATCTAAATTCCAAATTTGCACCTCATTTGGGAAATTGTGGAATCATTGGCAAGCAATCGAAGTTATCAAAATGAACAGGAGTTGAGGTTGGGGCAGTTGAGGTCGTTTTTTGAAAAGTGCTGCAGTGCTACATTGCCGCAACAATGCGCACCAGCAGAGCCGTTTTTTCATTTTTTTTCAATTTTTTATTTTACTTTTATTTTATTTTTCCCTTCAAAAATTTAGATGCCTTCTGGGCTGCCCCGCCCAGGCCCTCTTGACGTTTAAGGGTTAAAAAAACATTGGTACCAAAAAACTCATGAAATGACTTTGATGTGTAAAAAAATGGCCTTGCAATGTCTAAAACGAAACCTCCTTGTACTAAACCGCTTGCTAAATCTTCACAACACTTTGGATTGTAGCAAGATTTTTACTGCATAAACTAAACTTGATTTGGAATCCAACCCAACAATTTTCATTGAATTCCAACAATGGAGGAAGGAGAAACAATTCCTCAAAGTTTCAGTCATTCAATGTTACAAAAAAAAAACAACATTTGGAGCGGTTAGGGGTTAAACTTGATTTTTTTTCAAAAAAAATCAATTGCATGAGTAGAATAATATAATAAGTATTGTTGGTTGTGTTAGAAATGTCTTCATATTCCAACTCAACTTCAGTTGAACAAAAGTATTGTAGTTTGCTTTGGAAGAATGAAACTCCGCTGACTACATAGCGCGCAAGACGGTCGAATTGTATCTAATTGTCCTAGTTTAAAAAAAAATCAAATTGATGCATTTTTTGCCAAAAATTAAGTTGTCTCAGTACTCGAAAAATGGTTTGTCTTTAATTTTAGTATGTAGTTTTTGTGTCACTCTCGTTGTCTACCTCATTTGAAGTCAACAGGGCTTATGTTTGAAGTACAAAAAATAGGACAATTTTGTCGGGAAAAAAATGTCAAAAACTAGGACAATTATTTCCAAACAGAAAGAGTATTTAGAACATGATCGCTGTCACGGACGTGCCATACCGGACTTCATTCACACTTCACGGGTTCCCCGTGAGACCTATACCAGTATAGTTTAGTCGTTAATAGTTTAGAGTAACTTCTAGAAGGTTCTAGAACCTTCTATTAGCTTCTAGAACCTTCCACTAGTTTCCGGAAGCTTCTACAAGCTTTCGTATAGTTTTCGGAAGCTTCCAGAAGCTTCCGGAAGGTTCCATACGGATCTAGATGTTTCCAGAAGCTTCCATAAGCTTCCGGAAGGTTCCGTAAGACCTTCTTAGATTCCGGAAGCTTCCATAAGCTTCTGGAAGGTCCCATGGGTGCTTCCCAAGGTCTCTAGGACCTTGCTCCGGAAGTTTCCTATAGCCTAGTATAAGTAGAGAGTCGAGGGCCGTTGCTCCTCACTCTCTTCAACACCAGTTGTACCCTCATCATCTATTGACTTCTTGTTATCAATACATCTTCTAGTTCTCTCACTTTGAGTTGCAATTTGAGTTACTTGTGAGGAATCCTCTCACTTCTAGTCTAGTCTTGTCCTTGTCTAAGGTTTCCCCTCAATTCTGATCTTGGTTCTGTTCAAGAGCTGCCGTCCGCAACAGTTTGAAGATAGTGCTTCTTTAGTCTTTCTTGATATCAGAGTCTACTCTTGCAAGATAGTGTGGATTATCCCTCTTCTTCAGAGAGTCAAGACGCCTTAGAAGTTGTGGATTACCCACTTTTAGGCTGATATTTCACCTACAATCATCCTCCATGAGAGGTAGTATATGGATTTGAATCGTCTTCCTATTTCGTTAAGTCCAGTTGTTTTAGAAGTACATTTCCTCTTTAGACCAAAGACTGAACTCAGAGATATCATCATTTGACATAAAAGCGAGGAGTTCTATCTGAATTTTTTGAGGTCTTCAATTCCTGTAATCATCCCAAAAGTACACGACGCAAAGATCTGCTACTTCATTTATTTGTGAACCCTCAAGCGTATCAAATTCAAGATGGGTGACGTTTCCAACCTCCAGATGCACGACGTGCTTGCCGTACTGCAACAACTACAATAAGAGAATGCTAGCTTACGAAATGCCATGGAACAACTCCAAGTTGCTCACGCTCCAATCCAAGTTCCAGCTCCCGCACCAAATCCAGTTCCACAAGCGGCACAAGCGCTAAAAGAACCTCGAGTAAGCTTGCTAGAGAAGTTTAACGGAGATCGTACGAAACTTCGAGATTTTGTCAATCAAGTTCGACTTGTCTTCCGTCTTCAACCACACAGATACTGAACAGAAGAAACAAAAGTTGGACTCATTGGAACACTACTCACCGGAACCGCGTTATCTTGGTTTTCGTCACTGTTGGAGAAGGATTTTCAGCTTCTCGCAAACCTTGATCAATTCTTAGAAGAATTCAGCAGAACGTTTGGAGAAAGAGATCGAGCCCTTATAGCAACAACAAAACTTCGAACGCTGCAACAACGATCGCGTCCAGCTTCAGCATACGTTGCAGAATTCCAACATCTTGCATGTGACCTTGATTAGAACGATACAGCTCTCATCACCATGTTTCGATGGGGACTCCGCGACGATATCAAAACCTTGTTGCTGAACTTTCCCAAACCAACTACTATGTCAGAAGCCATTACTCAAGCAATCGACTGCGACAACCGACTGTTCGAGCAACAACAGGAGCGACGGTTGCTTTTTGGATCATATCGAGCAGATTACACAGCTCCAGGCCGCCAAACATCTTCGAGTACTTCATCCGCAGAGCCCATGCAAATCGACACTTCGAGGGTTAAGAAGTTAACCGAAGAAGAGAAAGAACGGCGTCATAGGGAGCACTTGTGTTTATATTGTGGAGGCAGGGACCACGGCGTGAAGAACTGCCCTGTGAAACCTCAGGGACCAAAACCGTACAAATTTCGGAGCACCTCAAGCAGTTTTAAGACAAGACACGAGGAAAACAAGTCGGAAAACGACAACAGCCAGCCACATTAGAGACCGTGCGGCTGACAATTGTTGCCACGTCATCAGGTCCTATCTTATCCTCTGAACCTTCTCGTTGTTTTAATATTCCGCTTAAAATAGATTTTCATCCATATAGCATAAAAGTTAAAGCCTTATTAGATTCTGGAGTCTCTGCTTGTTTTATTGATAGAGACCTTGTAAAACGTCATAATCTTCCTATAGTCCGTAAGAAATACCCTGTGACAATAGAGGTTATCGATGGTAGACCCCTGATTTCAGGAGATGTCACTCATGAAACTAAACCCTTAGACATTATCCTAGAAGGGCACCGAAGTACTATCGTATTCAATATCATTAGTTCTCCTTCTAATCCTCTCGTCTTAGGTCTCTCTTGATTAGAAATGATCAATCCAGATATAGATTGGAAAAAGCGAAAGCTAATAGATCGAGCCATAGTTTCTCATATTTCATCTAGACACCCTAGAACTATTCCAAACCCGTGTTCTTATCAAGTCCAAGAGTCCGAGATCAATGTTCCGTTGATGGTCGGTGCTCGAGTATTTATGAGAGCTGCCAAGAATGGGAATATGTTTGCAATTTATGCAACTCCGACATCTCAACCCGTTCAAGAATCAACCAAGTTATCAGCAGAGTATGAGGAGTATCAAGACGTGTTTGAGAAGAAGAACGCTGATACACTTCCTCAGCATCGATCGTATGATTGCGGCATCGAACTCCAAGAAGGTGCGCAACCTCCATTTGGTCCAATCTACAGTCTCTCCCAAAACGAGCTTGCTGCGTTGCGAGATTACCTTGATAAAAATCTCGCAAAGAACTTCATCCAACATTCTAAGTCACCTGCCGGAGTTCCTATCCTATTTGTCAAGAAGAAAGACGGCTCTCTTCGGATGTGCGTGGACTATCGTGGACTAAACAAGGTCAAGATCAAGAACCGGTATCCATTGCCACTTATCTCAGGACTTCTTGACCGACTCGATCAAGCAAAGATTTACACTAAGATCGATCTTCGTGGGGCATACAACCTAGTACGTATCAAGGAAGGTGACAAATGGAAGACGGCGTTCCGAACTAGGTATGGACACTTTGAATATAATGTCATGCCTTTTGGTCTTACCAACGCACCTGCCATCTTCCAACACTTGATGAACGACATATTCCGAGAGTTTCTAGACGATTTTGTTGTCTGTTATCTCGACGACATATTGGTTTTCTCCAAGAATGAAGAAGATCACATCAACCATGTCCGACTGGTATTAGAGAAGCTTCGCACTGCCGGACTATACGCCAAGATGGAGAAGTGCGTCTTCCACCAACCTCAAGTCGAATTCTTTGACTACATCATATCTTGAGAGGGTCTATCCATGGACCTAAAGAAGATTCAAACAGTCATCGATTGAGAGAACCCGGCTACCGTTCGAGATGTACAATGCTTCCTCGGTTTTGCAAACTTCTACCGAATCTTCATCCAAAACTATTCCAAAATTGCTGCTTCGTTGACCCGATTGACTTGCAAAGACAAGCTCGAGTGGAATGTCGAAGCAGACCAAGCATATTAAGCTCTGAAGAAAGCGTTTACAACAGCGCCTATTCTGACACATCCTGACTTTCAGAAGCCGTTCTTCCTAGAAACGGATGCTTCTGACTTTGCCCTTGGAGCGGTCCTTTCACAACCCGACAAAGACGGACGCCTCCATCCTGTCGCGTTTCACTCGCGAAAATTTACTGCTGCTGAGATCAATTATGAGATCCACGACAAGGAGCTCTTAGCCATTGTCAACTCGTTCCAAGAGTGGCGTCATTTTCTCGAAGGAGCTCAACATCCGGTCACGGTCTACACCGATCACAAGAACCTTGAGTATTTCATGTCCGCCAAGGTACTGAATCAACGACAAGCCCGTTGGAGTATATCGCTGTCGCGCTTCAACTTCGTCATTACGTACCGCCCCGGTTCCCAGCAAATCCGGTTTGACGCTCTTTCCCGACGATCGTACCTTGCACCCAAGGTAGGAGATGCAGCTTACGACCAGCAAAAGACTATCCTTATCAAGCCTGAGCAACTTCAGCTGAAGACCGTGCGCACCACAACTTCGGTGGATACATCTTTTTTCCAAGATATTCGAGTAAGTTTACAATCCAATCCTTTGGCCTTGAAATTCAAGAACAAAACTGACATCTCCAATCCTGGAGAATTTCCAAGTCCAGACTCTCAAGTCCCTGATTCAGAGGTTATAAATTCGGAATCTCCAAATCAAACTACTTCCAGTTCACGGATTTCCAGATCGCGTGAAAAACCCCGAGATGATGCTGATCCAAGATTCCAGTTCCGAGATGGGTTGTTATACTACCAGGGATTACTTTATGTCCCTGAAGGCCCATACCGACTCCGAGTACTCCAGTCTCGACACGACTTTCCATCCGCGGGACACTTTGGTTACAACAAGACCATGGAGTTGATATCCAGAGACTTTTGGTGGCCACAAATGTGGAAAACCGTGAAAGACTACGTCACAACATGTGACATCTGCTCTAGATCCAAGATCCCTCGTCACCGGCCGTACGGGTTACTTCAACCGCTGCCGATTCCAGAAACCCCATGGACATCCATATCCATGGACTTCATTGTGGACCTTCCACCGTCCAAGACCTTTGACTCCATCTTTGTTGTTGTTGACCGGCTCACCAAGATGGCACACTTCATTCTATGCCACAAGACTGTGACCGGCAAGGAAACAGCAAGACTTTTTGTAGATAACGTCTACAGACTCCATGGCTTACCTAACGACATCATCTCTGATCGTGGGACGCAATTCACATCCAAGTTCTGGTAGTCTCTATTCAAGATTCTAGGCGTCGAGATCAAATTATCTTCAGCATACCATCCTCAGACCGATGGCCAAACCGAGCGTGTAAATCAAGTGTTGGAGTAGTACCTGCGGTGTACCATCAACTACCATCAAGATAATTGGGTAGACTTGTTGCCGTTTGCTGAGTTTGCTTACAACAATACGTTGCAAGGGTCTACCCAACAGACTCCCTTCTTTGCAAGCTACGGTCATCACCCAAGGTTTGATCAATTCAACTTGAACATTTCCGAAAATCCAGCTGCTACAGATCTTGCTACCCGATTATCCGAAATTCAGAAACAGATGAAGCAGAGCCTCCTCGAAGCCCAAGAACACCAGAAGGCCAACGCAGACAAATCTCGCAAGGAACATCCTAAGATCTCGATTGGAGACAAGGTATGGCTACTCCGTCGAAATTTGAGGACTCGACGACCATCTGATAAACTCGACTACAGCCGCCTTGGACCATTTCCAGTGGTCAAGCAAATCAACAAGATCGCCTACCGGTTGGAGTTACCCGCCTCTATGAAGATCCATCATGTGTTTCACGTCTCTCTCATCGAGCCGTATAAGGAGTCAACACTACCAGGCAGGGTTCAAGAACCTCCTCCACCAATAGAAATTGAAGGTGACGAAGAATTTGAAGTCTCGGAGATTCTTGACTCTCACATCCACCGTCGACAACTCGAATATCTTGTGCATTGGCAGGGCTATGACGTCAACGAAAGGACATAGGAGCCTGCCTCAAACCTTCAGAATGCCTCTGAAATGATTCAGGAATTTCATCGGCAGTATCCTCAAAAACCAAGAAACGTTTGAGTTCAATACGTCTGGACCGCCACCAGCACCAAGTTCTGTGAGTTTCTCTTGGTGCAGGTGCAGATGCAGAGACTTTGAACTAAAACAGTGGTGGTATCGACGAGGCGACGACGCACTTGTCTAGCTCAGTTTTGTGGGGGCAGGCCTTCAAACTCACGTCGGCCGAAAACATGTATTACGATCGCGATCGCCACCTCGTCGATGTCTCGTGTTATCAACCAGATGGTTTTATACCAGTCCGCAGCACTCTTGCTGTCCTCCATGCGTCCATCTCCCGACGACGATCGCACGACTTTTCTGTCGCCAACACCAAAGCTCGATTTAACGGTATTCCGTACGCCGCCTTCCGCCGCCAGCGCCGACATTCGATTTAACGATTTTCCGTATCTTGTACATTCTTTTCTTTTGTCTGGTCCACGTGAATTCCACGTGAACATTCCTTTTTCTAGTATTGTAATTGGCCCACAAGGGAACTCGTGGAACTTGTTCTTTGAAGGGGGGGGGGGGGGGGGGGGTGATGTCACGGACGTGCCATACCGGACTTCATTCACACTCCACGGGTTCCCCGTGAGACCTATACCAGTATAGTTTAGTCGTTAATAGTTTAGAGTAACTTCTAGAAGGTTCTAGAACCTTCTATTAGCTTCTAGAACCTTCCACTAGTTTCCGGAAGCTTCTACAAGCTTCCGTATAGTTCTAGTAGTTTCCGGAAGCTTCCAGAAGCTTCCGGAAGGTTCCATACGGATCTAGATGTTTCCGGAAGCTTCCATAAGCTTCTGGAAGGTCCCATGGGTGCTTCCCAAGGTCTCTAGGACCTTGCTCCGGAAGTTTCCTATAGCCTAGTATAAGTAGAGAGTCGAGGGTCGTTGCTCCTCACTCTCTTCAACACCAGTTGTACCCTCATCATCTATTGACTTCTTGTTATCAATACATCTTCTAGTTCTCTCACTTTGAGTTGCAGTTTGAGTTACTTGTGAGGAATCCCCTCACTTCTAGTCTAGTCTTGTCCTTGTCTAAGGTTTCCCCTCAATTCTGATCTTGGTTCCGTCCAAGAGTTGTTGTCCGCAACAATCGCCGTACTTCTAGTTGGTTGTGACACATGACCAAAATAGATGAAAAGTGTTGCGGGTCCTTTCAAATAGCTCTCAAGAGTGTAACTTTTATGTATCAAACAAGAGGCTTTGTCAACTTAAGTTTTGTCATCTTTATTCTACATTCTACTCGTGATTGATCAATTAACCTTTAAACAACATTTTAGGTCCTCGGCAGGCAGTCCAAGGATCTTTGAAAGAATATGGGTTATATATTTAGGTCGGACATGGGTGCATGACCAATCAAAACAAAGAAATAAGTACACAAGGAATCAATTGGGAACTTGGGCAAGAATCAAATGATCCTCCAATACCTTTGATTTAGACATTGAGAACAAGCATGGAAGAATTTGTTGTTGTTACTAAGCACATCAAATGCCTCACCTTGTTGGGCACCCAATGACCTATGTCTAGTTAGAAAAAGTTGAGTAGTATTTGTGCTAGAAGCAAGATTCCTTGGAAATCAAGCCCGAGGGGCTTGGAAGGGTGTTTAACCCCTAAGGGTCCCTAGCTTTTTTGGGCTTAAAATCATCATCGCTTTTGATGTGTTATAGGTCTAACTGTAAGTGAGGTATAGAAATCTCAACCGTACAATCTTGTAACATACATGTTGTAGATCATGTGGATCAGTTTTGAGGTCATTTGGCCATATAGATTGCAAGATCATAGTGTTTTAGTGCTAAAAAAGGATTCTGAAATTTTCCTAGCAACTCAGTTAGAGGTGAAATTCATTTTCAAAATTACTCAAATGAAAAAACTTTCAACTATAAAGTAGTTCAAAATCATCATATAAACACATTGGTACCAAAAAAGTCTCATGAAAAAATTTAATGTGCCCTAAAATGGCCTTGCAATGTCAAAAAGTAGCCCGAAAAGTGACCCATTTGAACCAAAAAGCAAAAAGTGTTCAAACTAGACCCGTGCACTAAAATGACTCCCAAACATTCATAACAACATGGATTTACCTGAAAATTTTACCATGATAATTAGACTTCAAGGGAAATTCAACCCAACAAGTTTTATTGAAAACGGACTTGGGATGAAGGAGATACAAGCCCCCGAAGTTGCTGCCATCAAAATTCACAGAACTGTCCAAAAAAAAGATACCTACTTTCAAATGATCACCAAAAATTCAATTCATCTTGGATTGATCTGAAATTTTTACTACACATTCCATACATCATGCGGGGAGTTTTTTCAAAATTTCAGAAAAATCGGACACGTTTTGCAAAAGTTACAGCTCTTCAAAGGTGAATGTCCCTCAAAAACGTCCAAAATATGGACGCCGGGACGCTTAGGGGTTAAGGGTTAACCATTTGTAGATCACATTTGATGTGTCAAAGTGGCTGACTTTCATTTGGAAGGCTCTTCAAATACAAAAACAGAATTTGAGCATGTCGAATTCCTTGCGCCACAGTGGAGATGGATCTTTTCACGGTAGGGCGTCCAAAATGTGTAGTGTGACATTGCGTAACAAGCGAAATTTTGGCAGTAAACATTTTCTGTTGGTCATTGAAATTGGTTTTCTAGCAAAAATGTTAACAACAATGAAAAGGTATTCTAGAATTGTATATATATGTATATATTAAAATTTTCAAAAATAATATACAATAGTATTTGGACCAAAATGTAATACATTACGTCCGGTGACGCTGCACAATAAGTACGTTAATGCCTTAATTGATACGTTTCATTGAAGATATAGTAATGGCAATATTTTTCTTCAATGCCTATTACATGAAGGTATCATATTCAAAAAAGATTCTAAAGAGATTTAGTGAACAAGGTGGATATTAGAGGTTTATGGCGGCAATTCTTGTTCCTTTACAATAATGGCCCTAATAATGGTGAGTTCCTAGAAATTTTCTTGCAAGCTTGGTTGGCTAATAAAAACAGAGGGTGCGGTGTGGCTGAAATATGCATTCAACGTGGTTTGCAAGCAGATAAAAAGATATGAGCAAGAATATTGCAAAAGATTTTAAGAATATTCCAAAAGAATATAAAAATATGTTAAAAGATTTCAAAAGATTTCAAAAATATTCTATTTACTATTTTAAAATATTTTGGTATTTTCCTTATTTATTATATTACGTTTTTAAATCGACTGCTTTACACTATTAGAAACATTTTTTGTTCACAACCTAAACACCTGTAGTGCAAAAACACCCGGATACTCTTAGTAAAATAGCTCCCCATAAAATTGTCCTAGAAAAAACTTTTATTTATTTTCTTTGTTAAGAATTGGCTATCGGGTCTATAAACAAAGTTATAGTAAAAGTAAGTAGCTAGGGGGTGCACTCGCAAAAATTTAGAAAATGATGTGTGATAAAATATAGAGTGAGTTTTATTCATCGTGAGGTAAAATTTGTACCAAATTATAATTTTTAATGTAATGTAGGATGCTTTAAAATCAAATAAAAAATATTTTGAGAATATATTTGGAGAACAAGCTTTAGAGAGGCTCGGTTGTTCTTTTTCCGACAGTTTTGCCATTACCGTTGTTGTTGCCAACGTTAGGGGATCCCCTATTCCAAAAGATGACGGGCCCAGGCCTTATAGATTCCAAGTTGTATGCCATTGGTTGTGGTGCTCATAGATTCAATACTAAACAGTCGTTATTGGACATTGTAGGCTAAGCAGTCTATTTCTCATCTATTGCCTACACCAAGAAAAGGAATATTTCCAATTATGTAATAGCCCCCAATTAAATACCCTTTGATTGGTTACCATTTAGAAGTATATGTGCCCCTCCCCCCCCCCCCCCTTCACGATGAAATCTGCTTTGATTTGTATGGGGGTGGTACAAAAGACCAAATAAGCATTGTTATAAGGTATATGTACCCATGATTGCTACTAATAGAAATTCAACATGTTTATTACTATTATTGAACATATGTTATTTTATTGGATCGTTATTGGAAAATGGAGAAGGATTCTAATGCACTTTAGTATTTATTATTTAGACATTGTATGAATTTGTTATGAATTTTCAATTTATTGCATATAGGTGTACAAATAACCGACCCTAGGTTCTCTTAGGCTCTCATGTTCTGATTGTGTACATCTTGTGTATTCAATATTTAGTTTTTAGCGTCGCTCTTGGGTCTAAATGTAGGGGTTGCATTTGAAGCAAAGATAATTATGGGTGTACATACCGGCATAAAAGATCATACACTCAACCCTTTCCAATGCTACACTCTATAATTGCACATTCATTGTATATCCTTAGAACTTGTCATGTTGGATGCACATTGCATTGGACAACTTTCACATGGCAACTTGTAAACACATGTGAATGCATTTAGATACTCATTTGTCAACTCCAAACACTATCATCAAAGAGGGTTTTTTAATTTCCAAATGCCATTACTTTGAGTTATCTTTGCTTTGTTTGGTATTGAATATTCTTAGTTCATCATTTCTCACATCCTAATTTTATAAGTATCATACCATTCTATAGGAGTTCAAAAATTTTCACTCTTTGCTATTGTGATGAGAGAACCTCCTATCATCCATGACCTCACGGATGAAAATTGTCTCACCCTTCCAATCTACAATATATCTTTCAAATATTCTTGAAAAATGAACACAAAAAAGAATAAAAATGCCCTACGAAGGGGAGAAAAAAAAGGATTCTTATCAATGTAGAGCATGGATGTTGTACAATACAAGATTCATGAAGAACGTTATGGTCATTGAGTTGAATTATCATGTAGATCAACCAAATTATTTTTGGCAAATTTTTGCCAGAATATTACCTGGTTTTGGAAGTGGCTATTTTTACACAAGAAAAAATGGTCAAAAAAGTGGATAAAATCACCAAAGTCTTCTCCAAAAATATATATTTAATCGCCAATATTTAGATGAAAATATTTATGATAGATAATTTGATAGATGAATATATATATATATATATATATATATATATATATATATATATATATATATATATATATATGTATGTATGTATGTATGTATGTATATATATGAATGTATGTGGATGATTCTAACCTGACTACATTCCAAGGTGCTTGTCGCTCTACCCACAGAAAAACAAAAAAATTGGCTGAGGTAGATTTTTGTGTGAGTACATTGTTGTAGCAAAGATATTTTATTCTTATTGTCCGATCCAGCTGTAAGTTTCATTATTTGGCTCACTTCAGCGATGCTGACGTTCGCCAGTAATTGACTACTATCCCATGGCATGGGAATTTTTATAACAAAGTGCTTCATAAGTTCATATGTTTGGAATGGCTTTGACTAACAGCGCTTTGATCGATGCAAAAGTCCTTATAAGTTCCAGGGGGGATGTATCTCACAAGTGCAAATACATTTGTGGCCAAATATTTATTGAAAGTGCATTTGAATCCACCCACTATGGCACATGATCTCGTCGGAAAATAAAATGGATGGATAAGCAGGAAATTCGCATGATAAGATTCAATAAGGTACTGTATGTACACCCAAAATGGAACCCATCTCCAAAAGCAAAGCAGTCCCTACAATTGAACCTAAAAGCAACAGTAAAATCTAGGTATTGAATGCACAAGATGTACACAATTAGAACATAAGAACCTATGAGAATATGGGATTGATTTTTAGTACTTCTATAAACAATATTTTGAAAATTTATGATTTGTTCATACGGTGTTCAAATAATGTATGTTACTGACAATATAAATATTTAGGGAATGACAATCCACTCAACCAAAGGCTTCAGAGGTGATGTATTCTTAGTCCCTCACTTTGTTGAATGGAAAATGAAAGAATGGACCCAATTGTAATCCTCACAAGTGCTTCATCCAAAACTAGCATTAGATGAGGACTTGTGCCTTTGGAAGGCTCCAATAATGTGATTAGCTGAAATTAGATCTGATGAATAAAAAAGTAATAAAAAACCAAAGTCTAATGTGATGTGGATAGTTATTGGAGCTTAGTTAAAGGCTTTTAAGGATTAAAGACAACCATCCATAGAATCATTATTCAAATTCCAATTTCGATCTTGTAGATGAGTTTCTTGCCTTAAATCTAATTATATTCCAATTTTTATTGAATATAAACTTGGCATTGAATATTTTATTGTAGTTACAAGATCTATAGCCCAAACTACACTACATGGTATGTTCACTTATCAAATTTTCAAAAAAAGGACCTATATTTTGTATAGAAAATATATTGTATGATTCTTCATTGTCACTAAACCTCTTCCAAACGGTTTAGATCTTTTGGAAATTATTTTATAATTTTTATGGTTATTTAAATGTTTAACTTAAAAAAATACAATTAATTTAATTTTTGAAATAAAAACTATTGGAAATTTCACATTTAATAAGAAATGTATTATTCCATCTACAGAATTTTTAATTTTTAACTTTTTAAAATATACAAAATTATGATGGCTAAATTGTACATAAAACTAATGGTGATTTTTCACAAGTACCTCAATTGGTTTTTTAGATGTGCTCCTCCAAGGTTTACATGGCATGTAATATGATCTTTTCAGAATTAATATTTTACTAGTTTTTAAATTACTTTTTTGACATTCAAGTTACTTTTATTGCCTTTAATTTGAAATTTTCTGACATAAAAGAGGTGGCCACAAACTTAGTAATGTGGATGACCCAATAACCGACGTGTACTGTAAACCAACAATATCTTCAACAGGTGTTCATTGAAAGCTTCGAATTCTATATAAATACTAGATTTGCGTGAAAAGCTTTAAAGTGTTGGGTTTATGGGCCATCTACTATAACACAATTTCACTTTGCTGCAATGGATTGGAACTAGTGTAAGGAGGATAATGGTCAAAAAAATATCTTGGATTTGTTGAATTTGAGATACCTGCAGGTAGAATAAAAGTAAGGGTAGGATCTCAAATCTAGGAAGGGGCTACATTCTAAGTACCTACAAACAATATTAGCCCATCCCTGGTTGGAACGTGAAAGGGCTCCAGGGCGGATCGGAAGTGTGATGACTACTGATGAGCTCCAACTGTAATGGCCGCTACTCAGATCTCAGCTCGACACTCCTCGCCCCATTACAGATTTTCCTCATTCTTGAGTAACATATGATTTCATGCAGGCTAATGAAATGCATTGCATCTCCCATCCTCATGACACAACAGTTGGGAGCTCATGCATCTTGACTGCTTGAATCTGGATTGTGCAATTGAATCACAATTTTCGGACGTAGACCGAAAATGTCGCCAGTTGCTCATCAGTTTCCAGTCCTCATGTATTTTAGGATTAGGTTACATGGTAGGTGTTGAGATCAGTGGCAGGTTCTCAGCAGACTCATGAGCCATGCTCTGCTTCCAGAATTATACTGAAAAGACATTCAAACACAAAGAAGCAAAGCAGGCATTACCATTCTTCTCCTGAGCACTGCGATCCATTGTTGAAGAGGTCCAGCTTGATTGTTGAAGCTTTGCAACGATGGCGTTGGATGCAAAGAGAAACAACCTGCTGAAGGAGAGATGCATTGAGCTCGAGTTCAAAGTCAATAAACTCGGTAAATCCCGCATCTCCTACTTGCTGAAAAATTTAGGGCATGGGAAGCGTCCGGTGGGAAGAAAGTGGCGAAGACCTGGTTGAAAGTCCATATCTGTCTGATTCTCAAAAGGGTGGATAAGCACATCAAAATGAGAATGCCTGGGTAGTAGCACGTAGACCGCGAACATCGCCACAGAATTATCAAGGAATCCGGAATGTTTTTGTTTTACGAGACAACGTAAAGCGAGAGTGATCACCGCACCAATGCTTAAGATATATAGGGAAAGGTGTGTCACCTGCTGGCGCATATACTCAAGGGGAGGGCATCTTTCGTTTTCCTTTTTGCAGGAATCGTTGGAAGAGCCTACTGGGAGGCATCGCAAATCAAGCTCCGGCGAAACCGCATGTTAATCAGGGCAGCACGGACCACCAACATGTTACTGCATTCCGCCTTGCAGCTACTGCAAGCGAAAGAGCTGGCCTCCCGAAAGGAAGCAGCAGGTCTAGAGGGTGTGCGTAAACAAGCTGCGACTTTACGAATAGAGTTTGATGGGGAAAGGGCCAAATCGATTGCTCTGCAAATACAGGCAAGTAAGATCACTGGGTTAATGGCAGAGTAAACAGTGGTGATATTAATTTCTACGCTTAGAAAACCAGGATGCAGGATAAAATTCACAGGCCTGAAGATGTTTTGATGGGATCACTTACCGTTGTTTTTCCCATTGCAGCTGCAAAAACAAATGACAGAAACCAGGGCCGCAGAGATTGATTGCGCTGATGTGCTGGATCCCAACACACCTATCATGGAGAAGATTCGCCTTCTGGATGCCAGGCTTGTGGCTATCTTTGCAAAGACCAAGGACACTCAAATGGTTGAATCACATTTCGAAGACTTGTTGAAGCCCATGCGAGAGGAGAAAACGATATTCCAAGGCCAGGTACCATGGCCATTGCGACATTTCTGCATGGATATGGCCACAAGTTCTTGTCAGAGCTAGGTTTCGCAATTCCAACTCATGACCTAATAATTCTTCTGTTTGCAAATGGCAGCTCGACAGCTTGACAAATGTCATAGACATGAAGATGCATCAGATTATGCAACTTCGGATGGTTGTATTCGACTGCAACAAGTCGCGCTTGCAAGCAAAGAAGGAGCTCGATGATGTAGGTGAGGCTTAACACTCTCTATTTTTGCATCCATACTATCTATAATTCCAAACATCAAAACAAAACTTGGAACTAATGCAGGATATTAATCTATGTCCCTGCAGTTGATCGCTCTATGGTTTGCTGGCCAGCGGCAGTTAATAGGCCCCGATTTGCAAAAGAAGATACTAACAGCAGTCCGGAAGATCAAAATGGTGATGGACGTTGACAGTATGCGAAGCATGTACAGTCAGTACTTGTTCCAACAGAAGCAAGTTGTTTATCTAGAAGCAGTGAAAAAGGATCTCCAAATAAGTCTATCGCAACTAAAGAACACGGCGGAGATTCCAAAGGTAACAAAACTCCTCAAATTTACAAACACAACCATAGCCGCACTAATGCTTAACACCACACCGGCCAAAAAAAAAGCGGTGCTCAATCAAGAAGCTCTGTTTCTATCCGCCATGACTACAAAAATTCCGCTCAAACCTAGAAATCACATACATAAATTCCTTCCTTGATCTTTTATATTTTATCGGTACTTTTTCATTAGAATTTTTTTCTATCCTAGTGACAAGTCACTTTGAGATTTCCTGATGCCATGGAGGCTATTCTCACCTCCATATCCTCAATAAAGCACCTATTTCTACTTGATCAACATAAACTCTACAGGCTTGGGTGAAAGCATGGTAGAGTGGACCAACATTGATCCCTATGAAGAAGCAACAATACAAGGTCGAAAAATACATTAAAATTTTATTTTTTGTAAGAAAAAAAAATTCTAGTAAAATCAAAGACAGTATGTTTAACAAAGTCTCACAAAGAAAATTGAAAAACTCATATTTAATAGTTATTTTTGTATGTTTTAGTGACGTTGAAGTAATCAAAATTGAAAAGGTAGTTTCGAACGAAATTGAAAAGTTGATATAAAACAAGTTGAAAATGCATTAAATATTATTATTTTTCAATAAAAAATTATGATTCTTACTTTGAAACCTTGGATTCGAGTACTTATAAGAACAATAGAGGGCGCCATGAAATTAGAACCAATAGAAAAGACAATTTGATACTCTTTTATAGCCTTTGACCAAAAACATTGTAATTTAAGCAAGGTGGATCAACTTTTTGGTACACAATACCATGCTTGCACCCGCTTATTCTATTCCTTGTTCATTTATATCAGTACTTTTTCTTTAGAATTTTTTTCTATCCTAGTGACAAGACACTTCGAGATTTCAATCTCTCCCTATTCTCACCTCCATTTCCTGAATAAAGCACCTATTTCTACTTGATCAACATGAACAAGATGAACTCTGCAGGCTTACCAGAGAAAAGAATCCTTGCCAATCAATCAAGTGTTCTCGCTGGCGGACAACACGAAAAACGCCATCAGCCAAGCCTCGGAGGATCTCAAGAGCCGGAAAAACTCATACCTGCTGATGCTCATCGTGGAAGGCACGAAGAAGCTGGTGGACAAACTGCACACGGGAAGTGAGGGACTGGTAATGATCTGAACCTACAAATGCCATATCCTTCCTTGACCTCTCAAGAAAAGGGGAAAAAAAACGGAAAGAAAACAGAGCAAGCATCCTCCGACCTAATTAATTCTAACTATTAATTCTAACAAAAAGAGAGAATTTAGTTCAAATAGATTGTTTCATCAAAACAAACAATGAAGGAAGCACGGCAATCGAGTAGACCTCGCAAGAAAAGGAAAAAAAAATAAAAAACAGAGCAAGCATCCTTCGACCTAATTAATTCTAACATATGGAATAATTTCCTATGGCAGGCGGAAAGGGGATTCACGCAACAACTGGACACGATGTTCACATTGGAAAACAGGCTCATCTTGTTGCTCACCGTAAACTTTCGACGCAACTAAACTCCATACTATTTATCATAGTTTTTCTACACTGAAATGTTCTTGTGATTGAGCTCGTGGCGATGGCGGGGATGGAACAGCAATTGAACAAGAAGATGGAGTACTTGACGAATCTGCAAGAGCAATTGCGGAAACAAAAGGAGGACGAAGAAAAGGCCAAATCTGCAGGGGAAGCCCCTCCTCCTCCAAGTAAGCGAAGAAGGATTCACAAAATTTCAAAATTAACCTAAAGGACCAAGAAACCCAAATTGTGCCAAATTGTGCCTCATGCTTTTAGTAGTAGTTTTGAGTAGGTCCTATGCAGACTTCCTTTTGTTCAAATTTATTTGTTGTTTGACCAACACATGATATTGATTTTGGTCATATAAAATTTGGTCCCATCTGAATTGGACTTTTTTCATAATATGATCAATTGAATTTGTCATTTCAAAACAATGAATCCTTTGTCCTTTAGGGGTTAACCTCTACAGTACCAATGATTCATCGTTTAAAATGACAAATTCAATTCATCAAATTGTAAAAAATACAATTCAGATAGGACCAAATTTTCTATCACAACATTGCATGTGCTAGTCAAGAAATGAATAAATTTGAACAATATAGTACCCCCTCAAAACTTCTGAAATATATATGAGACTTAATTTGAGCTCCTTGGTCGTTTGGAGGTTAACATTTTTCACTAATGAAGGAGACAATATTAACCCCTAAAGGTCCACAAATTCATGGTTTTAAAATGACACATACATTGTGAAAGAGAGTGAAACAACTTTAGTTTTTTTTTTGAAACTGACGTACGTTACAACTATGTTCGTTTAATGTCATGGCTCATAGAGAAATGAAAGTGACACATGTTTCTATTATGAAAAATATAATTCCTATGGGACCAAATTTTATATTACTCAAATCAATAAAGAACATTGCGTGTATTGGTCAAAATACAAATAAACTGGAGGAAGGAAAAAGTCCATATAGGACTTATTAAAGCTGCCAAAAAATATATGAGGTTCAATTCGGCCTTTTTAGTCTTTTAGGGATTAACCTATGATTGCCCAAGGTTAAGATAAAAGTTGTAGTTCATGACCTACACAAAAAGGTGATTTAGTGTGGCCTTCAAATTAGTGTGGTTTTTAAAGTTATTTCTATGACGTCTTCAGATTTAGATGTAAATTAGTACGGTGATTGAAATAGTGCAGACCGCATTAAATTCCCTTGTTGGTATAATAGTCACCTATGATAAATTTCAAAACATATTTTTATAGTTTAAAATTTTATGACATGATTGATGTTTAAAAATGTATGATATGATAGTTTAATGTATGATGATAAAAATAAAATTAAAAAGGTTAATAAATAAATCAAAAAATGTTTTTGAAAATTCAACCATATAAATGGCAAGCCCCAATTCTTTGTTGCAATCTTTCCCGCAATCATTTTTTACAATTTAAGTTAAAAGAAGTTGTAAAAGTTGTACATAAATAGAACTTAAACTCTTAGGAATTTAAAAGTTAGAGTAAAAAAAACATCAATATATTCTCTAATATATTAAAATAGAAATTTATTTGATAATAAAATTCATAAGACAATGCTGTTAAAGTCTTTTGTGATTGTTTTATAGGTATAAACTTTTTAATATGAAAACAAAAACAAAAACTTGAATTTACACCGAGTCTAAAAAAAACTAGAGTTGTTTTTTTTGACACTATTTGATATTTATATTGTCAAACGTTGAAAAATATATTTAAATTCATTAGTAATTGAAAAAAATTGGTTTCACAATAAAGAGTAAAAGCTTATAAAATATTGAAGTTGTTTGTGAAAAATGATAAAGTATTGATATTGAACTTTGTCCAAATTGATTTGTTTTAGGTATGTTCTCCCAAGATGATGAAAAAATCAAATATGAAGGGCACACAAAGAAAACTTATGAAGAGATTATAGAAGCAAAAGAAAACAAAAAAGATAAAAAGCCAAAAACACCTCCTAAACAATCACCATATTAAAGAGGCAATCGTGTTCAAATTTTGTAGATCCTAGATTTAATGAATGCATACTTAAATTTGTTGTAGTTGTAGTAGTTATGAAGTTTATAGCAAATATTGTAAAAAAAATCATCAAAAGAGAGCATATATGAAAGTAGAACTATAGTGGACAGCTTGGTATTGTTATTGATTATGGCATTGTACTATACATAAGGTTGTAAAAGGTAAAAATAATCTACAGTGGTTAAATCATGAGGCTTTGATGGAACAAAATTGTAAAAATTACTTGTATAAACACTCAATTTTGAACACTTGGAGAGTTAAAATGAACCCTCACATTTTTAATAAATTTTATAGTACAATACTATAGGTATATGAGTGTGTGTATATATTATTTTAATTTATTTTTAATGAAGTCAAGCTAATTTGCGCGTATACCGTAGATGGAAAGCAGGACGGCAAAAAATATTTCTAAAAATAAATGTCAACAATTTTGAAAAATGTTTTTTTCATAAGAAGTTTTTATGTATAGTGAAAGGAGAATATGTTGGGATATTTTTTGATATTATATCTTTCAAACCATTTTTTTGGAAAAAAAATTCCCAACTGAGTTTTTCAAGAGCACTTTTAAACTAAGATTTTTAGAAATTTTGGGTGAATCACTACAACATGAAATGAGGTATAAAATTTTCATAAATCAGTTCCCTTTCTAATTGGTTCACACATGCTTGAAGCTAACTTCCCATAAATCTATATAAAAAAAACCACACTACAAAAGTGCATGACACAAGAGGAAACGGAGTTTTCTTTTGTACGTCAAGTGAAATATGCTTAGTTGTACAGTTAAAGTTGATCCTTAAGCATCCACACTACAATTACCTGGTCAAACCTCATCAATTCCTCACATTTTAAAATATATTATATTTTCTAGTATTTTTTTTCATATAAGGTATTTTAAAACCGATTTACCCTGATTTTTTCGTAATTATTTAAATAAAAATAAATTTTTAAGATTTTTCAAAGTTCTTTCTTGTAAAAATCATAGTAATTACCAAAATACCCAAAATAGTATGAAATTTTAAGGAAAAATGTAAATTATAGTGATGAACAACAAGATGTAGGTGGCATGCTTCTTGAGCTTACATAAAAAGAAATTCAATAGAAAACTTGTTTCTGCAGTGTATATTAGAATTTTAGGATTTTGAGCTTTGAATTTCTGTAAAAAAAACACAATTTTAACAATTTTGAAGAATGGTAAATTGGACTAGAAAGTAGAAGAAAACCCCCAAACTTTCTTAGTTGGGACCATTTTCATTTGAAGTTAGGAACTAGGTGAAATCAACGTTTGACTGAAAAAACTACCAAACATGGCCCCACGGGGCTCCTTGCACGGGTAGGGGTTAATGGAATATATTTCATTTTGTTTCTCATGTAACTTTTAGAGGTGACCAAACTCACTATCAACTTCCAACCTCAATATCTATTAATCTATACATCCAATGGTTAAATTGATTAAAATTATAAATCAAAAGGGGTTTAATTAGTCTCGAATGGTTCAATGTACTCCATTGATGATTGAATATACTAATTTATAGGAGGTCAAAGGACCTGTCAAAAAAACATATATACAAAAAGAAAGACTTAACGGATAATTCTATTGCCTTTGACATATGCCTCCTACTATAACGTTCCGCTAATGAGAAAACATTTTTGAGATTGTATCAATTGCAAGAACTTGACACCTTCTCAAAGGCCACCACTCTCCACAATCGTCATTAGTAGTGCAAAGAGCAACAGAGCCTTAGTTATTTATGTGATATATACCCAAAATCATACATTTAGCCGGTGAATTATTTATATATATATATATATATATATATTTTTTTTTTATATATTTATATATTTATATTTATATTTATATTTATATTTATATTTATATATTTATATATATATTTAAATATATTTATTTATATATTTATTTATATTTATATTTATTTATTTATATTTATTTATATTTATTTATATTTATTTATATATAAATTTTTTTAAATGCACAAATTCAATTTACAGCTTTCACGGTATATGCATCAAAATCACAGTATATGCATCAAAATCACAGTATATGCATCAAAATCAGTTTTGTGATTTTTGGGTTAATTTTTGTACTTTTTTAGTTTATTAGAAAAAATAAACACACTCTTTTCTAAAAAGTACATATTTTTATTATTGTTTTATATTTTCCATTTTTAATTTAATCTTATTTTCATATTTTAACTTTTGTTTTTTGATATAAGAATTTCCAGTTTTTTAATATAGCCGATTTTCCTAAATTTGTAGCTTTTTCTTTTCAAAAAAATATTATTTTATACAAGAATCCTACAAAATTTTCAATTCTCAAAATTTTCATTTTTTATTTCTTAATTTTCTTAGTAAGTTACATTGGTATTTAGTATTTAGTATTAGAACTTTTGTACGGAGTAGTATTTGAACTTGGTACATATAGTATATATTGTATCCTACATTTGAAATTTTTATTTTTTATTCCAGTGACAACCATAGGTCAGAGGTGGTTTAGAAAAATGGTGTTGACGACTATAGGTTCTACTTGTGGTTTTTCAATGGCTGTAGGGTTTGTAAGTGAGCCGGCGAGCCACAAGCCGAGAGTCGATAGTTTTAGGGCAGGGTTTTTTATGATGTAACTTAGCCTTTCACATCCTTGTATGTTCTTCCCATGACTGTTCCATTCCGCCCTTAAAGACCATTATGTGCAGTAACCTAGCCTTTCACGTTTTATTCAAGTTCATAAGCCTTTCACTTCGTCACTGGTGGTGTGGAGAGAAGCGGAGCCCTAGTTTTCAAATTTTATTTTTGAAATTTGAAATTTGAAATTTCTTTTTGCTTCGAATATCCTATTTCTCAAATATTGAATTTTTAATGTTTTTATATCTCAACATTTGTTTGAATTCATTTTTTTATTTTGCCCATTTATTCACTTTTCCATTTGTTTTTTCAAGATGAAACAACCCAAATTCATTTGAGGTCTTTTTACATAATACCAACCAATTCACTTGGTGATTTTGTGTGAGGCGTTTGTGCTCTCTTCATTTTCTTTGGCGCATTTGAAATGGCAAGTGTATGTGGCTTTTTTAAATCACTTTTTAATTATTATTTTTAATGCTTTATCAAAGTTCTAATTTTAATTGTGTTTTGCTAATATTATAATTTTAGAGCAAAACCACCCCGTAGTCGCACAAATAAACCCTATATTCATCAAGTTTTAATAATAAATCCTCTAAATCAACTCCAACCTAAAGCCATTCTAGGATTTTATTTTTATTTTTTCAACGAAGTTTATTAAATAAACAACCTAGATTTGATCCTTAATATCATGTAGACACAATTACTTATCATCAACTATCTCCCCTAGTCTATTTTATCAATCTCTACCCAAAAAAGTTGTTTGGAATTATATGCACAAAGTGCGAAAGACTAGGGGTGGTCATAATCCAAGTAATTTTTTACTCATATCCTCTTCAAACATACCATAAGACATAGCCCAAAAACTACCTTTTATCCAAGTATAGAGGGATTGGGTAGAAACATTTCTTTAAAAACAGTAACTCCCTTGGATTCTATATATATTTGACCATTTGCTCATATAATTTGTCTCCTAGTATATACTAAAATACAATGATGTACTTAAATATTGTAGATAATCAAACACCTATATAGAACACTCCAAAATAAACAATCCAAATGTTCTACCTCGGGGAAGTCACTTAGTGTAAATTTTGGATATACATTAGCAAACAAAGGGTGTTTAATGAGGGGCTATGAAATAATTGGAATAGTCTACTATTTATAGTATATTTAGGATATATTCTAGGAATATTTATAAATTATTCCCAATTTGGTTTTAAAACACTTTATATTACTTCTAAAAATTTATAAATTTTATCTCAAATGAATAAAAAAACATCCTATATTTGTTTTCATGGTTATTTAAATTCTTGACAGTGACTTCTCTGGGTATTCTACTCTCCAAAAGAAACAACACGATGATTTTTATTATTATTTAATTCTTAAAGAAAATATTATGAAAGATCAAATTGAAAATTCAAGCTATCCCAAGTATATAGGGATTAGTGTTTTTTATATATAGAATCTATTTAAGCCTTTATATTATATTATATTTTATTTTAAAGTTAAATTTTGTTATAAAATAGTTATTATGCAAGGAATACCCTTCTTGTTGATGATGTATCAATTTGTTTATTTTTCGGCTTTTTTACAATACATTGTTTATGATAAAAGGTTGATTAATTTTAGAGCATTTAAAAGTTAATGAACTTATAAAGTAACAACTTTAATATTAGAGCTAAATTTCAATTGCTCAATCATCACATGATTTTTTAAAAGTCTAAAATGTTTGTATTGTTGGTTTTAGCTTGAATTCTTTTATTTTGTAGAGTTGAAGATATGAGTATGATGATATCACATGTGATATCATAATAAAAAGCTAAATAGATTGATGTATCTAAAATGTTTCAAATTATTATTATCACTTTTTAACATTCATAGTGTATAATATTTTTTAAATTGATAAAGAAAAATAAATGAAAGGCGATTGTCAAGGTATATTCTTTGAATTTTTTAACAACTTTAACAAAATTAATTGAATTTCTTCTGTCACTTTTCTACTATTATTAAATCTTCATTTTGGTACATCTCTTGTGATTAATGGTGATTTAGAAGCATCATTGCATCATGATGTACACATGAATCAATGATCCTTGATAGCCTAAATAATTGTTAATTTTTTTTAAAAAAAATCACTAATTGCTTCTCTTATAGATAAAGAAATAGGGATGTTAAAAAGAAGAATGTAGATTAATAATATGGCAGAACTTCCAACATCCTCTTCAATTACTATAGTTTCACAAGATAACATTAAAGATGAAGATTCTTCTAAAGTAACAGAGATGAATACATTATTGGAATATGTAAGACTAATCACTTACTGAAAAATGTGTAGCATCGTGTTTTCATATTTATATGCTTCATTGCCTTCAACTTTTTTCCATGATAACTTCAAAAAATGCTGCATTAAACAAGTGAAAAATAAATCAAATATGTTTTTGACTTGAAATTAACTTATACCTAAAAATACGTGTGATTGAGTGCATTTTTTAATGATTTATACTTTGCTATCAATTCTCGTCAATCAATTAAGCTCAAAAGTACGATATTACAAGGATTGAACGATAGGATCCAACACAAGATCCGATATTACAAAGATTGAATGAATCCAGATCAGAGCTCCTTAGCCATGTAAAAAGCTTGAAAAAGGTCAAGTTCTAAATATAGTAAAATTTACAAAATTCAAATAGTTCATTAATTAATGCTAAAATATGATATTGTATGTGAAATAATTTTAAAAACTATGCTAACAATTTTAATGTGTACAAGATGACATTGTCCAACTATTAAAAGCTTAATTTAACTAAGAAATCAATAACTATTTCATTCTATAGCTTTAGAAACAAACATCATGAAGTTTGATGTAATTTTTTATGCTCAATATTCTTAATAGGAAAACTGGTTTTTTATTTGGATTTTTCTTGTTGAAATTTATTGGATATATAATATAATTTGCATTTGTATTATTAAAGATTAAACACTATTATTTGTATAGGATCTTCAAGATTGGCAAGGGAAACTGGATATAGAAGTCAATTCCTATAATGATGTGAATTGTTTAATACTCTTATTAACATTGTATGTTTAAAGTATTAGATTATTTTAAAATGAAAGTCTTAGGAGCCAATCTTTAAAGTTACTGCAATGTTGACAATTTGATAACAATTCTTGTTTTGAAAAATTAAAAAATTGTACAAATGGTTTCAATATGTTTACCAACAAAAAAATATTAGTTTTAGATAGTATATTCTTTAAGATATATTTGCAACATCAAAATTTTACACATTTATGTTTGTAGGAAGATATTTTCTAAAACTTACATCAAATATTAATGAAAATTTCAAATGATCGTTTTTTGTTTTTTTTTGCAATTACTACAGGATGTTGGTGATTTAAATGGGTTCCTTAACACAGATGTTGATCAACTTACAAATGTGAGATTGTATATATATATATACTATTTTATAAATTAAAACAACATATTAAACTTTATCTGTAGTTTGATGAATAACAGATAGTAATTTTGTGAATTTTTTTCATCGAATCAATTCTAGATTATTTATATTAGTGTTTGACAATGTATGATTCTTTGAGTAATACTTTAACAATGTGTAAATTTTTCTCTTTTTATTCTGGCTTTTAGCTATTTTATGATTGAATATTATAGATAAATTTCATTTTGTAAAAAAAAGCTAGAGGCATAATTTAAATCTATAGTATTTCTAATTGTTAAAGCAAGATGTATAGTTTAGTGCTTTTGCCCACTGCAAGGGTTATGTGAGCAAGTAAAAATGCCATTGCTAATATTCTATAATATTCTAAATTAATTATTTGATTACGATAACTGTTTATTTATTTATTTTAGGAATTTCAAGAATTGAAAAACACATTAAAAGAACAATTGGCAGTTACAACATCAAAATTGATTGATCTTGTATGTAATTTCTATCCACATCATCTTCTTTATATAACATATTGGTAAAAATTTATTGATCTTTGATTTATATCCATTCAATAGCCATAATGGCCTTTGCAATGGTTTGTGATAATTTTAAAAAAAATACAAAAATCAATCAATGTGAATTTGAGGCATCGAAAGATTTTTATAGTTGAGAATTTATTTTTAAAATCTTTCAGGTATTTTCTAAAACTAATTCTCAATGTCACAAACGTCAAATGCCAACAAAGATTGGAGATTTCTAATGTTTTTGTTAAACTAGCCTAGTTTTGATAATTTACATGAATGTGTGAAGTGTTTATAAAATTTTCTTCTATAAAATTATTTTTAATAATTCATGATATTGAAGTTTTACCTCATAAAATCGTATGTATATTTTTTCAGTTCAAAATTTTTAATAGCATTTAAATTTATAATCATCCTTATAAAAAATAATTTTCACAAGCTATAATTATAGATTTGTATATAATGTTGATATTTCAAACTGATATAATTTTTTTTAAATCAAAATTTATTTGGATATAGTATTAGAAATTTGGGTTGTAATGGTCTTACTTATATTCAATGCTAAAAGAATTAAAAGACAACATAGGTTCAATACATTAAACTTTAGTGTAAATGTGCATTTTTAATAAAATTCATTGTTTAAATATGTAAGTATTATTGAAATTTGAAACCATTTCTACAACTTTGTTTTAAAAGTTGAGCAAGCACATTTCATTCAATATCGAGTTCAATATACATAAGTGCAAAAATATATAATCACTAGTAGGATTTTGGTCCTTTGTAAATGGTCTTCTGTTACTTAAAAGGTCCAAAACGATTTTTTTTTAAAATGAATTCAATCACAAAGGACCATTTAAGTCACAGAGGATAAGTTATAAAGGACCAAAATCCTACTAGTGAATGTATTGTATCAATTTTAAATATTTTAGATAATTGTTTCAATATTGATTAATTATGAAAAAATCAAAGAACAAAAATTTTAGATTTGATTTTTATGTTAATAAAATTCATCATACCATCTAAAATTTAAAAATAGTATTAATCAATAGAGACATTTTCAAAGATGGCTAAATTGCATTTTTTTTATATTTATATCTTGAAATTGTCTTTCAATATTTGACAACTATAAACTAAAATTTATGTTAATTGTCCAGGATACCTCTATAGTTGATTGTGCACAATATTTGGAAGGTCTAAATGCAAATTGTGAATTTGAAAAGTCATTATTCGATGATCTTATAGCTGATCTAGGACTTCAGGTTAGACATTATAGTTCAACTTCTTTTGTTATAGTTGAAGAATTTGTAATGTAAACTATAGAAACAAATGATTTAAATTTTTATTTCTAATAATAATTCAAAAATAATTTTATTAAATGGAAACATTGATATTTGCAAATTTTATTCTTAAATTGAATAAGAAAATTCAAAGTTGGCATGATTTAAAAAAAAATCGTTATACATAATAGAATGGATGTTCTAAAATAAACTTGTTGGATAAATGCTCTTGGAATATTATTGTAGATCTACATCAAAGGAGAAATACCAGAAACCTTTGATTTTTCTAAATCAAATGTACCGGTAACCACGACAACATCAGGAGTGACTATAGAAGAAGTTGATGAACCACTTAAATAGGGCTTTAATCCTTCATTGGCATGTGTATTAAATAATTTATATTCATCCCTTTAAACTTTGTTTTCATTAATTTGGAAATTTCTATGAAAATAAATATAATATCTCTAATCCCGAAATCAAGTTGAATTTGAATTTGAACAATCATGATTTCTACTCCAAACTTTTCCAAGTGATAAAAATTATATGTTTTTTATTTTTTTACTATATATAATAAAATTTGAGAATTTTAAAAAATTAAAGAAAATATATGTGCATTAATTATACTATGTCGATGATTTCAAAATTGTAACCTATCTAACCCATGTGATGTATTAGGAATATGAAAAATCTATTTTGATGAATTTTTAAAATTTAAACGCTTCTAAATCGATTTGACAAAGATCTATGATGTTTTTTACATAATTCAATTGTAAAAATATTTTCAAATTATTGAGCTTAACATTTTCCTTTTGGACATATACATCCAAAAAAAATCATTTTTTTGCAAATATCATATAGTATAATTTATTTAAGCTTTATCCAAAACAAATAGAAATTTAGGGATTAACCTATATATGTGTTGACATCATGTGATATGGGGCGTTTTCATGGTACGGGTGAGTGAAAAAGTAGTCCAAAGTGATGGATTTTTTGAGAAGATGACTTTGAAAAATTCTAGTTAATTTACCGTAAATGATGGATGTACGAGATTTTGAATGTTTAGCGGTATGATGGATATCCACACAATGATATTTTTGGCTCGGTTTATTTTTAGATTAATGCTCCGCTACGACCATATTAGTAAAAATACACAATGTAGTGTTTTAACTAAATGTAGTGTAGAATAAACTATATATAATTAGAATTTTATTATTCAAATTTTTATGTGGTCTAATGTGATTAGATGTTGAATAATTACAAAGTTATTATCTAAAATTAGAATCCTTCCATTCTATGATATTTAATAAGCCTCGAAAACCTAAGAATGGAAAAATGTGCAAGATCTTGAAATTCGAATGAAGTGTTTGTTTTTTAAAACACATGTATATATGGTGATTTACTGAAATATGAAATTTTTATTGCAAAAATAGTGTGGGAAGGATAAAAACCATTATAATATCGTTTTTGCGGCAAACAATTTTTTGTACGTTGTTATTACAAATCAAATTTAATGCATCAAAGATGAATAATTTTGAAAAACAAATTTGATGGACATCATAATTAGACGAGAAGAAAGTTGTAATTGAAAATACTTTCTAATTAAAGACATTTTTACCACTACATCCACTACATTCATTACTTCAGAAAGTAGTACTTGATTTTAAGGCCAAACAGTCACCTGTACGATGAGAACGCCTTGGAGAATGCCCTATGCCAAATTTGTATAATATGATTAAAAGATGTCTATTCTAAATTTTATTTTAATATTGTCAATACTTCTATTTTATATGTTGTGCAAACAATAGTTTCAAGGAATTACATTAGAAAGTCACCTTTTGAACAAGTGATAAACATCAAACATCTTAAAGAATTTGTGAAACCAAATATTGATTGACAATGTTTATCACGTAAGTAATATTTTTTTAATCTTTTTAAAGAGAAGACAATATATCATTTGGCTTAGTTAAATGATAAATGGTATATTTACAAAAGGTAAAAATTATGTTGATTAATAGCAAACTTTAAATTTTAATGGTCGTTTTGAAAAATAATGATTTCTATATATATTTGAAGATTTTGAATAAAGTCTTTTTATGTCAATGACAATAGAATTATTCTTTAATTCAAACTCTAGTTTTTATGTTGTACTTTTCCTTTGAAGTCTTATAACTTGGTGTATTCAATCATCAATGGAGTACATTGAATCAATATTAATTAATTGAACTCTTACGGATTCAATTTTTCAATCAATTCAACCATTGTATGTATAGAATAATAGATATCGAGGTTGGAAGTTGATAATGAGTTTATTCAACAATAAAAGTTACATGAGAAACAAAGTGAAATATATTTCATTGGAGTGCATGCAACCTTGCAAATCCAAATGTACATTCCATTTAAACCCTTCCCAAGGTATAGAAGTCTTTCCTAATCCATCTTGTGACCCAAAGACGAAGATTGAATGAAATAGAGCATGAAACTCAATAAATCTACTTTATAATTCAATAAGAGCATGTCTTTCACCTATGGTACATGGATACAATTAAAGTGGAAATCCAATCAAAAGCCATATTTGCATTAAAAAAGGGATGTACTATTCAATGCCCAAAAATCTCAAAGATCGTGACTTGCAATTGTTTTGAAGCATTGACCAAATGCTTGCATCTAATTGATCTTGCGGGGTATGCGCAAGAGAAAGAGTTTTTTTTTGTAAAAACAAAATGGAATGACTTTGGTAGTTGGTCAATGTCATTAAAAACTCTTGTAAACAAGTGTGGCATTTGAGAAAATACACAATGGTGGATGAAATGATAATACTATAATAGGCTACAAGGGATCATATTGCCCTTCTCACTAGTATATGCCCAAAAATAAGGAATTAAAGTTTGATGTAGGGTGTATTCAAGCTAATAGGAGCCAAGGATGCACCCTTAGGGGTGATTTAGAGAGTCCGTTGCAGAGATCTTAGAGACAAAAAAAATCATGATTTTCATCCAAAGATTTTCTTTTTATAATAAACTGGTTTCAATTTTCATTCACAAAATCATCATTCTCATTCAAAAATCCCAAAATTTCTACCAAAATTTTATTATTTATCATTTAGAAAAGCCTTTAGAAGGTCAGTAAAAGGATTGATGACAAAGCTTTTTTAGTGCTTTTAATATCAAAATATTTACAATATCGCTTTCATCTTCTACTATGTGTTTTATATACATGTTGCAAACATTAACAAATCATTTTCCTTTCCAATAACAAATTTTACATTAAAAACACTTTAAAAACACTTAAATCAAACACTTTAAAAACAATCACATTAAAAACACTTTAAGAACTCTTAAAAAACACTTAAATCAAACATCACATTTAAGCCAGCTCCTAGGTACTAGCTTGAATGGACCTTGCATGGTGAACCCAAATCTAAAGTTTGTATCAAATTTTGAAATTTATGTAGAGGAAGCTCAAATAGTAAAGGATGCCTAACCATTGGCCACAGAGAATGATCTACAACAACTCATGGTGTAGTTGTGGATTTATCAATACAGTATAAAGAAAAGGATCATGTAATTATCATCGATAACTATTTTACTTCTATTGATATTTTCAAAGAGAGGGTGTACATTCCTTTTGGCGTTGAAAAATATTACTAAAGCATTTAACAAAAATGTAAATGGCACGTTAGAATGGAAGATTCATAGGTCACATACAACTGGTGCTCTTCTTTTCTACAAATGTCCAGTCATTACAACTATTAGCAGAAATTCTGATAACAAATGTATTTCATAGAAATGGAGCTACTAGATATACAATCTATACGTTGCTAATTCACCTCAAATACATGATGCACATCCAAGGTGTTGATGTAGTGGACCAATTGAGAACATCTTATTGTTGCCAAAGCTTGTCATACAAGTGTTGGCATTGTGTGTGCTTATTTATATTGGACATGACCATAATGAACATGTTCATCATATATTTAAGAATATGGGAACTAAAAAGATCCATGTTGACAAATGATCTATTTACAATTCAAAAGAGAACTATGTGAGCATATTCTACGAGGATGGGAGAAAAGGTGTTCAACGCCTTGTAGCAACGTATATTGTTCCTTGTCAACTTCTACTTTGTGGGGACTTTTTTTTAATTTGTAATGATGGTGTTACAAGGCTAAATTTATGTTGTTGAAATTGCAATAGTACGTAGATGCGTTACAAAAAGAAGAATGTTTTCAACAACATCACAAAAATTTCGCTCATCAATGAGATTGACGTGCAAGTATTTTTGGCACACCTCTAAGTTTGTAATTTTTTTGTTTTACTTCTTCAAACTTAGCTATGTGGATTTGTAGGATGATTTTTTTTTTGTTTATCCCAACAAAGAAAATGCAAAACATGATGTTTGAAAATTATTTATACGGTCAAATTTTCAAAATTAGTTTTTGCTTAAAGACATGAATAGAGAGTTTTAAGGTTTTACTTATGTATTATTATCGCCTACCATTTATAGTTGGTTAAAAAATTTAACTTAGGATAATGTGTGTAAATTGCTAAATGCTTTTTTCCAATTATTTAGTATTGTGGAGAGGTTTCAAGTTGCAGTCAAGTGTGGACTCAAAATGAAGGCCAAATAGAAGTCTTGGTGTTTAGAAAGGCCGGAGATGCATTACAAAATGAAGGAAGAGAGTAAGAGTTGTCACGTCGTGAGGAAAGGGCCGTGAATTTGTGCTCCTTGATTTTTTGACTTGGAATAGTTGGTGAGAGGATGGACTTTGGTTCCAATACAGAAGTTAGGCGCTCTTTGATAATGCGATGTTAGAGCCGGATGTCCATTTGGGACGGGAACATACAAAAAAGGAGGTACAAGATGAAAGAAAGAAATAAAATGTCAATAAAACTAACATGGAATGAAACGTACCGATCCCAATAATAAAAGTGTTCTAGCATGACATCTACAAAATTGTTCATTAAATGGTAACTTTTTGATTTCTAGTTGTAATGGCAAGATACAGAATATTAGTAAATTGTCAAAAAAAATTCCACTATCCACAAAGATTTTGACAAAAATACCAATAACTTTTAAGCATTTCTATATTTACAAGATTTTTTAACTGCTGTTCATCATTACATCATATGCTCTACACTATCTACTAATTTTAAAGATGTGGAATTAGGCTTAGATTATTTCCAAAATAATAATAATCTAATTTCCTTATTTTAATTTTTTTTTTTTGTTGGCACAAATTGAAAGAATCAATTGCAAGGAGATAAAATACAGAACCAACGGGGCCAAAGGCCACCGGGCGAGAAAACAATTTCCTTATTTTTGTAGTTGGCTATCAGCTTGGTAGGAAAAAAAGAAAAATATCAAGTTTAATGAACACAAATGTACACCTTATGCGCTTTTTCTTTTTTTCAAATTTTTAATTTTTTAATTTTTTTAATGCGAAAATCGAATTTAAAAAAGACTTCATGTTTTATTGATTCTAATCAATCACTTAAAATTTCCGCAAAACAAAATACATCCTATTTATGAATTATCACCTTACTAGAAAATGAAATAAAACAAACCTTTGTTCTAGGTATGAATTTATTCTACAAAGAAAAAATTCTTTTCAAAGATCAATTTCTTTTCAAGGAACGATCGCTTTTCAATGTATAAATAAATAAAATTTAGTAGTTGCTTAAAAAAGCAGAGAGAAAAAATTTATACTCCCTCTGTTCCGAAATAAAAAGCACCTTTTAGAACTAGAAGCAATGTTCCCACGAGTTTTTTTTAAATTTTGGAACAGAGAGAATAACTCTCTAACCACAAATTCGAATCTTTTTTCAAATTTAGGTTGTTTAAAAGTTACAAAAATCTCCACTTTTAAAATATAAAATTTTAAAAAAAATTAAAAATTAAAAATTAAATAAAAGTTTCAAAATTTGCATTCAAAATGACTTATGTAGTAATGCAAAAATCCGTTTTGGGTAATGTAGATCTTTAGGGGTTAATTTGTGCTAATAGAATGTAGAACAATACTCCTTTGTTCCACTAAAAATCCATGTTTTCCTTTGTACATTACAAAAAGAACATGGGATTTTAGTGGGACAGAAAGAGTAGTGCAATTCCTATATTCCCCATCTGGAAACCATCAAAAAAATATTTATTTAAAAATAAAAAAATAAAAACCTTGAAAAAGCCATGTGTCAAACGGTGAGCATGAACAAAATGTGCCACCTATAAATGCACTTATGACCGACTGAAATCCCCTTTGTACTTTGACGTATTTCAATCGTTTGGCTAGCTTACACACGACTAAAGGATTTTGTACTATTTGTTGTTCGCATCCGTTGTGATGATGTGACATGTCATCATCACCGACAGGCCGGACAGACTTTGACAAATAATTCACAAGCGCCATGCCCTTGTTGCAATGTGTGGGCCACTAGTTGAAATATTTTCGACAGGCTCCAGCCATTCAACTTGGCACCCCCAATACCCTGGAGATTTTTACAAGTAAGCTAGTTGGTCACGTTAATTTTCAGAGCACAGTAATTAATTGAAGCTCTCACTGCAACTATGGCACCAAAATTACATCCTTGTGCCCTCATGAATCACGATGCAATTCCCAATTCATATAAATCAATTTGGAGTATTGAATTTGGGGTAATTCATAGCATAATAGAGTAATGCAATGGAGCACTCTTTTTGAAAATTGGATCAAAAGAGAATCTTCACTTAGATTCACTTTTGTAAGTAACAAAGGAATGTCACTTGTATTCCTTAAATTTTGGGACTACATTGCCATTGCCATGTAAGTTTAGTTTCTAATTGTAATTGCATTGCAAAAAGGGTGTTGGCTCCCATCGCTCTATTATGCTGTGAAGTTCATGTCATTTGATGGACACACAAAGAATTAACCCCTAAGCATGCAAGGAGCCCCGTGGGGCCATGTTTGATTATATTTTTCAGTCAAATGCTAATTTTCACGTAGTTCCTAATTTCAAATGAAAATGGTTCCAACTAAGAAAGTGTGGCAGCTATCTTCTACTTTCTAGTTCAATTTACTATTCTTGAAAAAAATTGAAATTGCATTTTTTTACAGCACTTTAAAACTCAGAACCCTAGAATTCCAATATACACTACAGAAAAAAAAATTCAATCGAATTTATTTTTATGTAAGCTCAAGAAGCGTGCTACCTACACCTGGTTGTTCATCACTATTATTAACATTTTAAAAAAAAAAACATATTATTTTATGCATGTTTGTAATTACTATGATTGAGAAAAACTCTGAAAAATCTTACAAAACTCATTTTTATTTAAATAATTGTGAAAAAATCAGTGTAAATGGATGTAACAGTAACTTGTGTGAGAGAAATATGAGAAAAATATAAATGATATATTTTAAAATGTGAGGAATTGATGAGGTTTGACCGGGTAAATGTAATGTGGGCGCTTAACCCTTTAACCCCTAACTGCCTAAGCGTCCATTTTTGGACGATGTACAGATTTCATCCAAAATTTCTCATCCGTCATGCATTTTTTGCAGTGTGGAATTTTTACAGTAGATTCTATGGGAAGTTAGCTTCACACATATGTGATCTGATTAGAAAGGGGATGATTTGTGAAATTTTTATGCCTCATTTCATGTTGTGATTCATCCAAAATTTTGAAGATTTCAGTGTAAAGGTGCTCTAAAATGAATCAACTCATAAAATTAAGCAACCAAAAAATCTCCAAAAATCACTACACTTAGAGTATTATATTTCAACCAATCACAAAAAATTCATCCGTAGATTGTCAATATCTTATTCGTAATTGAATTATAAAATAATTTTGAATATCACGTTTCAAATTTTATACAAAATTATTGGTAATAGCAATCATAGATCTAACCGTATGGATAGAATCTAAAATACATAATGTACAACTTTTATTCATATATCAAGTTCAAAATATCCCTCTAGGTTGCATTTTATAATGCATCTTTGCAAAACTGCCAAATTTGGAGAGGGCTCTAGGCATTTAGGGGTTAACGTCCCAATTCAACACTGTTTTCAAAGAAGTGTTATAAAATGTTTGATGGAAACCGAAAATGAAGTTGATGTACAAAGAAAATTTGTAAATGCCAATGTGAAGATCACATCTGTATGGTTAGATGTATCATATTTATTATTAATAATTTTAAAATAATTTTGCAAGGTTTTCTCTTGAAATTCAATTAAAAATCCCGAATTAACACAAAAAATTTGAAAAATATTGGAATGAAATTGGAATAACATGCACTATGCGATGGTATGGTTTCCATTATTTGATTCTACTTATTTTGGAAAATCATGTCTAAGGTCTCACTTTTTGAACTAAGAATGAAACTTGACATAAACCAATTGTGTTATTTTTCCAGAAATCATGATAACCTATTTTGAAGATCCACACCGTACAAAGGATAGTCAACTTACATAAGAACCCAAAAAAAAATGGTGGATGAAAACTGTCCACTTTGCATGGAAATCAAACAGCTTAAATCTGTTCGTTGTCCAATATATGGACACTGGCGCGCTAAAGGGTTAACCCTTTCAGGCGCCTGTGTCCACATAGTGGACGCTGCACAGATTCAAACTGTTAGAATTCCATTCAAATTGGACAGTTTTCATCCACCAAAATTTCTCATGGTTCTTGTGCAAGTTCACTATTCTTTGTACGGTTTGGATCTTCAAAATAGGTTATTATGATTTTTGGAAAAACAACAGAAGTGGTTTATGTCAAGTTTCATTCTTAGTTCAAAAAGTGAGACCTTGAAGATGATTTTCCAAAATAAGTAGAATGAAATAATGGAAACCATACCATCTCGTAGTGCATGTTATTCCAATTTCATTCCAATAATTTTTTTTAAAAATCCGTCAATTCATGATTTTTAATTGAATTTCAAAAGAAAAGCTTGCAAAATTAATAAAAAAAATATTTAAAAAAAAAATGATAAATCCAACCGTACAGATGTGATCTTCACATTGACATTTACAACTTTTCTTTGTACATCAACTCCATTTTTGGTTTTCATCAAACATTTTATAACGAATCTTTGAAAACAGCAATGAACTGGGACGTTAAAGGGTTAAGGGTTAATAATAGGACTCTGAAATGGCAAGTATGAGAAATAATAAAGAAGATTGGCATCACCCTGTCCACTCTTGATCTTCAGTCTTAAATGGCAAGAGCTTCTCATGTTCACAAGGATTGATATCTCATGAGTATTTAGATGAATATCTCTAAGGAGTTTTTGCTAGATTCAAAAAACAGATGTGATAAATTAGCATAATGGAGGTTAATTTGGTGATGATACACTTTGTTGTTCTCCTTCACACTAAAAAAATCATCAATCCAATGTTGTAAAAGGGGCAGTAAAAATGAGAAATGTATCTTGCAAGCACCATAGCATAATAGAGCAATGAGAGCCAACACCCTTTTGCAATGGGACCACAGTCTAGTTACAATTAGAAACTAAGTTTACGTCGCAATGACAATGTAGTCCCAAAATTCATGGAATACAAGTGACATAATTCCTGCATTATTTTAAAAAGTGAATCTAAGTGAAGATTCTCTTTCGATCCAATTTTCAAAAGGGTGCTCAATTGCATCGCTCTATTATGCTATGACATTTCTCGTCTATGCTGCCCCTTTTACATTGTTGGATCAATGATGCTCTAAGGGTTCAAATTCAAGCACTATGTTAACCCCTAAAGGACCAAGGATTCATGGTTTCAAAATGACAAATTAAATTAGTTGTATTGTGAAAAATGTAATACATATGGGACCACATTTAATATCACTAGAATCAGTGAAGAGCATTGTTGCATGTGTTGGTCAAAAAACAAATAAATTTGAACAAAAGGAAGTCCACATAGGGCCTACTCAAAACTACTAAAAAAACATGAGGCCCAATTGAGGCTTGGTCCTTTGGGGGTTAATTTTGTTAGAAATTAGCATGGCACTAGTAGAAAGGTGCCTCTATCGAGGCAAATGCTGATAGCCCATTCACATACACCAATGTTGCCGCATGCAGGCATGCATCAGGTAACTTCCAGAGAATATGTTGTCAACCAAGAAATATCAAATACGCAATTAGAAATTACTCTAACGCATGACAGAAAGGAACGCAACGCAAAAAAGGAGCATGGCTCTACTTGCGGCATTGTAATGCAGTTGCACAGTGCTTGAACAATAGTTGTAGCAAGAAAAGGCAAGGCTTTGAATATTTTTTTGTTTCTTAGTTTTACCTTCCTCCATTTCGGGAACGCAAATGCAAGTGCGGTAGGGGCTTGGTGTGATGGCCCATTCACATACACCGATGTTGCCGCATGCATGCATGCGTTAGGTAACTTTGAGGGAATCTATTGTCAACCAAGAAATAGAAAATACGCAATTAGAAATTACTCTTAACGCATGACAAAAAGGAACGCAACACAAAAAAGGAGCATGGCTCTATTTGCGGCACCGTAATGCAGTTGCATAGTGCTTGTACAGTAGTTGCAGCAAGAAAAGACAAGGCTTTTAATATTATTTTGTTTCTCGGTTTTACCTTCCTCCATTTCGGGAACGCATATGCAACTGTAGCAGAGGCTTGGTGTGAATGGGCCATGAATGGGCCATGAGACAATGTTGCCTAGTTCTAAACAAGTGTTGCCCCATTTGCCTTGACACAGGCACCTTTTCTACAAGTGTGGTGATACACACCCGGGTAGAGCAGCGAGAGACACGTTCAAAGGGGTTTCTGTGAGTGTTGATAACATATACCTCCAGAGCCGGTAGGTGTTTGTGGCCATCATAATACGGCTGCTGACTTATTGGAGTTTCAAGAGAAATGTTGCACTTTTGATCCTTTGGGTTGAATGCGGCAATCGTGATATTTCTTGGACCACCTCCGTCTGACAGGTTGGCAAGTGGTGGTATAGTACTGCCCATGGTACTATTCCAAAATGTATGAAAATGACGAATTCCATCATAGACCACCAATATTTGTGGCAAGATGTATTGGTCATTTTTTTCAGTTAGAACTGACACCCTTTTTCTGCTGCACTGATTTCATCATATTTTTGTGATTGGAGAACGTCCTAGGTCTCATTGTTTTTGCAACCAAATACTCCCTCCGTTTCATAATAAAAGTCCACTTTTTTAGCATTTTTTTTTCTCCTAGTTTTTGTCCTATGTTAAATTATACTTTGAAACGTGAGCACTGTCAACTTCAAACAGGGCGGACAACGAGAGTGACACAAAAACTACACACTACTATTGAAGATAGCCCATTTTTTGAGTATTGAGATGATCATTTTTTTGGTAAAAGAACATCAAGTTGAAATATGCCAAAAAAAAGTGGACTCTTATTTTGAAATGGAGAGAGTAGAAAACAAATTCTTGCATGCTAAATCATTGCGATTTGTATCGAATTGGCATTACACGACATAGATATCATCCTGGTCATATAGTACCCACATATCTGGTTTGTAAAAAATAATTCTGAAAATAGATGCCAAAACTTTGGAACCTTAAATTCTTGTTTTTGTAAGGTGAAAAAGAACCCTTGCAGAATTTAGAATCTGCTAAATAAAATCTTCTAAAAATAATTATTATTCGTCATAGTTTGTATGAACTTCGGCTATTTGGGTACGATAATACATGTACAGTACATCAAAAAAGTTGGGCCAGACGATTTTGGTGCCATTTTGATACCAAAGGCCGCATACATATCATTTTAGTGTCATTTTATTCATACTAGGTTGGTATGGCGGTTGGCACCAAGTTATCTTAATTGCATTTCAATGCACCATTATGGCACCATGTTCACATGCCTTGAAGTTCCTGATGTACACATTCAACTATGAGTTTTCACATATGGGCTTGAAATTTGATGAGTGTAGTGTTGCCAGAAAGGAAATGAAAATGGCAACTCAAATATTATAAATATTATTAATAAATAAATAAAATCAAAATACATAGTTCTCTGCGCAACCTGCCCGAAACAAAAAAAACAAATTTTGATTCCAAAGATTAGGGGTTAAGAAATTTATAAACTAGTTCCAACAATTTGCTTGTACGATTGACAAACTATTGAAATCTTGGGGTATGAAAAAATTATATAACCTTGACAACATATGACTGCACAAAAGGGGTATCAATTAGAATGTCAATGTAAAATTATACATACATAAGACATATTAAATCTTGGAGAGTGTACATTATATGTACATTAGGCATATTGCGTTCATAAAAGAGGAGGCCATGAACGCATGTGATATGGTGTGTATATATATATATATATATATATATATATATATATATATATATATATATATATATATATATATATATATACATATAAATATAAAATTCACCCTTAGATTAAAATGCAAATACTACACAAAATCACCTATTGGCGACATTTACAACAATATTTATATACATTTTTTATAAAAGGATTATGATTTATTATAATTTATTAGTTTACATATTGTATACCAAACTATTATAGAGCTTATACATGAAACTCATACATGATCAATATATTCAAACTTAATAAAATTATCATCTTAGAAAGAAAGAAAAATAGAAAAAAAATAGAAAAATAGAAAAATAGAAAAATTTAAAAAATTTAAAAAATCATAAATTAAAAATATTATGATAATTACTATGGGTGACATTAATTATTTTTTCTTCATAATTTTATTGTAGGTGGACACATCTATGCTAAATATTCATTTTCTTTCCAAAACTGAGCCTTGGAAAATAGAATATTCACATAACATTTTCGAAGATTCTCTTTTCAACATTCTAAAAACATTTTTCTGAAAAATAAATTTCTCAAAAGTTTTGACTTTTTTTAAGATTTTTTTCTTTTCTCACCCTGCCCTCCACCTGCGCTATCGCATTTGCTCATGGATATAAATACAAGGCATCTCTACTAAAGTCCCAATACATCCATGACTCTTTATTATCAAACTCTTGAACATCACATTCTGGTATATTCCAAAAATATGTGAACAATTGTGCACAAGTGATTGGTCATCTTAGGGATTAACCCTTTAACGCGCGAGTGTCCACATAGTGGACGACGCACAGATTGAAACTGCTCGATTCTCATCCAAATCGGACAGTTTTCATCCACCAAAATTTCTCTTAGTTCTTGAGCAAGTTGACTATTTTTTGTACGGTTTGGATCTTCAAAAAAGGTTATTATGATTTTTAGAAAAACAACAGAATTGGTTTATGTCAAGTTTCATTCTTAGTTCAAAAAGTAGGACCTTAAATATGATTTTTCAAAATAAGTAGAATCAAATAATGGAAATCATACCATCTCGTAGTGCATGTTATTTCAATTTCATTACCATATTTTTAAATTTGTTTGTGCTAATTTTGGATTTTAAATTGAATTTCAAGAGAACACCTTGCAAAATTAATTTAAAAATATTAAACAAAAATATAATAAATCCAACTGTACAGATGTGATCTTCACATTAACATTTACAACTTTGCTTTGACCATGAACCCCATTTTTGGTTTTCATCAAGCATTTTATAGCGCTTCTTTGAAAACAGTGTTGAATCGGGACGTTAAAGGGTTAATAGTTGTCATTTGTAGTGCATATGTAGTTCTTTTTTATTTTTTTAAATTATATTAATTATGTTTGAACATTACCTAAATCAATCAACCCCTAAAGGACCAATAATTTATGGTTTTGAAATGATAAATTCAATTGATTATATTATGAATATTATAATTCAAATTGAGGCCAAATTTTGTATCACCAGAATCAATGTAGAACAATTCATATGTTGGTGAAAAAACAAATAAAAAATAGGATCTACTCAAAACCACTAAAAAAGAACATGAGGCTCAATTTGGACTTCTTGGTCCTCTACACTAAATAGTGAAATTAGATTGCTTCTCACTAATTTCTCAACATTTGACAGTATAGATAAATATTTACTGTTAGTGTACAAGAATGCACTACTTTTGAATAAGATATTGTAGTACCATAGCTGGGTCACCACCCCACGAACAAATATTTAATATTTTTTGAAAAATAAGGTTTGTTCCTCAAAAAAAATCACTTGATTTTTGTATTTTAACAAGAAAATGATTATAAATGGCCCAAAACAACGTAAAAATAGAAAATAGAGCTAAAACTAATTTATTCTATCTTCGTTTTTTGGTCCTCATAATGTCCGATTTTTTACGTTTTTTATTTTTTGAATTATTTTTTGGCGACCCACCTATGGTACTACGGATTTATTGTAATTGGGACTCATGAACCTCCATGTGTACAAATGAAAACATTTATGGAAATATTTGTTGACTTTGATAGCTTGTGAAGTAACTTTCTTGGGATAAGACAACCTAATTTTTTCAGGCAACCTAATTTCACTATTTAGTGTAGGGGTTAATAAAAACTAAAGTACATAAAATACATGACTAATATGACCATTTGATTTATCCACATGTCTCGTGTTGAACACATACGGGTAGGAGATTATTTGGGTGTTTTGCATGGTGAAAGCCAATGTATTGAACACCTAGGCTGAAGTATCTTACCGTCAGGCTATTGTAAGTCTGTGGTACAACATCAAAGACAAAAGGGGCCACAAAAAATCTTTTGGCATTTCATCACTGGTGCACAAAACTTGGGAAGGCAATACAATAAGGGAGAATTCCCAAGGCAAATCACATATTTCCCATATATATTCTCCCAAGCCTGTAACTGATCACAAAAGCCTGAACTCAGGGTGATTATTTGCATTCACGTGCAGGGCCGAGCATCATGAACATGCTTAGCCGACCCGGTCAAGTGTCAATAATAACCCACTCACCCGCGGGCGTTGGATCGACTTGTTGGACGCCTGGCTACCGCTGATGCGTTCGGGTAATCAGATTGAGTCAATAGTCCAGTAAATAGGGATCACTATAATAATGCTTAATTCTCTGATGGAAAAACTTAATTTCGGATTATGTGCAAGAAAGGTTGGAATCTGACTGCTCAAACCCCTTCCCAATGATCACATTCATATGTATGAGACCATGCATGTACAGTCATACCATATGAAGGAATTCCCTTGTTTTTATTTATTTATTTATATAATTCTAATTTTTGATATTTTACAAATGAAAGACATTCATTGCATAACATTCAGTAGCCTCTATGACTATTGTCTTCCTTCTAACAGAATGACGTGAAATATTCCACATCACATCAGTAGCTATGGGGGCATGTGGCATTAAGCAAGAACAACTAACCATGGTTAACAGTAATCGAAAGCACTCACTCAATCATAATTCAACAGTGTCCTGTAATTGTTTATTTGATTCAATAGCCCATTCAATTGCAGATCATTGATCACTCCATCTATAAAAGCAGATGAAACTAAAAGGCAGCCTTCTTTAACCCCTAAATTTTTGAGCGACCATATTCTGGTCGTTCCACTTTTTGGGCAGCCTCCAGGGACCTCATATTTTTTTTAATTTCAATGAAAATTTCAGTGTAGCTTCCAAAAACTACACTCTACATGTCGCACTTCGTTTCATGTCATTCCAATAAGTATTGCAAAAGTTATAAGCATTTGAAGTTTTTGAAGCGAGATCGGGCATCAAGATTTTTTTTATTTTTTACTCTTTTTCAAAATTTCTTTTTTGATTCATGATTGGTTGATCTTTATCTACAAATGAAGCTTTAAATCTACCCATTTTGAGCAATGGGATAAAAGTTATGAGGAGATCTGTTTTTTGGGCAGTTTGGACAAAAAAAACTTTGAAGCTCATTTCTAAACTCAATTTTCAATATTTTTTAATGAAATAAAAGGCACTGGGTGAAGATTTCCAAGTACAACATTCTCACCGTTAAGATTGACATTTTACAATTCCATGTCAAACTTATTAATGATTTTCTTTTTCCTTTCACTTTGTACCCACTTCTAGTAATTGTTTTATGAAAAAATTAATATGAGCTTTTTTCTTACAAGATTTTATATTTGAAGACTTAACTCAATTGTTAACATGGCCTTGCCATTCATTGAATTTCTAACCCATTCAAAAAAAAGATATTAATTTCTAAAGTTCAAATTTGTCACCGGATTGAACCCCAAAAAATCTTCTTTTGCAACTTTGATCCTTATAATCTAAGAATCTAATGGTCATTTTGCTCTCAAATTTTGTGCTCACATGAAAATTCAAGTTGGGTATTAGATCTTACGGTTAAATGATGAAAAAACTAAAAAACATATGATTTCTTCTGCAACTTCCAAATGCTGCGTTTTTCATGGTTTTTTGTGAGAATACGGTCCTCGTCCTTTAGGGGTTAAGGCTACTGAATGTTATGTGCAAGAAAAGAATTGCTACAAACATCAATTGAAGACAACTTACACTGAATTTGGTGTTTTAAGGGGACCAAAAAATTGAAGGGACATACCATGTAAAAATTACCCCTTGGCCAAAACAAAAAAATACCTTTTGGAAAAAATAAGATAAATTTTGTGATTGTTTGACTGTATGTGTCAAAAAATAAAAATGAAATTACCGTGTTTGTGTACGGTAATGGTAAATATTTATATAGTGTGAAATGTTGATAAATTAATATGGGTCCCCTTAAGATCCCTATTCAATGTAGAACATAACATTCAGTAGTATGCATTGTCTCTGCCTTGACTCTATAGTAGATGATGTTGAATATTCCACACCCAATAGTACTTCATCAATAGCAAAGTGGACATATGGAGGCTCAAGATGATGAACAAAGTGCATGAAGGAAAGTGCACGAAGGAAAGGCAATGACCACGATGGCTACTGAATGTTATGAAGGATCGGTGAGTAACATTCACAAAACAATAAGTGACAAAGATCAAAGTTTTAATAGAAAAGGTGGTCTTTGGGCACCAAAGAATAATGCGAGAGCCTGATGTTCAAGATCCATATGGGCACTAAAGTAAAAATATCATAAACTGAGAAAATAAGGTGTTTTGCATCTTAGATATGAGAGTTTGATCACGGGGAGGTCACTCCATTGTAAAGTTGAACAACCACGAGCGAACAAATTACATGTAAAAAAATGTAAAAAATGTACATAAAGCATCACCAAAACGGGTCAAAATTTTATCAATTTTTTTTCATGAGTAGATATACACGGTACCTATTACATAGTAAAAAATGGTAACTAAATTTGATGATTTGGTTCTTTTATAAAACATACCGTTTCTAACTAGAATGACGCAGAATTGAACTAAAAAAATTACTACAAAAAATGAAGATGACTAAAAATTTCAAAAAAATATACAAAAGATACTATCAATGGTTATGTATATGTAGAAAAAATATCATAAATTTTAAAATTATCTATGGCATGTAATATAGGGGTAGCAAACTTTGTTCACACGTGGTGTTCAACTTGATAATGGAGTGACCTCCCCGAGAGTTTAATCAACGACTTATTTTTCCTAAATCAAAAAGAAGAAATCATGGAGACATAAAGTGATTCCATATTGTTTTGCCAAATAGAAAATTTTCTACAATTTTTCAGAGAGGAAATTTTGTCAAACCCCTTATTTGTGCCCTAAATTTGTCTTAACCCCTAACTGCCTAAGCGTCCATTTTTTGGACGATGTACAGATTTCATCCATAATTTCTCATCTGTCATGCACTTTTAGCAGTGTGGAATTTTTACTGTAGATTCTATGGGAAGTTAGCTTCATGCATATGTGATCTGATTAGAAAGGGGATGATTTGTGAAATTTTTATGCCTCATTTCATGTTGTGATTCATCCAAAATTTTGAAGATTTCAGTGTAAAGGTGCTCTAAAATGAATCAACTCATAAAATTAAGCAACCACAACATCTCCAAAAATCACTACACTTAGAGTATTACATTTCAACCAATCACAAAAAATTTCATCCGTAGATTGTCAATATCTTATTTGTAATTGAATTACAAAATAATTTTGAGTTTCACGTTTCAAATTTTATACAAAATTATTGGTAATAGCAATCATAGATCTAACCGTATGGATAGAATCTAAAATTCATAATGTACAACTTTTATTCATATATCAAGTTCAAAATATCCCTCTAGGTTGCATTTTATAATGTATCTTTGCAAAACTGCCGAATTTGGAGAGGGCTCTAGGCATTTAGGGGTTAACTCCTAAATGCCCAAATCACTCCTAGATTTGGAGAATTGAAGAGATGCATTACAAAATGCAACTAAGAGGGATATTTTGAACTTTATGTATGAACAAAAGTTATACATTATGAATTTTAGATTCTATCCATATGGTTAGATCTACGATTGCAATCACCAATATTTTGTATAAAATTTGAAACTTAAAATTCAAAATTCTTTCGTAACTCAATTACAAATAAGATATTGACCTTTTGTGGATGAAATTTGTTGCAATGGGTTGAAATGTAATACTATAAATGTAGTGATTTTTCGAGATTCTTTGGTTGCTTAATTTTATGGATTGACTTTTTCAAGAGCACTTATGAACTATTTTGAACTAAGATCTTAGAAATTTTTGGTGACTCGCTCCAACATGAAATGAGGCATAAAAGTTTCACAAATCATCCCCTTTCTAATTGGTTCACACATGCATGAAGGTAAACTTCCCATAAAATCTATAGTAAAAAACCCACATTGCAAAAAGTGCATGATGGATGACAAAGCGTGGATGAAATTTGTACATCGTCCAAAAAATGAATGCATGGACAGTTAAGGGTTAAACAGGTAATGGTTTGACTCTAAATTGATTTATGGGTTGCCCAACCACTCTAACCAAAATAGAGCAAAAATTGGTTTCCGGTCATTTTACAACACGGTTTCACTGTTATTCTATGACACAGTTCTTGGGATGACTTGATTTATGGTATTTTTATCTTAACTTAGTGTCAACATGGGCCTTGGGCACCATGCTATGACAATATTCATTTGTGCCCGAGTACCTTTCTTCTATTAGTGATGACACCCAAGAAATTCCCTTGTTGATTTATGGCATTGAGTTGCCCCATTCTAAACCTATTAATATTTAATACTAACTTACACAACATTTATTTTAGCTAGACTGATATATATATATATATACACACACAGTGACGACCAAAACTGAGTATTGATTTGAAACTTTTCCATTCAAACAACCATACCATGAGCATCAACGGGCAAAGTCCAAAAGTGAATATGCAAAAGTTGTAGTATACGACATATAACACATTACTATGGAAGTTTGAAGAAAAACTCAATTGTGATTTGAAAGAAAATGAATTTCAAAGTTAGCCATGTCTAAAACTCGGTTTTGTGCGCTATAATTCGGAACTACTTTAAATTTTGTCAATTTTTTCTTAGAGCTTGAAAAAAACTTTTTGTGCCTTGGCATGTTGGTATACATCATTTTAGATTGTTGTACATGAAAATTGAAGGAAGTTGACATTTATAGAATTTAAAATATTCACAATTTGACAAGCATGCAAACGATGTTGATTCTCACGATATTTGAATATTTTTTTGGAATTGAGAGCATAGGACTGCATTGGCCATTGTATAGAGAGCATAGGTTGCAACATGAACCATTGTTACATCTTAATGCCCTTGCATTTGAAATAGTTGTTGAATAGGCCAGTGCGTTCAATTTATATATTATAGCTAAATGATGCAGTTTTTGGTCTAGGTTTTTTGTACAAAGACTAGAGTTCTTATTGCATATAACCAATCCAACCAATTGAACAATTTTTTTTTGTTGTTTTCAGTATCATCAAAAATTTGTCAATTTTATGAAAGTCAGTGTAATTTTTGGCAACTTTGAACTTTTTGATGATATTGAAAATGACATGTTTTTTTTCTTTGATTGGTTGGATTGGTTATATGCGATAAGAACTCTAGTCTTTGTACAAAAAACCTAGACCAAAAACTGCATCATTTAGCTATAATATATAAATTGAACGCACTGGCCTATTCAACAACTATTTCAAATGCAAGGGCATTAAGATGTAACAATGGTTCATGTTGCAACCTATGCTCTCTATACAATGGCCAATGCAGTCCCATGCTCTCAATTCCAAAAAAATATTCAAATATCGTGAGAATCAACATCGTTTGCATGTTTGTCAAATTGTGAATATTTTAAATTCTATAAATGTCAACTTCCTTCAATTTTCATGTACAACAATCTAAAATGATGTATACCAACATGCCAAGGCACAAAAAGTTTTTTTCAAGCTCTAAGAAAAAATTGACAAAATTTAAAGTAGTTCTGAATTATAGCGCACAAAACCGAGTTTTAGACATGGCTAACTTTGAAATTCATTTTCTTTCAAATCACAATTGAGTTTTTCTTCAAACTTCCATAGTAATGTGTTATATCGCATACTACAACTTTTGCATATTCACTTTTGGACTTTGCCCGTTGATGCTTATGGTATGGTTGTTTGAATGGAAAAGTTTCAAATCAATACTCAATTTTGTTCGTCACTATATATATATATATATATATATATATATATATATATATATATATATATATATATATATATATATATATATATTGTTGAATTCCAAAGTTCATGTAGATTTTTTTAGATTTCGAACATAACATTCTTTAGCCAGTACTGCAACACACCCTTTCGCTTGTGCAGAGAATCAACATGTGAACATGGAATTGATGATGTGGAACATGTAAAAACTACTAAAAAAAAAACAGAAGTTTATTCAGTTACCAAACCATCATTAACTAAAGATGGCTCTTATTCTCCATAAGATTATGATACCTACAGTGATTCTCGCCTACGATTCTGATTCCCAAGGGTGAACGGTGAGGCTGCTAACCAAAAGAATGTTACGAAACTATGGAAAATTAAAATACAAAATCACTTATGGTCCAATCATTCCAATGAATGTACTTCCTCTGTTCCCAAATAAAAAGCCCTTGGAAACACTGCTTGGACTTCTCAAAGGTGCTTTTTTATTTAGGAACAAGGAGTAGTAATCAAGCCAGCCAGAAACAACTATAGCAATGTTTCCATAACTGAATTTAAGCAAAACCTGCTGAGTAATTCATTGTCGGTAAGGAAGGAATCATGGGATTATATGTGAATTTTCCACAGTAAAGTCAACGTATTGTTTTGAGAAATGTCTAACCAGTGAATTAGTGAAGTCAACATCTTCTTGCATTGTTTCCTAATTAAGTTCCTATTACAGTTTGATTTACCAAATTAACTCACGGGGTTGTAAAATTTGCAGATATGATTAGCTTCATTTGTGTCTTGTTAGGGAATAATATACAAAACAAATCACAAATGAACTTGTAACAAAGATATTAGAGTTATTCGTTAACTCACCTTGAGTTTGAATAAGATACCATGAATTTTGCTTTAATATACTCTTATTTGTTCATTCCAAGTAGTTATAAGGTATGGTCTATTCTTGGAAGGGAAGAGTAGTCTTGCACCAATAGCCCTTTGTTCAGTGGGCATTGCCTCATTGTTAAGACGACCATATACTTTATTCACACCAGCCTCGAAAAGAGGACCAGGGTTTCTATCTATCTTATAAGGTGTGGAAGAAGTTGACAATTTTTCATTATTAAGTGTGTAAGAGCTCGGTGGTCTTTAAACTCAAGGAATTTTTTGGTAATCAAAATAGACATTTTTTGAGTTTTCTTTGAGTTTGTAAATTTTAAAAAAAAACATATTAATTAATAGAAACTCTTTCAAAATATTTCTCCTTTCGATTCTCGTAAATGACATTCTCTCCTCTTTTCATCAATGTATTACACAATCTTCCTTAAAATTTCCTAAAAACAAATATCAATTGAATGAAGTATACTTTTCAAAACATTCATCATCATACTACGTGCTTGAGTGTTTAGGAACTACTCTTTGTTGATGGGTCACATTTGCAGTGCGACAAATATGGTTTGTGTGTGGGATAAATCAATAATTCAATAAATCAAGATATGTATAACTGAATCAAAGATGTGAAATACAATACGTGTTCACCTACATATGGCATCCTAATACTGTATCAGACCGTCATGCTGAATAATTAACCTTTTTATCAAATGCCAAATTATGTGAATATTCATCAAGATTCTCTTTTTACCATACACAATGGAACATTTTTGAAAAATAATTTCCTGAGATTTGGGCTTCTCTTCTTATAATTTTTTTGTTTGCCATTACTTACGACCGACTACGGTCGTACTTAGATTCACAAGTACAATACTACAACCCCAGTGATCAAGTGCATGTTAGATTGTACTTCATTTTCATCACCTCAACTTTTAAAGAATCTGACGCCGTTGCAGTGAAGTTCCAGCTACTCTTTATAGTACTCTTTAGGCTGCCCCACTCTAGTTTTTCAACATACCACCCTAATTTACCAATTCTGAGCACCCATGTTATAAAAATTGAAATCTAAACTTTTATCATGTGCACTCAAAAACTTTTTTTTACCACACCCTTGCTATTCAACATATATGCGTTCAAGACTTGGCATGTGGAAAGTGTTCAATCATATGTGTACACAATAGTAAATATTCTTTGCAAATACGAGAATGTGATATTAGAGAGTATGATAGTAACTAGTTCAGAGTACATTCTTATGTTAACCCTTAAAAGACACACCAAGCCTCTCAGACTTAGTTTTCTCAGTTTTCAAACCATTTTAACCCCTAAAAGACCAAGGATTCATGGTTTTTAAATGACAAATTCAATTGATCATATCATGAAAAATATAATTCCATATGAGAGTGAATTTCATGTCACTGGAATTAGTGAAGAACAATGCATATGTGGTCAAAAAACAAACAAATTTGAAGGACAGGAAGTCCACATAGAACATACTCAAAACTACTGATAAAAACATTTAGGCTTCTTGATCCTTTAGGGGTTAACCATGAATTGTTAATAATGGAGAATTCTTTTTATGAATTTCTTTCATGCATCATTCGTGACAAGAATACTGTAGTATGTACCTACATTTTTAAAATATAAATTACTTCTATGTTTTGAGATTAAAATTCAAAAATACTCCTTTCTTTCTAAATTAGGAAATACACCAACCTAAAAATCTTACACTCACCAAATTTTCTTTAATCTTTTTACAGAAATTCTGAGGTACCCAAGTTAAAAGATTTGAAATCTAAAACTCTATCATGAAGTCATATGTTAATTTTCTTTTCTGTTTTTGAAATCTTACACAAGTGACAGCTTTACTTTCACTGCTGAAGAGATACAGCTGTCAAGCGTTGAACCCCACAGAGCAACAATGGTAGTTACTTTAATTATTTTTGGAAAAAAAACCTGAAAATCATTTTAAGCCTTAGAAATAAACTATTTAAAACGTTACGTTCAGACCAGCGCCATCCATGCCAGGCGACTCTTCCAGCAAAGCAGGATTTGGTCAAAGTGGACAGTAAAATGGCGTTTGAGGGGCGAGTCGGTGGGAGAACCTCAAAGCCAAATTAAAGCGACGGCGGGGAAAGTCCAAAGCACATGGCTCCTCAGACAGAACGTACACTGACGCAGAGTCGTGTTGTCCAGGGCGCGTAGAAAATATATGGAGCTCTCTGAAGACTCTCTCTCAATTTATTTAGCGGTTGAGTGTAACGAATACCGGTATGCGGAAATCAACGGAGGAATCAACGGGAGAATTCATGCTCTTCGTTAATTAATTAATCATGTGCTGAAGGACGGGGAGCGAAGGCTGTCCCACCATAGCCGAGCCCGGTGGTTGCGTTTGGCTTTTTGTGAAAGAAGAGAGCTGCTCTAGGTAGCCCTTGTTATATAGAGCTGGATCCTCACTTGTGTGGAAGACATATATGCATTTCGATTGATTGATGCCGCCAAACTTAGGAGCGGTTTGAATTCGACCTCTGGTTTTTGGTTACAAGAGAGGAGGTAATGTGTGTGGCAGAAAGGTGAAGGGAGATCTGAGGGTAGAGGTGTTTTTTTAAGGGAGATCGATGCGAGGACCTAGGCTGCCGGAGCCGGTGAGCTTTGGCGAGTATCCCTCCGGCAACACTACTTCCTGGCTAGAGATGGCGAATCATAACGTCGGCAGTAGAGGTGGCTATGGTGGTTCCAATGTCATGCTTCTGCGGAACGAAAGCCTCACCGACTTGTCTTTGGTTTCCATGCTCGCGTCGTGTTCTCCTCTTGCGCTTCAAGGTCTGTTTGAGTTTTTAAGAAAAGGATTCTGAGAGTTTTTTTAAGAGACGGATTCATAGAGCTTCACATTTGTCTTTCTTGAATTAGAACTAACATTCATCTGAACATTCGGTGTTAAGGTCTGTAGATTATTTAACATATTCTTGTTGAAGTTTTTCGATTAAGACACCTTGTGAGAGGGATTCTGAGAGCAATCTAAGCTCCACATTAGTGAAGCTTTCTTGAATCAGAACTAACATTTTATCTGTTCAGCGTTTTTGCGCTTCAAGGTCTGTAGACTAAACATTATGTTGTTGGAGTTTTCTTGTTTAAGAAACCTTATGAGAGGGATTATGAGAGCAATCTAAGCTCCACATTAGTGGAGCTTTCTTGAATTAGAACTAACATTTTATCTGTTCAGCGTTTTTGCGCTTCAAGATCTGTAGACTAAACATTCCCTTGTTGGAGTTTTCTCGTTTAAAAAACCTTACGAGAGGGATTCTGAGAGCAATCTAAGCTCCAAATTAGTCGTATTTTCTTGAATTAGAACTAACATTTATCTGTTCAGCGTTTTTGCGCTTCAAGGTCTGTAGACCAAACATTCTCTTGTTGGAGTTTTTCACTTCAAAAACCTTAAGAGATGGACTCTGAGAACAATCTAAGCTCCACATTAGTGGAGCTTTCTTGAATTAGAACTAACATTTATCTGTTCAGCGTTTAATAGTTGAATATGTCACTCGCGTTAGAATATGGAAGCGTTATTTAGATAAATAGAGAAGTATTTGGACATAGTTTGTATTTGAATCGCGAATCTTGCAACCACGGCTTATCTAATGTCAGTTTTTTCTGCTCACGCATTGCACAGTTCGATGTCCAGGTGGCGGCTTGGACGATAGTCCTGTAAGTTGTGGTCCGAAGCGCTCCTACTATTCCATGTTTGAAACGTCGGGTGAAGATCCCGGGGAAGAGGATCTTGGAGATGACTGCACACAACATGTCGAGAAAAAGAGAAGGCTAACGTTTGATCAGGTGAGATCACTGGAGAAGACCTTCGAGATAGAGAACAAATTGGAGCCCGAGAGGAAAATGCAGCTTTCGAAAGAACTCGGTCTTCAGCCTCGGCAAGTGGCAGTGTGGTTCCAGAATCGTCGTGCTCGCTGGAAAACCAAGCAACTGGAACGGGATTACGAGGTCCTCTCCTCAGATTTCAACCGGCTTAAAAGCGAATTCGATGCTGTGGTTCAAGAAAAGGAAGAACTTCAGGGCGAGGTAAATCCAAAACGTGTCTTTCCCTTACTCCTCAAAAAACAGAGCTCTCGCTCTAATCGTCGTTCGAAGTCTGTTTCAATATGTTGGTTACTACCTTTCATTGACCATTGTGTCGAGCGTTCCTTGAAATCGTAAGGAGATCTCGTATTCTTGTGTGCTTATCCAAGCGCAGGGATTAGATCGTCATTTTTAATTTAATTTTGCAATGCAATATGTCGCGAGCTAGAGTGATGACGATGTTTTATTTTGTTTCTTAACAGATGGATAGTCTAACGGGAAGGTTACGAACGGCAGAGCCGGACACTGCCTATCAACCCGAGAAAACCAAGAGACCAAAAACACCGTCACCGCAGAAGACATGCGAGGGCTCTGAAAAGACGGAAAGGATACTCCCTGAGCCTAATGCCAGCAGCAAAGAGGGTCTGACCGAAGGGGAGGGGCAGAAGGAGACAGGAAGCGTCAATAGCGAAATACTAAACGCGGACAGCCCGCGCACAAGCAATGACACCAGCGGCTCACTCCTCCCGCTCGACAACATTAATACATATCCACACATGGTGAACTCCAGCATCATTCACATGAGTGACAACCTCTGCGACCCAATGCTCTCCCCTCAAGCTTGCCAACGCATTTCCGTGAAGCTTGAGGAAGGCTCATTTCAAGACGATTCTTGTAATTACACATTGACGCAACTGGATGAAGAAAGAGGTCTACCCTGGTGGGACTGGCCTTGATATTGCCCGGCTCTCTCAGCGTCACAAAATTTAAGCACCAATTTATAGGAATGGTCAGGCTGCTGTTGCGAGTCATTTCAAGGGATGCTAGATTGGCAGTCCGAAATGACGTTTTCTCAGATCAAATCATTTACCATAAAATAAATGGGACTCTAGCCAGGTGCAAATTACTAGCTCAGTAGTTATCCACGGTTGTACCAAATTGAAACCGGCTCATTAATGGCCGACGTTCATCTATGTAAGTCAAGTTACATAGAAATAAGCTCAGGTTTCTTTCGGAGCCTCCAGAGGTGTAGGCTTGTATATTTCCATAACTATGCTGTAAACCTCAGTGCCAGATTTATTTTCCCAATAATAAAGTTTCATGTTCTTCATCTCCAAGCTCATGGCAAATGGTATCGCCTTATTCTATCTCAGAGCTGAATGTGAACATCGACGCAGGCCTCGTGGTCCTCACTGGCCTCGCATGCTTACCACGTTTCTCCGTATTTTTTAATTTTCTTTTGACACAATACAGAGGTTTCTCCGGATTTCGAAAGGGGCTTGGACTAAGCTTCATGGTACTCGCTTAAGCACTGATTCAGTTGATGTCAAGCGTAAATGCCGGGGAGCCAGTTATACTTGGAAAGAGGTCAAACATACATAGGCTGAATATTCTTCAGGTCGCCAGTTGATGATCCTGTTTGTCAACGTTTAGCGATGCGTTTGGTCACTTAGTGCTCTTCTTTATATGAATTAGATGCTCACTTTACATAATCAAAGCGGTGCGACTCAGTCCTCCCCCGATTGACTTACGATCACAATGCCGAGATCGCGGTGACTCTCAGGTCAACTGCATGCGCGCCTTCTGTAGCTATGGAACCTTGTTGCAATTGGAGCACATCTAAACGTGTTTCTTTTATGCTATTCTATTGTGAGCTTTACCATCCTCCTTGCCTGTTGATTGTCGAAAGTTCATGGAAGATTTTATTATTCGTTCGACAGCCTATATTAAGCTCCTTCCATGCGTACTTTCTTGGAGGTACAGAGACTCCTACATCACTTATATGAAGCTTGTTCGAATCGAAAGCTCTGGTTGCTTCCAACTCGGAGTAGTAGCAGTACGAAGCGTCTATACAGTAGCTCTATTTTAAAACAGGAGTAGGCCTCACAACACTGTAGTGTCCAACATTATCGTCTCCTCCAAGTTTCAAGATCAACTTGTACGACAGCATCCTTAAGGTAATTCCCTTCGCAAGCCCTGATTGTCCCGGCAATGCTGTAAATCATGGTTTCTGTAAAAGCTTGAAAGTGAAAGAATCTTCGCTGCTGTACTTACTTCCAATCATCTGACACTCTCCTGGCTTAGGGTTTGGTTGCTGCAATATCGGATATTCTTCACCCCGAACGGTTCTCGTGTTCACCACTCTATATTTAACTAGTTCATGAAGCCACCTGCAATGCAAGTGCTGAAAGCAGGTTCGGCTGATGATGCGTGCAGCGCATGAAAGGCTGCCATTGCCAGAACCTGTACGTACGAAGAATCAAGAAAGTTCATTCGAAACTGCAAACGTCTTCTTTCTTACTCGCGTACGTACCTCAAACCCTCGGAAGCTCCAAATTTATTACACATGTCAGTTTCCGTGTTAGTACTTCTTTCTTCTTGCATGTGCAAAGACTCTCGGTGATCCCGACGGGACCTATCGTCTTCAATCCGGATCGGTCTTGCTTAATTAAGGAGTGGATTAAAGAACCGGCCGTCCAGCTGTAGTGTGATGTCAGTACGTGGCGCTCTGACCGCTTCATCGTCACGACCAGGTAAGGAAGTAAGGTAAGTAAGGAAGTACACTACTACTTCTTCTTGAAGCCAGATTGCAAACCGACCTTTCTGAAATGAATGCTTTGCAAGTGCTGTTGCGCGCTGTTCTCGAGAATGATAAGAATTGGTCTGTTAATTGCGCGCGTTCGTCGTCTCTCCATGAAGCGCAAGCGAGTAACTCATGTACATGTATAGTTTTCTCTTTCTGTAGAACTTCAATTATCGTGGACGGATTCGCCACCAAACCTCTGACGGACTGACTGACCGCGCCGGCCTCGAGCAAGTGTCTGGTAACGCTCATCATTTTCCTGTCTGTGTGCGTTGTCTCTTCCCACCTGGTTCTTGCTCTCTTTAATGTACGTCGTCGAGAGAGCATCTCCAACCATGCACGCTAAAAGCGACTCGCTAAAATTACTCATCTATATTTGAAGAGCCCTTCAACTTAAAGTTCCCCACTCTCAAACGCTCTTCAAACATCTAAGTTGTACATTAAATAGTCAATGGACCAATCACAAGTAGAGTGTGGAATATAGTCAACTAAACGTAGATTTGAAGTGTCATTTATTACAGACACTAAAATAGAGGGTTAAGAGGCTTTTTCGAAGGGCACTTAGCATTTTTCATCCGCTTTTGGAGTGTGTCAGACTCTGAGTGAGCCTCGTTGGAGATGTTTTGACCACAATTTATGGTAAGTCTCCGTATTTACGTTTGGGACTCAAGAAAGCGGTAAGGACGTGCCTATGACAGTGGAACCAAGTACACTATGAATCAAAAAAATTATGTAGTTAGAAGATGAAGGTATGAATTGTAAAATTTTGGTGAAATTTTTTCATTATTATGATTTTTGAATTGATTATTAAGAAAATTCAAATCTATTACAAAGTATACTAAAAATATTCTAATTTCTTTTTACCATGAATGTATAGTAAGAAAAACATTATAGCCCATGAAAATCATCTATTTTCTACAATTTCTTTTTAAAAGAATCTTGGCATATTAGTATATTGACCGTGCCCTTGGTATATAACTAGGCAAATGATGCCGAGAAAAAATTGACCATGCCCTAGGTATATAACTTGCCATATTACTAAGGTCATTTGATCAAAATGACCTTAACCCTTAAATGCCTTGGCCTATGACCATGGAATCATGCTTTACATGTCACACTCAATTTTGCCACTATAAATAAAATAAATATTCAATTATATATTTTTGGTAGAAGAACCCATGTATCTACTACAAATTATGAAATTTTCATAAATTTTGGTGAAATTTTGAAATTTCTATAATTTTTTGAAGTGATTTGAAAGAAAATTCATATCAATTACAAATTGTACTCAAATTTCAATTTTTTTTACCAAAGGTGTAAATTACAATTGAAAAACATTTTAGTAAATGAAAATCATCCATGTATATGTATTTAGAATTTTTGCTACACCATAGTAAATTGGTAATACATGTCAAACTTGTAACTCCAATAAACACTCAATTTTCAAATTTTTCCAAAAATTCAAAGTGGAGTAGAAATTAGACTTGATAAACTTCATTTTGTTAGCTAAGCTCAAATACAAAAGGGCTCATTTTCATGGTCTAAATGGGTGTTTCCACGGTAGGGCGTCCAAAATGTGTAGTGTGACATTGCATAACAAGCGAAATGAGGCGGTAAACATTTTCTATTGGTCATTAAAATTAGTTCTTTGGCAGAAATTTAACCACAGTGAAAAGATATTTAGGATTGTATGTATATTAATAATTTAAAAATAATATAAAATAGTATTTGGACCAAAATGTAATACATTGCATTTGGCGACGTTGTAGTATAAATACTTTATTGTCTTAATTGATATGTTTCATTGAAGATATAGTGATGGCAATAATTTTTCTCAATTCCTATAACATAAAGGTATCGTACTCAAAAAAAATTCCAAAAGATTATGTGAGCAAGGTGGATATTAGAGGTTTATGGCAACAATTTTTGTTCTTTTGCATTAACCCCTAACTGCCTAAGCGTCCATTTTTTGGACGATGTACAGATTTCATCCAAGATTTCTCCGTCATGCACTTTTTGCAGTGTGGAATTTTACAGTAGATTCTATGAGAAGTTAGCTTCACGCATATGTGATCCGATTAGAAAGGGGATGATTTGTGAATTTTTTATGCCTCATTTCATGTTGTAGTGATTCACCCAAAATTTTGAAGATTTCAGTGTAAAAGTGCTCTAAAAAAAGTCAACTCATAAAATTAAGCAATCAAAAAATATACAAAAATCACTACACTTAGAGTATTACATTTCAACCAATCACAAAAATTTCATTCGGAGATTGTCAATATCTTATTCGTAATTGAATTATAAAATAATTTTGAATTTCACGTTTCAAATTTTATACAAAATTATTGGTAATAGCAATCATAGATCTAACCGTAGGGATAGAATCTAAAATTCATAATGTACAACTTTTATTCATATATCAAGTTCAAAATATCCCTCTAGGTTGCATTTTATAATGCATCTTTGCAAAACTGCCCAATTTGGAGAGGGCTCTAGGCATTTAGGGGTTAAACGCCCCTTAAAATGGCGAATTTCCAAAATTAATGTTGCAAGCTTGGTTGGCTAAGTAAAACGGAGCCTGTGGTGTGGCTAGAATATGCATTTGACGTGGGTTGCAAGCGGATTAAATGACATCAACAAGAATAATCCAAAAGATTATGAGAATATTCTAAAATATTCTAAAATAATATAAAATATTTTGAAAATATTCTAAAATATTCCAAAATATTCCATATTACTATATTAAAATGTTTATGGTATTTTCCTATGTATTATATTACGTCATTAATGCAAATGCTTTACAACATTAAAAACTTTCTTTGTTGAAAACTGTGACACCCTAGCATAAAAACACCCTAGCATGAAAACACCCAAATATAGCTTAAGTTGAAAATAGAAAAATCCAAAATACACGACATGGTAAACAATTTTTACAACTCTTTGTGTAGTTGGGACTCATGTAAATCCAAAAATAGCTTGAATGATATGAATTTAACTTGAAGAGGTGGCATGACTAACATAAATCCTTCACGAAAAGAATTTGATGAAAATCATCCATGAAGCAGTTGGAATTGAATAGTGAGTTACATTCATAAGCCAGATTTTGGCTTCCCATGCGTTTAGGGGTTAACCCCTAAACGTTCTCACCCTTTTCAGATTTGGCAGTTTTCCAAAGATGCATTATAAAATGCAACTAAGAGGGATATTTTCAAGTTGATGAATGAATAAAAGTTGTACATTATGCATTTTAGATTCTATCCATACGGTTAGATATGCGATTTCTATCACCAATATTTGTGTATTAAATTTCATACTTAAAATTTAACACTCTTTTGTAATATGATTACGAATAAGATATTGACAATCTAATAATGAAATTTGTTGGGATGGGTTGAAATGTAATACTCTAAGTGTAGTGATTTTTGGAGATTTTTTGGTTGCTTAATTTTAGTAGTTGAATTTTTCAAGAGCACTTTTAGACTAAATTCTTCAAAATTTTGGGTGGTACACTACAATATGAAATGAGGCATAAAAATTTCACAAATCATCCCCTTTCTAATCGGATCACACATGCACGGAGCTAACTTCCCATAAAAGTTTCAATAAAAAATCCACACTGCAAAAAGTACATGATGGATGAGAAAACGGACTTCAAATCCGTACATCATGCAAAATATGCATGGTTGGGCGGTTAGGGGTTAAACTACACTAATGATGAGACTCGTGGTAGGACTTATGGTGAGATTTATGAGGTCCCCAATTCCATTCTCCATAATTGCCATGGCCTTCAATCATCCTTCCACATATGCTTACGTGAATATTATCGTTCGCATTTTCTACAATATAAAAAATATCACTATCCCATATACAACTTGAAATTTCAATAAAAAAAATGTATGTTAATAATTTCGGAAAAACTTAAATTGTAGTGAAAATTAAATTTTATAAGCTATATTTTTCTAATTGAACTCAAACCCAAAAAAGATCATTTTAATAAGCTTAAACGATTATTTTTTTCAAGATAAAATACGCAATAATTCATTTCTACGAAATTTTTGCATTTAAGACCTTATGTAAAATTGTCATTGAAAAGACACTTTGGATCCATAGTGACAATACTAAATTAATCTTGACAAAACAAGTCTATCACTATGTTCATCAAGCACCAATTGAACATTTATTCATTTAGGATAGTCAACACAAGTCATTGAACAACAAAGGAAATGTCATCCAAAGCCAATTTTAGGCACGAGATATCATTATTGTATTGAATTCAAACTATGGCCGATATTAGCACCTTCAACCTTTTTAATGATACACTTTATGATTGAATATTTTCCAAAAATTTATAGAATCTATTACAAAGTGAACATATTATATTAGACCACATTTACATGTCAAATTTTGAATACATGTGAGTGCATTTAGAGGCAGTTTACACTAGAGTATAAAGGCAAAGGACCATAGTTGGTCGAGGTAGAAACTAAATTTGAATCCCTTTTAAAGTCTACAATTGGACTAAAAGCCGCAAGATATATGAAAGGGAGGTGAGTTCCTAAATTAACTTCGATAAATGTGAGCAATCATTGAAACATAACCAAATCCATTCAAATTTGGATGACTTTTGAATCAAATTGGATTAAATTCTATTATCGTGGATGAATCTTAAAAAACATCACCTTAATTAATTATGGAATACACACTATGTCCGTAACAAGATGATATGAAAGTTGCCACTGTAGACATGGCTTCTGGAGGCGGTTTATACGAAGACCATGCAAAGTAACCCTGCAATCCTGAGCATTAATTCATTGAAAAAGTGGCTCTTATCAAAGTTTGGTTACACTAGGGCCACATGTGGCCTATGTCATTTTTCAATGAATGAAAAATTTATTTGAAATCCTATACATGGCCAAAATAGATGATGTCATCATGGTTTCTAATTTTTCTTTTCCACTTCTTTGATGTAAGTTTAGCATGAGAGAATAGAACACCTTTCATTTTGCAAATATAGGTTTTTCTTATGTAATTGACCATTTGACTCATATTGTTGGATTTAAAGATAAATAGATACAAACTTTTGATATGGTCTTTAACCCCTAAACGTCCCAGCGTCCAGTTTCTGAACGACGAACAGATTCCAACTCACACTACACTCACATTATTTCATGGATGAAACTCATTCAATTTAAAAAAAATACTTTATGAAGTTGTTGTTCTATCTAATGGTTGGATTTGGTGTTACTAAGGTACATTTTTTTTTTAAATTACAAATGTGGAAGTATGTCAAGCAGTTGACCAAGCCAAAATTGCATTGACTTTAGTTCAAAAGTGGGCTTGCTAAAATGAGGTCATAAATTGAAGTAACACCATTTCAAGAGTATCTCATTCTGAATCCATTCCAACAAATTTTACTCAAAAAAATATTAATATTTTGTTTGTAATCAAATTTAGAAGGAATTTTTAATTATAACTTTGAAATTTTATAATAAAATATCAGTGATGGCATTGGTGAATCTAACCGTACGGATGGAACCTAAAATTCAATATCTACAACTTTCATTTGTATAACAATTTCGAAATATTCTCCTAGATAGCACTTTATAATGTTTTTTCTCAAACTGTCAATTTTGGGGACACCCTGGGACGTTTAGGGGTTAACCACCCTTTCCATTGATCCTACCTTCAAAGGATAGGTTTGAAAATTATTTGTTTTGTAAGCTATGAGTCTTTGCGACCCTTATTTATTATTGCTATATATAATTCCTTATGAATTTTTATTGACAAAGAATGGCCTAGACGAAGGCCCCAACATAAAGTGAAAGTGGGGACCCAAGCCACCCTTAACCCTTAAGTGCCAAGGCATCCCTTAAGTGCCCAGGCAACCCAAAAGTCGTTGTTTCAAAAATAAAAAGTGTTTGAAAATGAGTTAGAATGTCCAAATTGAGTGTTTCTTGGCCTTAACCTATTTAGAATCAAATTTCCTATAAGAATATGTCATTGGAATCACTCAAATATGTTCACGGAAGTTTAGAAAAAAATAAAGAACATTGGGTGGTGTAGATATTGGAATAGTCTACAAAGGTATCAAATTTGTAAATGTGTGAAGAAATGCATGATAAATAATATATTTTTTATGGATGTAGAAAGATAGATTATAAATTATGAGTTTTAAACCAAATCTATACAAATGGATTTCTAAAATTCATCATATACAATTATATATAATATCTAATTAATAAACTTTCAAAATTCAAAGCAAATAAAAAATTAATTATTTATCTTTGAATCTTGGTATGATTGGCTAAAAGAACAAGTTTATTGAGACGCTTTAATACCCATTGGAATTTGTTTCATTTAAACTATACATTCTATGGGGTTCTTACGTAGTGTTGTTTAAATTGACATTTTTATAAATTATAAACTCTAAATCTTGGCAACTTCTGTTCATGTGATGAACATTTATGCCTTTAAGTAATAATAATTTAATTCAACAAAATATTGAATAACTTGTTTTTTATGAATATTCAAAAAAAATCTCTTAAATTTTATTATAAAAAATCTAAAAGGTTTTAATGGTGTTCAATTGTATAAATGAAATTTAAGGATTACACATTACAACTTGGGCTTTTGCAAGCTACGGTTTATTAAAAGGGGAGTGCAGCCAGTGCAACTAAAATTTGTGCAACTCATGCTACTAGTGTAGTAGTATGCACCTCTCGATCCAATGGCCCTTTGTGCAGTAAACACTAGCTCATTGACATTACGAACATACACTTTATTCTTGCCGGTCTTGAAAAGAAGACCGGAGTTTCTATTATTATTATTATTATTGTGCACCTCTCGACCTCGAATTAGATTGAAAATTTTCCGATTTAAAATAAGGTTTCTACTAATACTTCCTCTCTGGAGATTGTCATGTTTATTTCGAGACTCTAGGCTTTGTTCAACGGCCTTTTTTTTACACATGGGCTATTAGAGCCTTTTTTACATAACCTCTATAGCTAGGTTTTAAGAAAAATGTATTTCATATTCCACCTCTATAATCGAACCATTACTTCATTTCCAAAAAAAAAAAATCCAAAGAAAAGATTGAAAAACAAAAGCATCGTGAAACAATTAATTAAAAATTAAGTAAGGATAATACCCAAAATAAAAAAATACGGTCACTATGTATGTACTTGTGGTATGTTGCTAGAATTTTATGAAGTTAAAATTCGACCCCCTTTTAGCACTTTCCATATTTTAGATGTACTTCACATGCACTTTTGACAAACGACATGCTACTAATTCCAAGTATAAATGGTTAATTTGGATAGAAATATTGAAATTGCACAAAATTTATTCTGGTGATATCTTAATTTTAGAATTCTAGAAACAATGCAATTTGTTTTGTCGCAAAATTCCATCTCAATAATTTTTTGGTGATTTTTCAAAATTGTAAAAGTGCAGCAACTAGTAGCACGCGACAAAAGAAACATGGTGTACTGTAGCTTGCAATCACCCACTTTCATATTTTACAAACTTCAAAAAATTCATATAAAACATATGTTATAACATGTTTAATTGTAGCAAAAACCCTCAGGAACTTGAGAGTTAAACTTTGATGATTTATAAAAATGTGTTATAAAATAATCTTTGAAAGAGAAATTTAGTTACAAATTTTGAACAAAAGTTAGAGATTAACCCCTAAAAGACCGGGGGGGGGGTGTTGAACTTAACTCTTGTTTTCTTGACTAGCTCTTGTAACAAGCTCAATTCCTCATTGGTGTTGAGTAATTTCGACAATCGGCACCGTTGAAATTAAAGAAGACTTACATAGCTTTTGTATGAAAAAAGGATCAACAAAATCGCACAATTTTTGAGAAAATGCCACCGTTGAGAAGATTGATGGAACTCGTTCGGGGTATTTTGTATACATACTGAAATCGGATTGTTCAAAAGTGCTCCAAAAATTTTGAATTTTTTACTGTGCATAGAAATGATCATTTTAAACATGTGATAAAAATTTCAAGTAATTTGGAGGTGTGAGGAGGAAGATATGAGGATCTGAAGTAATGCCTGCAAAGCCTCCTTGCAACTCAAAAAAATCATCAAAAATCGCACACTTCATGAAATTCCGATCAGGAAGTACCTACAGATTCAGCTCTCAAAAAGAGATAAGGTCTCTTTGTTGCTCATCCTACAATTTAAAGCCCAAAAACCCGAATTTCCTCACTTTCTAGTTCCAGAAGCCGCGTGGGGGCCTTATGGTCCTTTAGGGGTTAAGAAGCACAATGTTTATCTATACAGATTAATGTACAAATATCATCTTTGATAATTTTATACAACATAAAAAAACTTAAAAGAAACATTTCTTTTAAAGTTTTAATACAGATCAGATTTTGACATTTCAAAATTAGTTATGAAATACAACATGTTGAAATGTCAAAGCCTTGAAATACAACATACTATGTACGATGATTTTTCAAATTTAATTTTCACTTGCATTGTAAAAAACATCTATCATAACACTTTCAAAGAAAAAAAAAGTGATAAAATACTTTCATTCCACAATTTATAGAAAAAAATTGCAATTTGTTTTTGTAAATCCGTAGGATTGACATGCTCAATTAGTACACCAATCAAGAAAAATTTAAATGAATAAAAACCAAAAAAAACATAAACAAGATAAAAAAATAAAATTATGTATATATATTTTTTGAAGTAACAAAAACATTTTTTTTGTCAATCATGCTCATATGAATCATTTTGACCTTTAAGTGATAAAAACTTGTGAGATGTAAGGTAGTGCGCCCAATTCATCACATGTGACTATTTGTAACACTTACAAAAAATCCCCACTAGTAGAAAAAGGTAGCACTACCAAAGGAGGTGCCTATACAAGTGATGTGGGCATGCATGGAATCGGGCAGCACTTGCATGGGCACCTCTCTGGGCAGTGCCCGTTTGTGCCATTGCAAGTTAAGTGCCAACCTTGCTTTGAAAGAAATATGGGAATGGGGTGTGAAAGTGACACTTATGGGTGCAAAATCGGTAGCTTAGAAATATGAATCAATTTTGTAAAACCAATGTAGAAAACCATCCAAATCATGCAGTCATTTTGGATTAAACACTTGGCCATTTAATATAGGACTTGTAGTAATTAGAAACAACGACAATGATTATTATAGGCTACCTTTTGCTTAATAGATGGGACCTCTAGTGGCACTTTTGGAATTTCTTGCATTACCCTTCAAAATTTTATAAAAATTACATCCTTTGTTATGAATATATGATTCTATTTGCTATGATTTTTTGTTCTAATTTAATGTCACTGCATTTATTTAAAACTTGTTATTTGGTGATTTCTTGAAAAATTTGTTTTCACTCCGAGAATTTGGGATGTGAATTTTCTTAAGATTCAAAATAAATAAATAAATTGTAATGCTTGTTTTGGAATTTGAGGTTATTTATGTAGTTTTAAAAAAAAAATCTATACAAAAAGAAGGTAAAATTGTTTGTTTCTTTTGTATGTTACATTGAGGTCTCTCAGAACAGCGCCCACTAGACACGTTCTTGGTATCGTTGAAAAGCTCTCAACGAGAAGAGGTGCACCAAAGTCGTTTCGTCGCTTTTGGACCAAAGGTGTGAAAGACATGGATTATTGAGTGAATTTTGTCACAATAAATCGAATTAAATTATTAAATAAAAAATAATTAATTAATAATTAATAAAAGCATGGCTAAATCACAAGGAACATTGGATGAACAACAATAGGACTAGAAGGCTAGTAGATAGATAGATAGATAGAAACTCTGAACCTCTTTCGAGGCCAACGTGAATAAAGTGTGTCTGTTCGTAATGTCAATGACCCAGTGCCCACTGAACAAAGGGTTGTCGGAACAAAACTACTCTCCCTTGTCGGGAATAGACACTTCAGTAACAAGTAACACAATAAAAGTAGCCAATAAAAGTAGCCATGAACTAATGGTTGGGAAGGCTAGTATTGTTGACATAGTACTTTGATGACGTGGCAGTTGTGGGATATTTATTTGTTGTGTGCAGGTCAAGTGCCATTTGTCATATAGTAGAAAAAACTCCAGCCGGTCTTTTAGAACTCCAATTCTTTTTGAGAACCAGCATGAACCACCAGTTCACTGAATATTCTTAGTTGGCATCAAAAGGCCAAATTGTCAAAACTTTTTGTTGTGCATTTTGCCATTGAAGTAAGGCAGGGAAATGTGTTGGCCTTTAGTCATCTCCATTTGCTCCTTACATAATATTTACTAGTAAACGTAGGGACTGTCCTACCCCCCATGAAATGATGAGGAATATTCATGTTCTATCATTAACTAAGAAGGTACATGTAAAAGTAGTCAAAGAATTCCAGAGATGAAGTTGGATGAAATCCCAAGGTAACTTTCGCAATAACTATTGAATGTTGCATATAATAGAGCATCCGCACCCTACCACTAAAAGCATGAGATTCTATGAAAACTGAATGAATACTACGTTTGTATTTAATGCTCAAAATTCAGAGCATGTAAGAGAGTCACAGAATATGAGCACGATATAGTGATATTTGAATATGTCTCTCTATAGCTAATTTAAGGAAAGGTTTGGTATGAACAATAATGATTACCTATGTATAGTGATTGTGATTGATTCACGGACTATATAGAGGGACACATACCAGTTCAAGGGTGTGGAGACCAGTGAAGGTGAGGAAATTTCACTCTCTTTAGAAAAAAATTCATAGATGTGAAGATTTGATAGTCAATTTTGGCAAAATATTCTAAATTCTTTGATACATTTGTAGCAATTAAAACCAATTAAAACCAGTAAAAATTAACACCAAATTTTTTTGGGTAGCCACTTGGCTAAAATCCACACAAAACATTTTCACTAGTGGAGACGATAGCTTGTGATATCAAATTTTGAATGTGATAATATTGGTTAAGGGGTGAATTGAAGGGAGAAGGCTACGAATGCTCTTAGAGCATCTCCACCTTTAGGAATAAAGGTGACGCAAATGCTATATTTATCACCATGCTAAAATATGTACTCCTCTATCCATTCACGCCAAACATGCACCCACCAACGCTACTTTTAGTTGGTGGACCACTCACAAGTCACCACATACACACTAATAGACAAACAACCCCATGATTGCATTATCTGAAACCAAGATCCAACTAAATATACTGTTGGCATCCCTTATTGACTCCATGTATTTGGCGTTGTGGACCATGATTATTTAAAGTGACCGGCCTACTTTACATCCATTTTTTTCGTTGGCATTACCTTTACTGCCAAGGGTGGAGATGCTCTCACTCTCCTTCAAACTCCCATAACTTAACCTTTTAGTGCCCATGGTGGTTATGGAGAAACCACAGTTTTTTCAGTGATATTTAAAAAAAAACTTATGTATTGAAATTAGGGATACTATCAATAGAACTCAACCATATAAATTTAAGTATAGCTTAATGAAACAAGTGTCAGTTAAATCTTGGTAAGATCGGACCGTTGGATTGGAAGATTATAGTATGTCTTTGAACTGTACAATGCACACTCAAAAATGAGATTTTGGGAGGTGTGTGACTTCAAAGTTAAATAGAATTTGGGTTAAATTTTCAAAAATAAAAGAAAGATGTTCAACAATGACATGTGTCAACACCTCTTCACTGCAATCTTTTATGTCAAGAACAGACTTACACATAATTATTGTGAATTTTATAAGTGAGAGTGACTTATCCATATATGGTTTAGTACAATAATTTATACGTTAAAATAAGAATGGAGTCTGTACATTGATCAAGGTTGGAATACATACACTAATTGAACATGAACAAGAGAACACAATCCAAAAAATAACTACAAGATAACAAACTTCCAAACACAAGAAATACCGCATAGTACCTGTGTTGTATTTGTTGTATTTTGAGGTATTTGTAGTATTTTGGTGTTTTGTACATAAGTATTTGGATATTTAAGAAAGTGAGATTCCAAATTTTCTTTTTGCATCATATGCAGAATCAATTTAGACTTCAGACACGAGATTGAGATGGTTCACAGATTCTACAACATTTCATTTTCTAGTGATTCAGTGACCACTTACCGGTTATCTGGACACTAAAGGGTTAACAGCCATGCTTCTTCCTTATTGGGCATACCGAACACACTGGCTATATTCTTCAAAGTCCAGATGGTCTGAAACTCCTGTCATGCTCTCATCCATTGGATGATCCTTTTTTCATCCAAATCCTGGAACACCCTTGAGTTCAAGATCTAGTTTTGGTAAAGTATTGTACAGTACCCACCACCAATAAAGATGCGTGATTTTTTTCACAAATAGAAAAGTCGTACTTGGGCACCATGCTACAATGTGGGAACGTGGTGCCAAAGGCGCATTTGGGCCTTTGGCACCATATTCTGGCACTCTAGCGTGGTGCCAAAGTATAGCTTTTCTATTAGTGATTACTATTAAACTTTGAAATGCATGAAATCAAGAATCACAAAGTGCAATAAAAAGCTAGTACACTTTATTTGAAAAAACATGCTTCAAAATGAGAACTTTAACCCCTAAATGCTTACAACCCTCTCCAAATTGGGCAATTTTGGAAAGATGCATTATAAAATGCAATTAAAAGGGATATTTTGAACTTGATATATGAATAAAAGTTGTACATTATGAATTTTAGATTCTATCCATATGGTTAGATCTATGATTGCTATCACCAATATTTTGTATAAAATTTGAAACTTAAAATCAAAATTCTTTTGTAATTCAATTACAAATAAGATATTGACAATCTATGGATGAAAATTGTTGTGATGGATTGAAATGTAATACTCTAAGGCGTAGTGATTTTTGGAGATTTTTTGGTTGCTTAATTTAATGAGTTTATTTTTTCAAGAGCACATTTAGACTAAAATCTTATTAATTTTTGGTGAATCACTGCAACATGAAATGAGGCATAAAATTTTCACAAATCATCCCCTTTCTAATTGGTTCACACATAGTAAAAAATTCACACTGCAAAAAATGCATGACGGATGAGAATTTGTGAATGAAATTTGTACATTGTTCATGCTTAAACAGCTAAGGGTTAAACATCTCTATGGGTATCTTATTTAATGCTCTTTTAATCATATTTACCATTTTGTCTCTGTTCTTTGGCACGAACAAGTCTTTCAGCTATCTTCTAAAGATACTCTATCGAACCTAACAATATTTCAACGATCACGAAGTTCACGAAGAACCAACCTAAAAATGATGTATCTTAAAAATCACGTATCTCAATTGCCAAATATCATACTGAGACAATACTATACATTTTCTTATGAAGGGCAGCAAGGGGTGTTGTTGCAAATGTTGCAATGATCGTACTACCAGTATAAAATTAAACGGAGAACATGTTGCAAATGTTGCAATGATTGTACATGAGGTTCTTGAGCAGCTAGTGGAGTCCATCCTTTTCAACAGTAGCACTGTAGACACTTCAACAGTGTCTCACCACCCAACTTCATTAGTTAAAGATGATGTGGACTTGCCATGATTCGGAGATCTGCTACAATGATTTGGGAATAGTGACCAGATTATGAGGTGTTGCAAAGAAGAGCTAAAGAACCTTATGCACTATTAGTATAAAATTAATTGGAGGAACATGTTGCAAATCTTGCAATGGTCGTGCGAAGATGTACTAGTAGCATCAAATTAATTGCGCAAGAAAAGTGTACAGAGTAGTGACGCATGTCTGGGATTTTGGAGCCATCGAAATGCAATGGGTGTTCGTCACCTGAACCCCTCAATATACCCACACTAGGAGAAAAGGTGCTCCCCATGGACATGCCCAAGCAAAATCACTGTGCATGCGTGGAATTGGACACTACTTGCCTGAGAATGAATTTTAGGAGAAATTTAAATGATTGTCGGTTTGCCTTCTGCATGCATTGGCACATGCTTGCTTGGTATCAAAGTTTTGGAATTGTAGCAAATTTTTACAATCCCAAATACAAGGGAAAGTCTGTGAATGAATATTAAAGTGGGTGAATTTTGTGCACTTATTGAGCAAGGGAATCATTCTGTCCTTTAGATGCTGGCATTTATTTGTCATAACATTCTTGAGCATGCCTCAGCCTGACCCCTTTTGTACAGAAAAAAATCTTTAACCCCTAAAGGTCCGGCCAATGGAATCATACTTTACTTCTCACACTCAATTTTGTCACTAAAAATAATACGGAACTCAACTTTATATTTTTAAGTAGATGAATCCACATGTCTACTACAAACCATGAATTTCTCATAAATTTTGGTGAAAATTTGAAATTACCATGATTTTTTTGAAGTGATTGTAAAGAAAATTTATATCAATTACAAAATGTACTCAGAAATTCCAATTTTTTTATACCAAAGGTGTAAACTACAATGAAGAAAGTTTTAGTAAATGAAAATCATCCGTGTGTCTAACTTTAGATTTTTTGCTACACCATGTTGATACCTACAAACTTGTAATTGCAATAAAACACTGAATTTTCAAAGTTTTTCAAAAGTTCAAAGCGGAGTAGAAACTAGACTTGGCAAACTTCATTTAATTAGTTAAGTTCAAATGCAATACCAGTAGAACTCATTTTCATGACCTATATTTAGTTTAAGTAGAACAAGCAAAACAATCCAAAATACACTACATGGTGAACTGTTTTTTACAACTTTTTTTGTGGTTGGGACCCCATGTAAAATCCAAAAATATTTTGAATGATTTGAATTTAACTCGAGGGGGTAGCATGACCAAGCAAAATCCTTCACAAATATAATTGGATGAAAATCATCGATGTAGCACTTGGAATTGAATAGTAGTTACATTCATATGCTAGAATTTGGCCTCCCAGGCATTTAGGGGTTAACCCTTAAACGTCAAGAGGGCCTAGGCAGGGTAGCCCGGAAGGCATCTAAATTTTCGGAGGGAAAATACAAAATAAAAAATGCAAAAACGGCTCTGCTGGGCACTGCTGGCCAGCACTGCAACACTGCTGAACTTCAGCTGCCCCAACCTCAAAACCTGTTCAATTTGATAACTTTGATTGCTTACCAACGATTCCACAATCTCTCAAATGAGGCGCAAATTTGGAATCTAGATCGCTTTTTCAATAGCTTTCCAGCGCACCAATCCTCGCTTGATTTGGTTGAGAAAAACTATTTTTTTCTCAAATATTCCTTTTTGAAAAGGCCCGTGGGGCTTTTTTGACGTTTAAGGGTTAAGGTGTTTGAGTGTTATTTTTCATACTTTTATAATGTTGATGACTATGTACGAAAAAATATAAATCATACAATGTGATATTTCAAGTAGGCAGATTATAAGGCTTTGACTTTTACAAAACACGTGAAGACCTTTAGAGGTTAAAAATTGGTCTTCCCCTTTTTACAACTCTCATCCTTTTAATGAACTTCGAGGTCGTTGATACATTTTGAGTTGTACTATTTACTAACGTATCTACAAATACATGGAGGCCTAGAGTTATTATTGAACTATCTTGTCGTATTTGTAAATTGCATTCCATTAACATTTGAAAAAGTTTGAATTTGATGTAACAAGTAAACAAGATGAAGAACTTGTTTTTTAAGCAACGACAATAGAAGAGCATGAAATTAAAGCACTATCTATAAATGTGGTTTGCCACAAGCAACCAAAAAATGAAAGATTGGAGAAATTGTTGTTACCTTTCAAGTGCTCGAAGTAGAGGTAGAGATGTTGGCTATATCACCCTTAGGTATGGTTGATGCATAAAAGACCAAAGAAAAGGTAGACATGTTTGATGCTTTACCATAGATGTGGAATATTTATTTCCAATATCACCATGCATATATAGATATACGGGCCTAAAATTTGTTTATAGCCAAATCATAGTATTTATGACAATTTATAAGTTATTAAAGAAAATGAGTTTTTGGAAAATTTACCATCTACATGAATGTAGTTAATAGATTTTTTTTTTGCTTCTTTTTTGTGGTCTAGTTTTGCTTGCTTTTTTTTTCCATAATTGCTTTGAATAATGATATTGCAAATTTTTATTTTTTCAATGATTAAAAACTAGGAATCTTGGAAAAATATGTGCTTCGGGATGTGCTCTTAGTAATTCTGAAAACTCACTTATTCATTAAACTCTCAAGTAAAGCTATCAAATTTGTTGAGATGCCTTTTTATGATTTACATTTGAGTTAACCGAAAACAAGCAGAGCTATCTGTTGAGTCTATGCGGAGTCAACAAGCTTATATTATCAATTTCGGACACGGATTGCACATGAATAGTTCTTTGGTGGGGGAACTTGTGAGAAATCTTCTTTAGCATTGGAGAGGTCATGAATTCCACTCCCATGGGTGGTGCAAGGCCTTGCTTTAAATTATCCTCCAACTCACCATAGACTAGTTTTGCCATCTTTTGAACTGAAAATGAGTCTACAATGAGTATGTGGTGAGTTTCCACTCTGAGACACTCTTTCAATTAACTCTATTCTTCTAAAATCATTGGAATTTTTTCAAAGACCTTTTCATTGTTTCATAGAATATACTAAAGATCATTTTACTACCTTAAATGAATACTTCTTTGTTCTCTTTCGTAATAGGAATTTTCTCAAGTACTTTCTTTTGAAGACAATATTAAAAAACCTTTAACAATTTTTTTATTGTCACATCCATCACATAATCAAGCTCAACACTTTTTTCATGTTCTTCTTTATCCAAAGTAGTGCACAAATGTCGTACGTGATTATTTGTATCTCTTTTTCTCGTGGATTTGTGTCACCCATGTCATTGGTTGAAACTTTTATATTTTTTCATCACTATATTCTTATCCTTCAACCCGTGACTACAAGTGTAAAGAAGTATCAATATTAAGGTATCAAATCTATAAGTATATATAGATCAACTTGAAATTCTATTTCTATTTCAATTCAATATTATAAATATTAAATTTATTATTTTAAATATTTTTTTGTAACTTTCAATTTTTAGAATTGGAAAATATACACATTTCAATTTTTCCAAATGCTTTGAATTTTTCTAATTAAGAAACCTCTAAATTACTATCTTAAGCACATTTATTGTTGCTTTCACTATATTATTATAATCATAACAACTCCAAAGTATCAATATAATCTTGGATTGTGTTTATAATCACAATAAGACATGCATACAAATTTCAAATCATCAAAATTAACTTCTTTTACAATTATTTTAAAATTTCATTATATTAATCAATTTTAATCTCATTTTTAATTCAATATTTTACATATATACAATAGAAATATAGAATTTAAATTATAGTAAATTTAGATTTGTTGTACGTCTAACTTAAATTACAAATGTTCCATTATTTATTTTTTCAAATTTAGCCATACAAATGTTCTCCAATCACCATGTCTTAAAATTGTTTCATGTATGAACTTAAAATCAAAAAAAGTTGAAAAGGCACATTGCATAATACATTTAAGCTATGTTCAAAAGTCCTAAGCATTTAGGGGTTAGAGAGCTAGAAGTGTTTTTTATCAAAAAACACACCAAACCTACCATTCCATTGATTTTTTAGGCATTTAAATGTCGAAAAGCACCAAAAATAATTGGCATGCACGAAGCCTTAAGGAAAATTTGAAGAAAAAATGGATGAAGATGCCAGATTGTTCCAATTTTTGAAAATAAATTGGATGAAATTGTCAGTTTTAAATGAAAACCATTCAAATATGTGGATGAAAAGATAGTTCTATCCAAAATATAGATGAATAAAAAAAATTGGCTACACTACTAGAAAATGGCGACCAAATCAACAAAATATCAACAACATTATGTTATTCCGTGCACTGTAATGACCGTTTTCACTTATTTTCAAACTTTCTGTTAGGCAACAAAAACATTCGTACGATTTCTATTGGTTTAGGCACTATAAGAAAACTCATGACCAAATCAACATAAATCCAACAAATCTCGTAAATTACCAATTTTAAAATGTTGCAAAGTGCATTATGAAGCGTCAATTTTACAAAAACATTAAAAATTACATCGAAAAATATAAATTTTAGATTAATTCTCTGAAAATAGAGTCAACAAGTTCATTGTACATAATAATATAGTTAATATTATATATATAAAGAACATAATAATATTATATAATATTATAATATTATACTGCTTATTTTCAAAGGTGTTTTTGTACTACGGATGTCATAGTTTTGAACAAAAAAGTTTCTAATGTTATAAAACAATTGATTTACTGATGTATATAATAAATAGGGAAGATACCAAAAATATTTTAAAATTGTAAAATAGAATCTTTTGACATCTTTTGGCATCTTTTCAAAATATTTTATATTATTGTGGATTATTTTGGAATATTCCCATAATCTTCTTTAAAATATCTTTAAGGTCTAATTTCCCAAAATATTTTTAGGTCTTCGCTTATAGAATTTAGAAGCAATCAACATTAAAAATTCATTAAAATTACATTTTATATTTTTAGAATTCAAAATTTGGTATTATTGGTTATAATTTTACTTTTCATCATAGAAGCCAAAAAAAAAAAACGTATTGAAAAGAACAACATTACTTTTCCAAAATAGTAAAATTTGTAACACAAGACAATGTAAAGGTGTTGTTTTTTTCAAAGTTCCCCTAGGTGGAGTTTAACTTGGATTGGCATGATTCAAATTGGGTTTGAAATCATACTTGGTTTCCTATTAGAAAATAATTATAATTTACTTGGATTTTTTATTTTTTAGTCTCAGGCACATCATAAAAGGGGGCATCTACCAAAAACTAATCTCTCAAAGCATTACGAGTTAAATTGAGATTAACCCCTAAACATCACAACGTCCAATTTCTGGACGACTAACAGATTCAAACCCACCCTACATTCTCATCAATGCTTGGATGAAAGTCATCCATTTTTTTGGAGATTCTTCACCAAGTTGTTGTCCTATCTAATGGTTGGATTTAGTCATACTTGAGTACATTTTTTTTTTAAATTACAAATGTAGAAGTATGTCAAGTCATTGACCAAGCCAAAATTGCATTGACTGTAGTTCAAAAGTGGCCTTGCAAAAATGAGGTCATAGATTTAAGAAACACAAAAATTTCAAAGAATCACCACATTTAAGAGTATCTCATTTCAAACTCATTCCAACAAATTTTACTCAAAAAACATTAATTCTTTTTTTGTAATCAAATTTAGAAGGGATTTTTAATTTTAACTTTCAAAATTTATAATTAAATATTGGTGATAGTATTTGTGAATCAAACCGTACGGATGGAATTTAAAATTCAAAATCTAGAACTTTCATTTGTATATCAATTTCAAAACATTCTTCTAAATAGTAGTTTATGATGTTTTTTCTCAAATTGTCAATTCCAGGGACACACTGGTATGTTTAGGGGTTAAACTAGACCTTCTTTGAACTCAATTTGAGCAACTTTTCAAAATATAAAATTGCAAAAGCTTTTGAATGCTTGCTACAACATTTTCACCATTGAATTTATTTTCATTCAATTCCAAAGTTATGCACTTTCCAATTTAGTTTTTGACTTTCATTCTATATACCTCTCTTTCATTACTTCATTTTATTTTTTATTAGACCCACAACTCGTTTCTCTAACATGCAATCAAAAAATTTCAATTGAAACAGAAAGGCATATACAATGAAATGTCAAAAAGTGGAAAAAAAGTTGCAAAAACAAAAAAATAACTTACTATTAAAAAATGAATTTTGAATGAATCAAACATAAAATGAAAAAAAAAATTGGAAAAAATGTTTCTCTAACATAAAATTAAAAAAACATTGGAAAAGAAATATTGTGAACATCGCTAAAAATATGAAAATTGAAAAAAAAAGCTTTGAGCCATTATGATTTTGTCAGGAAAAGAAATTCATAAATTTTTGAAATATTTTCTTGATATAGATAAAAGCATGAATGATGTAGTGAAAAATAAACTCCCAGCCCTCACGATTTTGTCAAGAAATAAACAAATTCAATTATTTTTGATTTTTTTCTAGATATAGAAAATGTCTACATGATTTAGTGCAATTTTTTTGGAAAAGAAGCTTTTTTACATTGCTAGAAATATCCAAAGTCCACTGGAATGAAAAAAAAAAAAAACTCCCAGCTTTCACGATTTTGTCCAAAATGAAAATTCAAATTTTTTTGAATTTTTTTCTAGACATAGAAAAAAGCTTGCATGATCTAATGCAAAAATAAAATTGAAAATAAAAATAAAAATTACATAGCAACAAAATTGCCAATGGTTACGTTCATTTATAATTGTCAAAAAAAATCATTGACTTACATGAAGAATTATATGTGGTGTGGTGGTTTGGTGCTTGGTTAGGGGTTAGAAGGTTTTGTGTTCGATTCCGAGCGCCGGCAATGGAGCCCGGGTAGACTATGGTGGACCCCGTAGTGGTGTTTCGGGTAGCCCTAGTTGTTGAATTGGGCTACCGAAGTTTTTTTTGGGCAATGCACTTTTTTTGTTTGGGCAAGCCCGAAAAAATTTCAGGTAGGTTTCATATATTTCATCATGGATCTTTTTCTTCTTAAAAATAAATAAACTATTTTGACCAAAACAACAGTCCAGAACAACAGATTTCGGTTAGAAAATGTCAGGGACAACTCGTCCAAACCAACTGCTACGATCAATGTTTTCATGTTGATACGGTTACAAGATTTTCTAGTATGAATGATGGACGATCCATTTGTGAAGGCAATGGATGACATTTAAGTTACACTCACAACCATTGGTCGACACTACAAACATGGAAGGAGTTTGTAGAGCTCATCCTTCAACCTTGCAGAAAGAACTACATCAAGAAACATGTATTAGTAGCAGACACAAAATTGATCTAGCTTATTGACTGTTGGAGCCAGTGATCCCATAACCACTTTATGACAATTAGAACATTATGCGACCTCCGACATAAATGGTATCTACTTTTGCTACCCACTGCATACAATACTCACGATACCTCTATAATATCCGGCAATACCCTTGATATATTAAGGTGATACCATGATGATATCCGCGGATATCACCTCATGAAGTTGCTACATATTTATATCATGATGAAAATTCTCGCTACATTTCATTTTTTTTTCCCATTTTCTTTCTTTGTATGTTTAGCAGCCCCATTTTTTGGGTAGAAATCCAGCTAATTTTAGCCAGTTTTGGGATCACTGGTTGGAGCGTTCACAAGAGCAAGGAGTTTCTACATTGGGTATATACTACACAAACTGAGACCCTTCTCTTATTCATTCTTGCAAATTTTACCAGTGTTTCCCAATCAACTGATGTGGTCTTGCACAGACCATTTAAGCATGCATTTAGGCAGGAGTTTGACACATGGATCGGAGTACAAACAAGATACTTCCAAGCGGTTGGAAGCGAAACAAACAGTAAGGTTGGACTTTCGAATGTCAACCTTGAAGCTTTTTTTATGTGGTTGGCTATTCAACCCATAGCAACATGATAACAAGTCAACTATGATATGCATAGGTTGGGATCAATGTGGGCTTCTACAAGCTTTTGAAGACTCATTTCAAGCAATCATTAAAAATTGCACAGAACTACAGCATGAAGAATCAACACGTGAAGAAGACACAGACCCTGAAGTAAGTGTCTAAAGCAATTATGGAAAATTCCTTATTGCAAGTTGCCCATTTGAGTAACGAAAATACAAGACCGAGTGTCCCTACGTTGAGAAGTTTGGCCCAGAAGGAGTGTTATGCTAAGGAGCATTGTGATCTGTGATAAGAGTGTTTACTACCATGAAATAGAACGGACTCTGACAGCCCTTTAGGTATAAACCTCCTCTCTCTCTTCAGCCTTCTTTTTCTTCACAGCTCGAAGCAGCAGTCCTCCTCTCTTCTTCTTCCTCGCTAGAAACAACGCTTCATTTGGAGCAACAACAACGTCTTTCGGAGTAGGTCTTCTGCTTAATGGAGCAACAACGATAGCCTATTTTCTTCACAAAGCAATATTGCCCAACGAAACCCTTTCCTCCGAGCTGGAGCCCCCAACAACAATTTATTCTCCTCCAAAACCCTTCCTTCTGCTGCAAGAGCCCTCTCCGGTAGTAGAAGAGCACGAAACGACCAACAACAGGAGTACATGACGAGCATCAGCAAGAGCATCACAAACTTAGGAAGTCATGTTTTTGCAATGTTTTACGTATGTTGTTGAAATGAACAAGGGTGATTACGTTCGACATACATTTTATGTATGTTTATTATAGATAAAACGTACGAAGGACATGTCACAAACATGTAAATTTTATCATGATGTGTTTTTTCATGTTTGTATGTCATTTGTACGCTTTTTATAGAATAAAGATATGTAAAACGTATGTTAAATGTAATCACCCTTGTTCTTTTCAACAACATACGCAAAACATTGCAAAAACATGACTTGCCAAGTTTTTGATGAGCACAATGCTAGAAGCAAGAACATAGGAAGAGCAAAAGCCCCGGGGAGTGCACTTAAAGTTAAGACTAGGAATCACGTGAGTGCGTACTTTTGACCCCCCTATGTACATACTAAAAAATCACCTAAAAATTGTAAAAAAAATATGCAGTTGTTAAACACAATCTAAAGTTCTTGTTGTATAAATTTCAAAAAATAATCACTTGTACATATTTTTTAATTGATTTTTGAAGCAAAAAACAACACATTTTAGTGCAAACTTCTATCATTTCTTTTATAGGATTTTAGAAACATTTGGTCCTAAAATTTATACCAAATGATAGATATATACGTAATGATTTAGCCCCTAAAAAATATTAATTTAAAAACTATTTTAAGGCCAAGTATTGTAGGAGGTATGCTATTAAAACGCACTCACGTGTATTTCTAATCTTCACTTTAAGTGCACTCCCCGGGGCAAAAGCATAAGACCCAAGTCAACAACGTTTTGTCTTTAGGACTCACGTAGAATTGCAATGTGATTATTGAATTTTGTTGTCATAGTTTAAGTTTAGTGGCTGCTCTTCAATTGTGAGAGACTTGTAGGCCTTCAACTTAATGGCGGAGTCTATGTTTGGTTTCTTGTCATAGGTTGGCAAGACAATGTATGTTGCTTTGCACTTGGTGTTTGCAGAATGATACCAAAATTTTCTATTATTTTGCCTAATGTCATTTTGAATTTTCTAACATTTCCATTCAATACCTCTAAAATTTCCAAAAAAATTGGCTTAATTATTTTGTATTTTTTTTTCCTGAAAGTGCTTCCAGGATACAATAGTCTGAAAAGGATATGGTGGATACTAATTGAAATAGTGGCTTGCCAAACACATGACAGTTCAAAGTTTTCACTTGTGTTTGTATACCTATTCATAGTTTCCATTTGTATTTGTTTACCAACTTATAGTTTTCATTTCTGGTTTAAATATAAGTATTGATATTCAAACAAGGTTCAAATTGGGTGTACATACCTTAAATGTTTATTTAAAACTTTTCCTATGATTTATATGAAGTCCCATCACTAAAGAATATTTAGGTATAAATAACATGGAAATGTCACGTTGAATGCCCGGTTGAATGTATTATGAATTAACAAAATAATTCAATTTTACATTATTATGTTTATCCATAACACATTCATTGTGACATATCGATATTGGTGTTTTCTTACTAGTATATAGATAAGGAAATTAGCACTTTTTTCCATTTAGCAATTAAACTCCTTTGAAGGCTCTTAAGTTAAAAAATCAATATCCAATTTAGACTAAAACGCCTTTAAACTATTCCAGGTTATAGTCTTATTGGCACTATGTGTTGGACTTGCTTTGCCGCCATAAAGTTGACGATTCAATTCCTACTAGCATTCGACGTAGCTCCATATATGTGATCGCTTGATTTGAAGAAAAAACAAAAACACAACTTTCGACATTGACTAAGCTAGTATCCGTCCGGCAAAAATATGCAAAATTAGGGTTGTTTTTGGCAAAATTACTTGTATTAGCAGGTTCAAGCTTCAAATTTTTGTGCATTCTAAAGGAAATTTAAAAATAAAATATAAAATAAACTTAAATCCAACATTTTCATCAACCTTGGTGCAAATGTTTCAAGCAAAAGGATGCTCCTTTTTAAGTTTTTTGCCGTAGTGCAAAAACCATCTTTTTAAACCCTATATAAATACCTAGTAGTCTCTTTACAAAAATATTTTTTTCCACATTTTTCTTTAATGCAATTATCCCTACAAAATCTTATGTTTCATATGGAGCAGCCACCAATTTACGTTGTCAAAAAGTTTTAGGAAAAAAATGCTTGGAAAAAAAGTCACCTCAATTTGAGGATAGCGGCCAGCGGTGGGGATGCTCTCAAATAAGGCATGAGGGCCGGTGTGCAGGGGAGCAGGCTGTTGCAAGACCTGGAAACTCAACAATGACGATGGCGATGGCGTGCTCCACCTTGCAAAACCCTAAACCGCAGCCTCTCAAGCACCCCCTCGAGCCCGAGCACCAGCACCAGAGCCTCGCGTGTTTGCCGCTGGAATTTGAACGAGAAGAAACGGAGCAGTATTTAGCCAGAAACGGCGTTTTGGCGATTTCGGAGCTCCAGATCCAATTTCAGGTGAGGCAATGGATCTTTAATTCCTCGTGGCTCAATTTCTCCGTCACTCCGAGCTTGGATATATTCTCCGCTGTAGATTATGGATGCATGAAGCGAGTGCCCTGGGGTTTGGAACAGGTTATCACGAGAATTGTGGTAGTAGAAGTTTCGAGGTTTGTTTTTATTCCTTTGATAACTTATGCATTCAAGAATCTTGGAGTGATTTCTGTTCTTGGAAAAGATGGAAACGCTGTTAGTGTAAGAAATCCATTCAAGAGCCAAGAGCAGGAGTTTTCTAAATGTGTTTGATAACGAAACAGAGCGGTCGTGGTTTTGTCAATGGAACTGTACTGAGAGAAGAGAATAGAATTACTGGAATAGAGCATTTCGATTGCAATAACGTACATGCATTCCGCCTTCACAGTTGAGCAAAGAAAATCTCGGAGTGATGTAGGTTCTCAGAAAAAAGAGAAAACGTTGTAAGTGTATTGTCTACGGAGGTCGTGTACAAGTCCATTCAAGAGCAGGACTTCTCAAGATGTGTCGTAGAATCTTAGTTTTGTACTGCATTGAATGAGGCCATTGATCTTTTCTGGATGTTTTAGGTTAGAGTTAGGTTTTATAGAAGATTAATGAACGTTGCTAATAACTGTGTTCAACCATAACATCATATTCGTTTGCGGGGTTCCCTTTTGGCGTCCTTGAAAGGAGAAATGACACAGTAGTGTGGAAGGGCTAGAGGGGCACTAGGATCCATGCATTGCTGCTATAAACATCAACATCTCCCCTACTTTCAGAAGGAAACTTTTGCAGAAGTTATATTATGTTATGACGTTTTGATTTTGCAGGGGAGTTGGAAAGTAACCTTGGTGAGAAATCACTTGGTAACTCGAATAACGAGCATCAAATTTTATTTCCAACATTAGGGGGTGTCACACCTCGTTCTTCCCATTCTCAATCTTCACAGAATGCAGACATGGCACTCTCTCCTTGAATTGTGGAGGACCCATTCTCTGAAGATTGAGAAGTTTCATTCTTGTTCTCTGGAGGTGAAGAATGGGCGCAAAGATTAAGAAACCGTGAAGGTTGAGAAGCCGTGTCCATTCTCATTCTTGACACGGCCTCGAGGGGAGTCGCACCTTCTTCATGGAGAATGGCCACGATTGTCTCCACGTTTCTCTCCCAAGGTTCTCAATCTTCAGAGAATCAATCTTCTCGGAAGAGGTGTCTGTCTTGAGCCTCTCTGACTTGGGCCTCTCTGAGAAATCGATTAAGCTTCTTGCTGAAGATACAGCGCCATTCACTGAAGCGGAGGCTAAAGCTTTGATTCGAAAGGTAATTTGATGATAACCTTCCATGTTTAATGCTTTGTGTGTGCCCATACATCTGATATCCTCAGGTTTGTTTTGTGTTTGTACTTTCAGTTGCGCTCTTGGATTATTTCCAATTGATTTCTTTCACCTTCTTGCTTGATTTTTAGTCTGCAGACGAATCGAGAGGAAGCACGGTCAAACTGTGAAATGAAGATTGAACATTGTCTTCTGAAAGAGTGACAGTTTTTGGAAAGTGCAAAGTTGTTGTCTGGTAGTAGTGTTCTCAGCTTACCGGAATTGTCAGTAAATCGTTAAATTTTTATTACTCGACCAAGTGAACACTTCAGTTTTTGAACAGGTTGTAGGCTGGAGACTAATCAACCAAGGTTCAAGTGAACCTCTTAAGCTCCAGTGTGACTGGAACTCGATTCGGTTAGTGAGCTATACGCCCGCATAGCAGATGCTGAGAACTACCAACATGAGAATCAAACTCTGGAGAACAACAAAGTTGGAGTAGAGGTCTAGAGTCCGTCAGCAGGTGAGCCCCCTCATTCTTGTTTATCCTGCTTTCTAAACTTAAATTTCCTTACTCAAGTACTGAATTTTGTCTGCAATCTTTTATTTATTCCATGGCAGTAGTATTTACCAGCTTTACTCAATGGGCAAGAGCTAGAATAGCAGGGTTGTGGATGTTGGCTTGTCTAATTATATGTAAGTTACTTGGCCTTTGCAGGGGACTTGAGTGAGAGTGACTTCATTTTTGCATCAAAGATAGATCAAGATATCCAACCAAGAGGCTCCGGACGTGGTTTTAGAAATGAATGGGCATTGTCAAAAAGGATTCACATCGAAATGGAACTGCCAACAAAACCTTTGGTAATTCCTCTCATGAAAGCAAACTTAAATTGGGGACCTTACATTTCCCAAATCTATCCTTTTTGAGCTCCTTCACACTAGGCCTTCATCGTTTTCATCGCAATCTCAGCATCGTCGGCCACATATTCTAAAACGATTCTTATGCATCATCTTCTATTGAACTTCGGTGATAGACCGGTGGCAACGCTGGTGCAAGTTTTAACAGCTCACTCCTATTTGCAGAGGTTGTGAATATTTCACCAGTATGTGTTATTAAGAGATTCAAGGCCGGGGACTCCCATAACATTAGGACTTCATATTCCCAATAGGACTTCATCAGTAGCTAATTGGATAGGTGTAGGCCCAGGGTGATGAGCAGAGTACATGAAGGCTACTGAATGCTATGTCCCTACAATTCTGAACTGCATGCATCTCCATGAACCAGAATATTACTTGTCAAAAAACGACTGAAACCAGGCAATACTGTCAAATGCTGCCAGTAAACAGTTCCATATTACAAGCTCTAAGTGACTGGACCTGGAAGTCAGTGCACAACCAATTTGGAATAGAGTACTACTGTCAAAAGGTAGCCCTGTCCAATTAGTAAAACTACACCCCAAGTACCCAACAGTGTTAATTCTTCTTCTCAATTTGGAATAATTCTTTATCTGCAACGATGCAATCTGAGTACTGACTCTCTCATGCAAGATACAGCCAAGTGAAAATAATAATTTTTCACAGATGCAGGTGAGTTTCAATGATGGTCCAATTCCAGATGCAAAAATGCTTCAGTATTTTAAAATCTGAAAGATATCCAAAAGCTATGGGAATGGAATGTGATACCGCCTGAATTTCAAAAATAGGCCAAAAGGGACCCAGCAAAGACTGCCACTGAACGGGATGGATGAAATCGACGGTGGGATTTGAACTGAGCTCGAGGCAACCGTTCGGGTCCCAGGCCCAGGACATAATCACTCAACTAACTTACAAAAATGTCCCGGAAACGTACATTTCAGGATCCTACGCTCTGGAGGCGGAAAGCGCGCGAGTTACACTCAAGGGACTGGCTGGCGGGAGATTTGAACTGAGGGGACGGCGACACGTGGCGGATACGGAAAGCCTCGTCGGCGCCAGGCATCGTGGTCAACGGGTGACGTCATCCGTGGCTGTAATTATTACTATTAGTGAGGGGACAAGGGAATCTCTCCTTTTTCTGTACCAACCGTCTAGTGTCGGCAGAAAATCGCATTTCAAAAAATAAATGTTGAAATTGGGTTTTTCTTTTTTTTAAAAGTTGTTTCTTTTGTACGGTGGGAAAGAAGATTATTTGTAAATGTTCATTTGTCAAACCCCCCCTCTTTTCTTTTCTTTTAATGGCGGGGCGGGTTTGTATGTTCCTCTTTCTTTGTGTGCAGTAAACGGTTCCCTTTATTTGTGTAAGAAAAATTAATAATTAAAAAAGTAAAAAAAAAAAGTAAAAAAAGTAAAAAACCTTTTTTTTGAAATTTTGAAAATGTTTTGGCATAAATGTATCAACTTTGGTCTCTTACTACCGTATCTGATCATCATGGTCGGCATCTCATGCCTAATTTTTTTTTTAATTCGAAATGATGCGAATATTCATTTCAGATTTCATGGATATTATCTAAGATTCTCTTTTCACCATATAAAATAGAGTTTTTTGAAAAAATAATTAGTGCTTCGCTTCTCTCCGCACGACTAGTGAAAGGCCATCAAATTGAAAAGACGTGAAAGCTAAGTTAGTTCACACTCTGATCTTCAACGACGAAATAGGAAAGTTGTGGAAATACCATCCAAGGATGTGAAAGGCTAGGTAACATCATATAAAACCTTACTCTAGAACTGTCAGCTGACGGCTTGCTTACATATCCTATAAGCGTTGGGAATCCACAAGTGGAACCTAGCCACGAAGACCCAACTAAACCAACTCCAACCTAAGGTCATCACTAAAATTTTGAAAATTGTAGGGGTGAGGAGATCCTTTTGAAGATGGTGAATAGAATTTTTTTATCATATACAACACTCTTAAATTCCCGTTGGTTGTTCTCTTGCGTTCTTTGAGGTCAATTATTATGTTGGGTGGCCCCCTGGGATTTTATGTTCATTTTATGACAATTTGTGAATATTATTGAAGGCCATTGGGGACATGGCTCGGTGGTTCAAGCCTTGGCACTCTTACGAAAAGACCAGGGTTTGAATCCTCTTGCCGCTCGGTTGTCTACCACTATTGATCCACCCAACTATGGTGGGGGATCTCATGCCCTTATTGTATAAGCACCCTAAAAATGTCATAGGGAGAGCATGTCGGTTCTTTTGAATGGTACCCAGTGGTAAGATTAGGTAGGTATAAAGTCCATCTTTGAGAGAAGGCATCAAAGGTAGCTTGCGCTATTTGGGTGGTGGCGTAATTAGTAACACTATCTCCAACGAACGTTACATTCATACGGGCATGTAGGACCGTGTTACTTTTTCTTTTTTTTTAATTGTTGACTTGTCTTGAAAGGTACCGGTATATATGAAATTGTAAGAGCTTTCCAAATTGGCTTACGAGTTTGAAAAAGATGAATTTGTTTCATTTCTTTTTTTACAGAAGTGAAAATTCTTTTGTCAAAGTGAAAAGAACAACTCTCATTTCATTGTTACGTGACAAAATTTCCACCATTGATTTTCATTCGAGGTCAAGTATAGATGGTTGCATTGAGAATGTTGTCATTACAAAGAATGAATTTTCTTAAAATTTAAGCCTAAAAACAAGAAAGATGTGGTGCAATGTAGGTAGAGAAGTTAGAAGTATTGTCCTATTAATAAAATACATTTTATTATTGTTATCAAGGAAATATTAAATTTTGGAAAAAATTAATAAAAAAGGCTTGAAATAACTTTGAAATCTTTTGGTGGTCTAATAAATATTGTTGTAATTTTTTTTTTTAATTTTTTTTTAATTACCATCGATGTTAAAGATATTATTTTATATAATCAATTGATCTGTGGAAAATTATACTGAGTTAGGGTGTGTGGATGTCTTTATCGATTTTATTTTCTTTCATTGCATGTTCATCAACTAAGCAAAAATTTATGTTTTAATAGCAATTCCACTAAAATAAAAAAGAGTCATGTAATTTTTTTATCAACAATTCATTTATAAAGATTATAAAACTATAAGAAAATCAACTCCATTAAAAAACATAAACAAACATTAGCTTTCTACTATCACATCCATCATGCAATTATATTTGCATGTGTTGTCATTCGAGACAACTGTAAAAAGTGAAAGTCTTTGCATGCACCTATATAATGTGTCACAACAAGAGTGAGTACGCAAAATTTCCTCAAACTCTTTCATTTTTTCATTTTTGTCACTCTAATTTAATATAAACCAATATGAACACAAGTAATAAGCATGGGAATTCAATGTTATAATAGCATTGTGTGAGACACAACTCAAACGATTGCGCCAATTCCCACAATAGAAATCACGATTAACCCCTAACTGTCCCGACATCTATATTTTGGACGTTTTTTGGGGTACATTCACCTTCAAAGAGCTGTAACTTTTGCATACATTGTCCGATTTTAATGAAATTTTGGAAAAACAAACCACATGATGTATGGAATGTGTGGTAAAATTTTCAGATCAATCCAAGATGTATTGAATTTTTGGTGATCATTTGAAAGTAGGGGTCTTTTTTTGGACAGTTTTTGTGCATTTTGATGGCTGCAACTTCGGGGGCTTGTATCTCCTTCATCCCATGTCCGTTTTCAATAAAAATATTGGGTTGGACTCCCCTTGAAGTCTAGTTATCATGGTAAAAATTTCATGTCAATCCATGTTGCTCTGAATGTTTGGGAGTCATTTTAGTGCACGGGTCTAGTTTGGACACTTTTTGCTTTTTGGGTCAAATCGGTCACTTTTCGGGCTACTTTTTGACATTGTAAGGCTATTTTAAGGTACATTAAAAAAATTCATGAGTTTTTTTTGGTACCAATGTGTTAATATGATGATTTTGAACTACTTCATAGTTCAAAGTTTTTCATTTGAGTAATTTTGAAAACGAATTTCACCTCTAACTGTGTTGCTAGGAAAATTTCAGCATCCTTTTTAACATTAAAACACTATGATCTTGCAATCTATATGCCAAATGACCCCAAATTTGATCCACATGATCTACAACATGTATATTACAAGATTGTACGGTTGAGATTCCTACACCTCACTTACATTTAGACCTATAACACATCAAAAGCAATGATGATTGTAAGCCCAAAAAAGCTAGGGACACTTAGGGGTTAACAATCCTTCTACAATTAAAAGGGGAATCAAAAGCATTGAACGACAAAAATAATATTTGGTGCTTAATGAAACTAATCGCCTCTAGTATTTATTTTGACTCATTGTTAAGACAAATAGACACTTTTTTCATGCCGGCCTCGAAAGAGGATTAGAGTTTCTATCTATCTATCTATCTATCTATCTATTAATTACATGTAATGGAGGCTTACAGAGTCCACAATAACAGTCAAGAAGGCACTTTGCGATCAAACCAAGTAATAGTCTTATTTGACATACTAGAATTGATAAATAGTTATGGTAAACCACTTTCTAACGAACAAATAATACAGGGGTTATATATGTACGCGGTTGTTGGTTCATGAGATTGTAGTACTATTTTTTAACTAATTTAATTGGTCCAAAATGATATTAGATGGTTCATGCTTTGGCCTTAATTTATAATTTTCATATAACTTTTTATTTTTTATTTTTTGGAAGCATAAGTGGGCATTTGAATTTCTTTTGAACCAATGCTTTTTGACCTTTAACTGCCCAAGCGTCCATTTTTGGATGGTGGACACCTTTCATTCAAGTTTTCTCATCCGTCATGCACTTTGTGCAGTGTAGATTTTTTCCTATAGATTCTTTGGGAAGTTAGCTTCATGCATGTGTGAACCAATTAGAAAGGGGATGATTTGTGAAAATTTTATGCCTCATTTCATGTTGTAGTGATTCACCAAAAATTTCTAAGTTCTTAACCGAGAGCGTAGGTGTGTTTATTTTTTTATTTTTTCCTTTCCACCGAATCCTTTGTCAAGATCCGATGACCTCTCAATGAGACTTCCGTAGTTTTCTCATATATGTTGTTTACTCCTTTCAAACTCATTTTGCCATATGTTTTACAATAAACATTAGCATAACGTCCTTGTTCATATTTGCCTTCCCTCTATTTATTGCTTATCAACTTTTCTAGGTGACGCCAAACTTCTTGGTCAATGTGTACAGGTTGTCTTTTGGTGTTCTTGATTAGTGTTATTAGTTCTCCCCTTTTCTTGGTAATTGCCTTATCCATCAATCTTCTTAAATAATCTTCATTTGTCGTACCTAAATAATCAAAGCTCTCATTCAATCAATCTTTGAAGGAATTAATGTCTTCAAAAGTCTACTTGCGAATATGTATGTATGACAGATCTAGCCCTGTTGCTAATTTGTTGATTTCTCCTATCTATGCTAGAACACTTGGACCATATAGTTTTCCTTCAGAATCTACTGTAAGATAGAAGGGTTTATTCTCACTCCTATCTTGTTTGGCCACATCTAATTTACGGGATGCTTGTTTATGACGGCATTGTCTCATGTTCATTGTTGCCGATGCTACGACAACATGTTCTTCATGTACTGTTGAGGCTCCCGTTTGTTCCCTTACTCCAATATCATTTGACTTTCTCGTATTTCTTAAGGGTGATTTTGAATATGATGATGTTGGACTCTTCATGCAACATATGTGATCGTGTTCTTATAACTGTGATCTGCAATGTTTCAAACCATTGTCTTCATAGGATAACTCAAGGCTTCGGCGATATCGCCGCTCCTTCAATGTAGATCTTTTAGATTTTCAAGCAATTGTCGTTCAAAATACAATCAACAAATTGATATAAAGAAAATTATTTTTTGTATGTTATTTTCAAAGAATGCTTTGATACTTTTGCCACTTAAGCGTACGACATCTAGTAGCCATTGTCCTTTTAACCCCTAACCGCCCAACCATGCATATTTTGCATGATGTATAGATTTGAAATCCGTTTTCTCATCCATCATGCACTTTTGCAGTGTGGATTTTTTACTGAAACTTTTGTGGGAAGTTAGCTTCGTGCATGTGTGATCCAATTAGAAAGGGAATTATTTGTGAAATTTTTATGCCTCATTTCATGTCGTAGTGTTCCACCCAAAATTTCAAAGATTTTAGTCTAAAAGTGCTCTTGAAGAAGTCAACTACTAAAATTAAGCAACCAAAAAATCTCCAAAAATCACTACACTTAGAGTATTACATTTCAACCCATCACAACAAATTTCATTCTTAGACTGTCAATATCTTATTCGATATCAAATTACAAAAGAATTTTAAATTTTAAATATTAAATTTTATAAGAAAATATTGGTGATAGCAATCGCAGATCTAACCATATGGATATATAGAATCTAAAATTCATAATGTACAACTTTTATTGATTCATCAAGTTGAAAATATTCCTCTTAGTTGCATTTTATAATGCATCTTTGAAAAACTGCCAAATCTGGAGAGGGTGAGAACGTTTAGGGGTTAAGGGCCTTGAATTCAATTTGATCCTATTATTAACACAATTTAAAATTACAACAAAACATGATATTGGTGAAGACAAGGAATTTGTGCAACAATTTACTAAGAAAGATCCTTTCCGGAATTGGATTTCTTTTACAATTTTGTATTCATTCTTTCGAGCCCAACTGCAAACACGATGCAACTTAACCAAAGATTAGTGGTGATTGTGCAATGCAATATGTACTTCCAGTCAATAGCTACAAAATAGTTAGGATTTGTGTTTATAAGTCACATGCTTTTGAATTTTATGAACCGCTTAGATGAAGTTGTCACATTGAAAATGATTGGTAAATATCACTCATATGTAAACCATTGGATCTAAATGTCACAGACGGCGTGGATATGTTTGGAAAATCTACGTGATTTGTATATGTTCTACACGATAATCAATAATATTGAACTTATCACTTTAGTACACGTGTGTGTTTTCTTGTTAATTAGATCCATATGTTCATTGACAAATGTCAGAACCAAAAGTAATTGCAACAGTAAGAGTGGAGCACAAGAGTTGTAATAAATGCAATTGCAGATTTTTTTTCCCATTATAGGAATTAATTTTATGTAATTGTCAATAACTCGATCTATTCATGTAATCACGGAAGTGAATGAGAAATAAGAAATTATGTCACATTGGTAGCAAATCCAGTCGTTGTGAGAGGATGATTGTCTAGGCATAAAGTGATAATGTAGATGACATTTCATCAACTGTTTGCTAAGTAAGCATGCACAGTCAACGGGGAAGACGAACATGGGAGGCCCATTTAAGCCAAATTTTGAACAACAGATCTATGTTGGCTCATGACCAAATCAATTCTAGCGAACAACAATCCTTTGTTTGTTTTTTGTTGATTTTGTCACAGAGTCTCTGGTAGTGTAACAACACATCCTACCAATGACTAAATGTAAGAATGAATGATTAGGATAATATATTCAAAGTTCACTTTGAGTTGCCTACTTCAAGTCTTTATGTTCATCACATGTTGGAGTATGTTGGACTCCTAGGTACTTCTTCTATCCTTCCTTTTATGCCTATATTGTTGTGGCCCCTTGTCCACCCACCTTGGACAAGTATCAATATTGTTAATGGATGGACTTTAGCAATCAACATGAGAACAATGTTGAACACGATAATTCCTCACCTTCATACAAAATACAGTAAAGTGCTTGATTTCCATCACGTGGCATAATTGAAGTACCATTAGAACAAGTACAAGATCCAAATTCTATACAACAGTGTAGGAAATGTGGAAATTGTATATTCTTGCAATATTTGCTAAAAACTACCGTATAAAGACACTATGCAACAATTGTTATGTCATTTGTACGATAATACAAAATAAGAGATAGTTTTCTCACATTCCCTTTGTGTCTATCGTATCCATGCTCTATTGATGGACTTCTTGGCCTCTTTCCATGATGGCGTCCTAGTGGTAGATATTTTCTCCTTTCCTCATTCAACTCATGGTAGTTGTGTTGTGCTATATAGTACTTCCTTTTAATCATGTTTAACATTATTTGTATTCACACTCTTCTATGCATAGGTGACCTCCCGGAGATGTCACTGTCAAAAATTTAAATAACTATGAGAGGACAAATATAGGGTGTTTTCTATTCATTTGAGATTAAAATTTTAAAAATTTAAAAATAATATAGGGTGTTTTAAAATCAATTTGAGAATATTTTATAAACATTCTTAGAATATACTATGAATATATCCTAAATGTGCTATAAGCAGTATAATATTTTGGTTGTTTCATAGCCCCCCGTTAAATACCTTGTGTTCACTCATGTATTCCAAAATTCACACTATGTAACTTCCCCGAGGGTAACCTCTGTTGCCACATCTATGTAGGGATGAGGGGATTGTTTAGGTGTTTTTGGGGCCGGACCTTCTACTTGGGGTCTAAATTCCAGTCCTTCCTACACTTTGCGCACTACATGTATTGAACATACTGTAATTTAGACATTCAAACAATTTTAAATTCACATTCTCACAAGTCCTTGAAGAAGGGGTGTATACATCGAAGGTTTTACACAATCAAGACTTATAGAAAAAAAGATATCAAATTCCAAAATGTTTTTTTAATTAAAAAATACAAAAAATGAAAAATAGCTAACTAAGAGGATTTAAGCACCGGTTGGATCGTTAGAGCATCTCCACTTGATCTAGGCTCTTATATGGTATCCCACATATATCATGGGTGGAATGAAACCTTTGAGTTCCACTTTTGAGGTAAAGGATTTCATCCCTTTATCTAACTACTTATAGACCAATTATTGTGTACCATAATAAATACAATATGTAGATTTGAGTGCAAAGGCCTTTGGAGTGTATAAATTGAGTGCGTTTTCAAATAGAATTATAGGCCTCTTTATGAAATTGCCAAGTTTAGGATGACCCATATGGAATTGGTTATAACCACCATTATTTATACTAGGAGTTTATTTTTAATTAACCAACTTCTAGTAGAATGTAGAATAAATTGAACTTAATTTGACTAGGCATCTTGATTTATATAGGTTGTGGTGTTGGAAGTTTTTTTGAGGTTCCACAACACTTTTCATTCATTTTCAATGTGTATTGGAGCTAGCTAGAGGCAAGTCAAGATCCTTCTACACTTTTCTAAGTGCTTTTGTAGGTAGGGGTTTAGAAAGGCCCAATATTTTGGTCTTTGCATTTTGAGGTCCCTTAACTATTTCTAAAGAAAACAGAATTCACAATGGAGGCCAATGGCCCTAATTTATGAGCGACCTCGTCGAATTTTAAAGCCTATACAAGTTCAAAATAAAGTCAACTTTTAGATAGGAGGCTTATAAAATTTGTGCCTCGAAAGTGTTTGTAAAACTAAGTTAAAGAACTTTGCTACAATAAAAATGCTCTATGGTATTGACAACAATAAAGGCCATACTAGTGTTAGACAATACAACCTAGTGGATTTAACCTTTAACTCCTAAAAGCCCAAGGGGTATTGGACAAAACATAGATGTGTTATAATATGTGCCTTCCACATGTTCAATGAAGTTTGATCCAATAAACAAAATGTAGGGCATCATCTCCACAAATTATTCATATGGTCAAATTTCCAAAAAAAAATTAGATATTTTTCTAATGAATTTAAAAGCATTAACCTTTGAAAAATTGTATAAATTATAATTTTCACTTTTAGAGTTTAAAATTTAGCATGGTTAGTTGAAATTAGTTTATCTATTGTAAACTTCCAAAAAACAAAAGAAATGATGGAGGGAACATCATTACTTTCTCCAAATAGCAAATTTTATAATACTAAGACAATGTTGAGGTGATTCACTTTGAAAAATTCTCCTCGATGGAGTTTAACTTGGATTGACATAATTCAAATTGTGTTGGAAAGTAAACTTGATGTAGTAAATTAAAATATATTTTATTTTATCAGAAACCTTTTTTTGTTCCAAGTAGCCCATTAAAAATGGACGGTGACAAAAAAAGGTCTTTTGGGAGCTTAAGGGTTAACTCCTCATTAGGAGAAAGGTGGGGTCTCCAAAAAGCCTTTGGTTTTCTCACGTGCAGAAAAATTGCAGTGGTGCCTGCACGTTTTTGACGTTGGCACCAATGGTGCCACGATGCTGCCAGCAGTGTAGTTCCGTGGGTCGAGCCAATTGACGCTGCCAGCACTGCCAACACTGCGGCTTCCGACACTGTCAACGGGCAGCGACCTTCACCAATGGGAGGGGTGTTTGGGCAGTTTGTTCATCTAACCCGGGTTGCCTTAGAGGGCCTTTTGGGGACCCCACATTTCCCTAATGAAAGGACAATGTGTCCTAACTAGGACATTTCTATGTTTGGGTAGGTTTCCACGGTGTCCATTTTTATTCTATTTTTAAAAATAAACATTATGTAAATTCGGCATGTTGATACAAAAATGGAGATTCAATTTATTTTTGATTATGACTTCGTAAGTGGAAGTTATCGAGAGAAAGAAGGTTTTTTGGAGGAGAATGGACAGTTTAGACAGGACTAAAGCTTTGAAATGTTTTTTTGCATCTTTAACCTTAGGATCTTACTTTAGACTACCAAAAGAATGCATGGTAAAATTTTCATAGAATTCAATCGTACAAATTGCAAGTTTATAGCATTTGAATTGAAAAGATGAAATGACAATTTTTTTTTTACTTTTTTGTCTGTCTTTTGGAGACATGGGAAAAATTGTTAAATTGGTCAAAAATTCTTTAATTTTTTTTGTAATGTTCAAATCAGTATTAGCTATCAAGAGCAAAAATAAATCACAATAAAATGAATAAAAAAAGGAGATAATGATGCTCACAAACAAGAAAAACCCACGGTCCTTTAGGGGTTAAAAAACAAACTAAGCCCTTTGGGCTTAGTTTTCTCAGTTTTCAAACCACTTTGACCATGAATTGCTAACAATAGAGAAATATTTGTATGAATTTTTTTTCATGCATCATCCGTGACAAGAATACATACCTATGTTTAAAAAATGTAAATTACTTCTATATATTGAGGTTAAAACTCAAAAATACTCCTTTCTTTCTAAATTGGGAAATATCTTTTAAGGGTTAAAGAGTATAGCGTACATTATACATCTTGGATAAGTTTTTATTTTTCTTTTAGTTTTCTATTTTTATTTTTTATACACCTTGGGTAGGTTTGGACTTTGGAATTTGAAGGATGCAGCCTTGATATGTTGGGCTCCTCATGCAGCTCCAAACCAAAAGGAAGTGTGCCCATCCTGAGCTCTCATCTCAGCCGTCCAAGGCATCTACAGAATCCTATGACTAGGCTTCTAAGCAGAGTTCGAAAATGATGATTCCCGCCACCAATTAGTTCCCGCCCCGAAACCAGACGACGTGGGGAACATGAGAACCATTAGAACAGCAGTTCCCATGCGGAATCGACGGACGAACGAAACAACGATTGGAAGGAACTAACGGGCGGAACGGACGAATGAATTACGCATGCGGATGAACAAACGGATGAACATTACGGATTTCGTCCGGAGGGCTCCCAACGAGGCGAATGTAATGCCACCACAGTCAGCCAGTTCCGCCGGGCCAGCTGCGCTGTCTTGTAGGCCGGGCCCGTGTTCCCGGACCCGGCCCGGCCGGGTCTTCCCGCTCTGGGCAGGCTGAGGAGCGAAAGCCCCGAAGGTCACAGAAGACGCACCTGCTTCACGCTTCACGTCCCCGTTGCAGATGCGGGCGTCTCGCTCACCATCGCTGCGTTCGATCACTTTCTCGTCGTTGCCATTGCTCTCGCGTCGCCGCACCCTTGCAACAGCCATCCCTCGTCGATTCCCCCTTTTTTTTCGCGTCTTTTGAGCCTCTTAGCTGCAGGAACGGCTCGGAAAACATGAATTTACCCTAGGAGCTGGATTGCTGCCTGCAGGTGCCTGGGAATGTAGCGCAGACGAATTTCGGAGGCCTATTTTGCATTGCCGTAATTTATTGGAGCGTGCGATGAAGTTTTGAGATGGAGAGACGGTAGTTCCGCCGCGGTTCGGTGCGTGGTACAGGTCTTTAGATTTTTAGTGTCGCGGTGGTTTTGGTATACGCGCTCCGGCTTAGAAGATTTTGATTAAGTGGTCGTGGAAAGGTTGAAGAACAGAGAGGAAAGCGCTGCTTCGGGAATAGGGAGAACCGCTATTGGCTCCTTTCGGGGGTCTTAGTCTCGGGTCTCGGTTGTTGTAATTTATTGGCTTCATTGGAGGTTATTTCAGTGGGACAGAGTGTTGGTGCAAGGGCATTTTCTTGCAATTTTCGGTGATTGAAATATAAGGAATTCACAAGACCGGCTTGTGAGCTGTAAGAAAGCTTCAAGATTATTCGAGAGGATTTCCAGGAGTTCCTTCATTGGCTCTTGGCTTTGTATGCTTATTTATTCCTGAGGCAGCCAGCCGTTGAGGACCAGGAGCGTGTGTGGTAGGTAGGTACAGAAGACGTTTACGGAGACTCCAAGGCGATCTTTCCTTGTGCTTTGACTCGAAACGTTTTGACCGGAGTTCTATCTTTCCGAGGTTTAACTGCGGACTTTCGAAGTGATTTTTTGCATTTGCGTGAAACTGCACCAAAACTCCTGTAGTCAGAGTCCGAGATATTTCCGCGCGGGTATTATACGATTTTATATTAGGGTGAAGCGTTCACAGCGTTAGAGCCAGGTTGTTGTTGGTTTGGAGATCATTCGCAACGCGTCGGTGTTTTTCCAGGGAAGTCGTACTTAAGTGGCGGAGCTGCGAGGGTGAATAAGCGGGTTTCAAGATGTTTTACTCACAGTTGATATTGGCGAAAAAGGGTCCGCTGGGAACCATATGGATAGCTGCTCACTTGGAGCGCAAGCTGCGGAAGAATCAGGTCACGGAAACAAATATCAGTGTTTCCGTTGGTACGTAGTCCTACCTCGTAAACTTAATGGATCTCGTTCACTTGAAGAATATAAACTTTCCCAGCTGCTTGCGGTGGCTCTCCTGTAAATGAGGTTGCAATTGTTTTTCACTAAAGTGTTGAAGAAGTTTTCCTTAATTCTCACCACGAAGCACGTTGAGGTATTTGGAAACTTACATGAGAGAATCTGCCAGATAGGTGGGAGTTTAGGAGGCAAGGATGAATACTGCATGACGTTCTTTGTAAAGAGTTCTATTCTACGCTAGAGCTTGACGAGTCTGGCACAATTTCGTCGTGTCAAGGAAGTGGGAAGGTGATGTGGGCAATTGTTGTGAAAGCAAAGGCCTTTTTTCGTCAGGAGGATCTCCGCGTGGTTGTGCAAACTTACACGAGTATTGAATACATCTGGATTTAATTCGTCCTTTATTTGTAATTTCATAAGCTCTGTCTCTGTTTGGTGAGTCTGGGAGGACTACAAAATATTCTCGGGTGAGAATTTGAACTCGAAGATGTTAACTCCTTCGTGCATTCTACACTGTTGTCAAGGATTTCTGGGAAAGTACAGCAAGTCAACTTATGAGTACCAAACAGAGCATTCTGTCTGTTCTTGCTTGTCGAGACTCTGACTGGATGCAGTTAAAGTCAAATTATTTAGGCGGCCATATATGTTTTCGTTTTCTATAATAGCCCAGTGGTTCCATTATAACAATGGACGAGATGGGGAGTTTGAATTTGATTGTGGGCCGAATTTGATCGTGTGCTGAACGAATGTTCGAACACAATGTCCTAGGGCGTTGGGACTGAGATTGCTCGTGCTTGTTTTCTTAACTGTTTCGTGTTAGCTTCTTGAGGCAGTCATAGAATTCGACAACTTGTGCAGGTGTTTGACTCTCCGTGCAACGTGGTTTTGTTGGAATTGCAGACTCCATTTTGTTCCCCGAAGCTCCAATTGCTCTTAGGTTATCGGGTCACCTGCTACTGGGTGTAGTCCGAATTTATTCCCGAAAGGTGAATTATTTATTCCATGACTGCAGCGAAGCTCTCACAAAGATTAAGCAAGCCTTTCATGCAGGGGCAGTCGATCTTCCGCCCGAGGCTACTACAGCTCCATTTCATGCTATCACTCTTCCGGAAAGTTTTGACCTTGATGAGTTCGAGCCTTTGGGGGAAAGAGAAAGTATGCTTCTCGCCGGCGGGTATGTGATTTGACCGTTGGTGCTCGTCATTTTCTACCGTTGGCATGTCCAGAGATAGTTTGAAAATGTCCTAAGTCTGGGTGGAGGATAGGTATGGGTATCTCATATTCATGTTCGCTATGGTGAGGATGTTTTTGCCTTTTCTGATCAGGCTCACCGGGAATTCTTTCAAATTGCGTAACAACCTCTCTTAATTTTTTGCCTTGTGATTAGGTTTTTGACTTTGAGAATATCTAGTTAATTTTGATCTGTACTTTTGGTGAGGGGTTCTCCTTAAGTATTTGAACATCTGACTACAATCAGATGTATCTGGTTTTGATCAACAGAGCCATGGATCAACATGTCACCACCCGAGAACTTATCACTCTGCAAGATACAACGGAGGAGAGTATTTATTTCGACTCTCAATTCGGTCTCGATGGTATGGGACGGCTACTTGGGACTTTGTTTTGCAGTTGATTAGTGAAGCATGTCAAGTATGCCGTGAAAGCAATGTCATCCCTTTTTTCCAGTCACCCCCTTCAGTAATGGAGGGGATAACGATGCCTATTAAGTTTTTATGTTAGGTTCCAGGAAGTCAAACGTGTACTCAACAGATGCATGCATTTTTGTACTTGCACATGAAGCCGTCTGCTTTCTGGTTGTGATAAGAGGTGGACATTATGTGACGATTGTGTTCGTCCAAAAACTCTTCACCTTAGATTGTTAATGAATTGGGTTCCCCTGTCACATGCAGATAGACTTCCCCAAGTTGAGCTGTCACGCATGGGGCTTGATTTTGAAGAGGTTAGTTACACCTACTATATCTAAACTATGAAGAGACTGACTTTTCAAAATGCCCCTACCGATTTAATTCCTCATGATGAAGAATCACAGGTATCTGTTCTAAAACGTATCTTTGTTGACATAATGTAAACCTAATGTTATGGAAGATTAAGCTATTAGGCTCTCGGTAATGTCCAGCATGCATAAATTAATGCATAAATTAATGCAAACACTGAATCAAATTAAATATTGAGTCTATGAAATATGGCAGCAGTTCAAGTGCCTCTTTTTCACGAAGTTACGAAGTGAAGACGTTTTCCCCAAGCACATGATTTATATGAGAGAGTATGACCTGATGGAAAACTTGGCGGAGATCGATGATGGCGGGTGTGATGATCTCGACTTCTCAAATTCTGTCTGTTGCAGACCCTAAAACTGGCTATAATATCAGCACTACGTCTAATTAAGTGCAGAAAATTTGTAATGACATAGTAACATTGGCCATATAATACGTGAATGGTCTTGTCTATGGTTTCATCAATAACAGCAACTGCATCATAATAATACTAACCTTTACTACGAGTTGTTCCCGGAAGGATCACTGCCCGCCTATGAAATTTATATTCATGTATTTTATGGGCATTGTATGTGCAGACGAGGGAGAAGGAGGCTCAAGAACGTGAGCGGAGCCCAAGATTGACTATTGAAGAAGAGTTACTACCATCTCCTCATACTAAGCATGCTTTATTCTTTTGTTTCTTGTTCCTTTATCAAGGGTGGTTTCTTTTTTGATGTCCTCTATGTCTTTAGTGTGCCCATGCTGAAATCGAGGAGATTTTAACCCTCTTTTGTGTTCGTGTGGAACACAGAGTGGCACCGTCAGTTGAGGGCTATCGGATCGACTTTGATCAGATGGAGGCCATGGACTTGGATCATTTGCCGCCTATGACCCCAGCTCCTCCCACAATGGTCGACGTCGATGTAGAAATGGAAGAACGTCCAGCAGAGATGCCACCAGAAGAACTCGAGCAACTGCCGCCTGTCGTTGAAGAGCCAGAACAGTTAGTTCCTGTTGAGGAAGAGGCTGTTGCTGAGGAGGCACGTGAAGAAATTGTTGAAGTTCCTGATGAGTTGGTCCCAGCCCTTGAAGCTGCTGCTGAACAATTGCCCGTGCCAGTCTCTCCAGCTCCTCTCCAGTTGGAAATGGAATATGTTCCAGAGGTGGAGACTCTCCGGTCTGCAGTAGAGGCACCGACTGATCAGGCTCCTGATCTTTTTGCATTTGAGAGAGAAACGGCAAGGCCGAGTGAAGAACTTCCAGCAGGGTACGTCTTTTCAGTCTGGGACTGTTCATGTTCTAGAGTTATTCAACTGCAAGTGAAGTGGACCCCGCATTAATTTTGCAGCAATTATGGCCCTGTAATTTTTTCTAATGAGCTGGCACTAACTACTAATATCACAGTTCGTTAGAGTTATATTTAGCAGAATGTTCACGACATTGGCAGGTCCCAGCCCTTTTAGCTGCAGAATTGGATCCTTCATACTAATACCGGCATATAGTTTTCCTGATAATGTGATCCAAGCAAACTTTCTTACTAGTTTAGCAAGGATATACTGAGCAGAATCTTGTACCTTGCGATTGTATAAACAGAGACATCGATCAACCAATGGTGGAAGCAGAACAGCCTTTGGAATTACCTGAGAGTGTGGAGGAACCACGAGAAATTTCTGTTGCAACAGTTGATGAACTACCCGCTGATGACGATGTGCTGGCAACATTGTTAGGTATGTGGAACTATTCCTTAGCTGTTGTCACCAGATTTGCTTCTGCAATGTATGATACATTAATTGGATAAGAGTCTTGGAGGTTTCTAAATTGTCTGGCTCAAATGATTTATAAGCAATCATTCACTCTCATTGGGTGTTTTGATCCATATAATGCTTCTTGAATTCTGTGCTAGTATGTTTATGGTGTCACTGTACTGTACGGATGGGTTTCATTCCCCAGTGATCTAGACACTATTAGTTATTATTTATTTTTGCAGATGAAAGTGCAACCCTTAAACGTGGTTGCAGCCATATACTGGTAGATGGATGTAACTTATCCAAAGTGAACTGAAGTATCACAGAGTAGATGAAGGATTTTTCATCCAATTCTTTTCGTGTAGGCTCTTCGTTGGTCATGCTACCTCTTCAACGGTTCACCATGTAGTGTATTTTGGATTTTTCTGTTTTTTCTTGCTTAAACTAAATTTAGGCCATGAAAATGAGTTCGAGCTGAACTAACAAAATGAAGCTTACCAAGTCTAGTTTCTATTCTGTTCTGAATTTTTGGAAAACTCTGAAAATTGAGTGTTTTATTGGAGTTACAAGTCCGGTGGGTATTACCATGGTGTAGGGAATTATTCTAAATTTAGATACACGGATGATTTTCATTTACTGTACTATTCTTCATGGTCATAGGCCCGACGTTAAGAGGCATGGTTATTTAAAGAGAAATCATTCAATTGATAGTGCCACTTGACACGGGGTGCAATCTCTCGGCATTGATATGAACTTGCATCTGATGGTTGACTTGCAACAGGAGGAAGAATCACACCGAGAATTTTGCCCACTCCTAGTGAGGCTGGCCCCTCTGCTCAGAGACAACGGCGTGCTCCAAAGCCCCCACCGAGGAAGAGGAAACCTGTTCTTGACGTGCAATTGATTCTGAATGGAGAGTAAGTCGCTTTGCAAACGTTAATCGCTCGACACATTCATTATCGCGCAATTATCATTCTTTCTTTGAGACCTGTACTACGTTGTTTTTGCTTCTAGAGACGGTCGCTGACATTGGTGAATTTTGAATGGTTTGCAGAATAATGAGGCAGCAGTTGGCTGACACATCTGACATTCGTCGAGTCCGCAAAAAAGCTCCATGTACTCGGAGTGAGCTGCGGGCGGCAGAGAGGCTGGCAAAAGGCAGTCAAGTCTTTAACGAGCCTTCCATACCCGGTATTAATGAACACCTCTTTTACTGTTAAAGTGAGGGTTGTGGGGATAGCTGACAATTTTGGTTGGGATGTCTAAGTACTATCTCAAATCTGAGCTTTGTACGCCGTGCGTTCAGTCTTTTGACTCTTTTCTCGATCTTCATTTCCGTGAAATTGCTACTTTCCGGCTAAGGAGGATGTATTCATGTCCTTGATGTTTTTTGATAAATTTTCCTGTTTGTTTGTGCAGGTCTATGCGATGCATTGCGGGATCTTCATGCCCGTGTGTTAGTACCTGGTCGTGCAAACTTGCCATTAGCTGAACCCCAACGAGAAGTTACCCCTGAAGCTCCAGTCGAAGAACCTAGAACTGATGAACCCAGAACTGATGAACAGAGGATTTCTGAACCCCAGCCTGAAGAATTTCGGCCTATGGCTGCTGAACCAGCGGCTGAACTTGTCGAAGAGCCAGATTTGGAGTTGCCTGTTATGGAGCCACCGGTAGAGGCAGTTGCTGAAATGCAACCTGAAGCAGGTTTGATTTTAAGTTCACCCTAGATATTTGTATGATTTATGCTTTTTAGGTCCATACGGTTGGATCTGCCCCTACTGTTCCTTCTGAAGTGATTACTGTGATCTTTTTAAGTTCCTACTCTCCAGAATTGTTGTATGCCTTGTTTTCGTAATTCATGTGTATCAGGTTGTTGAGCTTTTGAAGGGTTGGTACAGTATTTGAAGTGCCGGAGTCAGATTTTATTTGTTCCCCACCGCTATGCAACTGGAGGGTATCGGATGTCACAATTCGATGAAGTTTTGATATCTGGATTGATTGTGTTCAGGTCTTGAACTTCCAGCTGAGGTAGACATCCGGCTACAACCTGAACAAATACCAGAAGGTCAGGGTTTGAACAAATGCCCTATGAATTTAGCTTCAGCTTCTTGCCTATTTCATATCTTATATTGTCATCATTTTTTTCATTCAGAAATCAAAGAAGAAGCTCGTGTTCAAGAGGCTGCACCGGAATTTCCTCCAACTGAGGAAGAGGTGGAAGTGACAGGATTTAGGGGTCCGGCTATTGGTGAAGAGGAGGCTCCTTTTGCAGATCAGCCGGAATTGTTGCAAGAAGTTGCTGCGGAGGCAGAGGCTGTTGCAGAAGTAGTTGCAGAAGGGGCTGCCGTGGTTGTTGAAGGTGTTGATGGAAGAACTATTATTGTGCTGGAAGATGATGGTACAATTATAGATGAGGGCCCATCACCGTTTGCTGCTGGTGTCAAGGAAGAAATTGTTGGGGAAGAGATTCAGCAAGAGGTACGCTCTACTGGAGCTGTCTGATTGGGAAGTACAATGTCACTGGGGTTACTCATTAGTCAATTTTGACTGCCAGATTGGTGCAGCAATTTTTTTTAAATAATTTTCTTTTCCTGATAATTTGTTATTTGTGTTGCATAAGTTAGCTTTGAAAACAGTTCGTTAATTTTTATTTTTGCATACAAGTATTATATCTAGCATCCTAACGTATTTTTCTGTTTGGCCAGGAGCTTGCGTTTCTTGGCGAGCCTAGGGAAACAGGTATACTCCGCCTCTCGTATTTTCATAGTTTTTTTGCACACCGATTTAATATATTTTTTGTACGCCCTTTGGGCAACGTTTATTCGTGGTGGAATCTTTCTAGGGTTGTAGGTAAAATTCAATGATGGCGGGCTATTATATGCCAGTAGAGGATCTTTGACCTCGAATTCTGAATGTGGTTCACTGAGAAGTCTGGCTTCGTTTCTGCAGTGTTTCTTCAAGATGATGATGATGATTTGAATGAGGAACCTGAGTCCTATGATGACAGCGTCCAAGATGTAACAGTAGAAGCGTTCAGTGGTTGGTCAGCTCGTACAAGGTTAGACACAACTTCCTTCAGATAAGACTGAGCTTGCGAATATGCTTCATTGTGGTGGTCTATCATAAGATGGGCATCTATATGTCCCAACACAGCTGCAAATGTGTGTCGCACATCTGTTTGGCACGTTTCCTTTTCAGCAGGCGATCAGCAGGTTTAGAGAATTCTTGCTGCTTGGTGTTTACATGTTGACACCTGTATAAGAATGTCGCATTTCTGCTAGAAATGCGATGATATGTTGGCTTTCTTTTTTGTATTCAAAGTGGATGGGTTATATATACAGGGCTGTAGGTGGATATCTTCAAGGAGTATTTGAAAGCTTAGGTGCAACTATACAAGGAAGACAAGAGGACTCTCCTAGAATTGGAATTGACCATACTCTTCGGGGGAAAACTAGGAAAGAAGCTGCTCGATTGTTTTTTGAGACCTTGGTATGTCCTTTTAAGACCTTGGGATTTTATGACCATGAGTTCAGAGGAGAAACTCTGTTAAATTCTAGCATTCAAACTGCAAGTTCCATTCTGTAGCTGTGTTTCTTTGTAAGCTTTGAAGTATGTCGCATAAGAATTGTGCCCTCTGTAATACCTTTTTGGTTAGTTCTTAGTGAAACTAATGCGTTACGAATGTTGACTTTACGTTGTCCTTCAGTTGATGTTGCTACAAGACCTATTGCAGGGTACATTATTGAAATGACGAGATGTTAATGACTGGTCTATGCATTTGTTGGTGTGGAAACAACAGGTGTTGAAGACAAAGGACTACGTCGAAGTTGAGCAACCGCAACCTTATGGTGAAATTTACCTTGTAGCACGACCCAAGCTATTGAAGGGCAGCTTCTAGGGCACCCTTATTTTCAGTGCAACGTCTTTGCTTGTTAGTTCTGTTTGGGGAAGTTACACATTCTGAGGCCCCTTCAGTAGTTTGTTCATAGATGACTTTTAGTGACTCGGTCTTATTCGGTGGTCACTGTCACACCGCAATAATGTCGGCAACAATTCTGAGACTGCAACCTTTGAGTTGCCATTGTACTTTTTATGGGCCCTTATGTATAAATTATTCCCATCCTGGGTTCACAAATGCCAGTGTGTGCTATTTCTTGAAAGCGTAACTTTTAAATTTTTTATTACGAGGTTAAGTTTGCCTTTTACTATCAAACTAATGATCATGCTTATGAAGCTGTGTTGGCCTTTGACCACCAAAGTAATGATCATGTATTCATGGAGGGTTCTTTTGGTAAGGATGCATGCTTTTGCTGTAGAGATAGTGTCCTCGCTTCTGATGCCAGCACTATTTCTGGGCTTAGGGTTTGTTCTTCTTTGGTGTTAACCCCTAAAGGACCAAGGATTCATGGTTTTAAAATGACAAATTGAATTGATCATATTGTGAAAAATATAATTCAGATGGGACCAAATTTTATATCTCTAGAATTAGTGAAGAACAATGCATGTGTTGGTCAAAAACCAAACAAATTTGAACAAAAGGAAGTCCATGTAGAACCTACTCAAAACTACTAAAAAAAACATGAGGTCCAATTTGGGCTTCTTGGTCCTTTAGAGGTTAATATTGGTGTTAGTCTGGATTGTAGAAATGAATTCAGGTACACTTTCAGATTGGATTCAGTTTCCTAAAACCATTCCTAACACCAAGTGCAAACGTACCATTGTATGCATAGCATAATAAACTAGTGGTGGGGAGTACCCTTTTCCACAGAGCATCTCAAGGGAATCTTCAGTTGAAACCTTTTTTCTAACTCATGAGGGAATGCCATACAGTCTTCATTTTTCATTTTGAAGTGAAGCGAGGACGACATTCAAAAGGGTACTCCATTTCTCTATTCTAGTATACTATGTGCTATGCTGAAGTTACAAAGAGTTTCTAGATTCTAAGTGAAAGTTGTTCATTCTCTTCATAAGCTTGTGTAAGTTTTGGATGTACAAATCAATTCTCCTGTTTCATATGTTTAGATGTTCATTAAGCTGCACTTTACTTTACAAGACCTAATCACCTCTAATGTTTGTGCGTTCTTCACAAGCATAATAGGTTATTCCTTAAATCTTAAAGTAAATGGGTTTTCCCTAATCACCATTGTTTCCTTGACCTTAATCATTGATTTAGAGAGAGCTCTAAGGTTCTGGGATATGAAAAGGACGAGCACCCTATTCCTACAGCAAGGTTCGAAGAAGAATGATTTGTAGATTTTGCCTCTAACAAACCTATCTTTAAACATAGATCTATCTTTTTAAAATTAGAATATTGGAAAAATTTAAAGATTAGACACTGGTAGATCCAACGCATGTGGATTTTTTTTTTCAACCTTATGGAGCTCCTTTTAGGAGATAGTGGTACCAAGGCCATACGACAAGACTTAGTTGACATGAAAATAAAGGACGATTTGTGGTTAAAAGATGAAGTTCAAGTTCAAACACACAAAAATCCTTTTTGAATGAAAGTTTTTCAACCAACCGCGCCATGAGTACTTGATGCTAAGGAGAAGGAAATATTCATAAAAAGAGTAAATGCGTTGAAGTTACCTTCTAAATTTGCATCAAATGTGTCTTCATATTTTGGGGGGAAAATGGTAATGAATTACAACATTTAAAATCTCACGATTACCACATTCTTATGGAGCATATAACTCTAATAGCCTAACGAGGTTTATTAGCACCTAGACTTAAGCGAGCTATATATTGATTGTGTCATATATTTCGACGTATTGGAAGCCATGTTCTAGATACAACATCGTTTCCAAATTTGATTAATGATGTTTGTGAAACTGATTATGTCTTTTGGGAAAAGAGTTTCTTCTCACACTATTCACAATTAGGGTTCACTTCACCTACCATTTAGTCAAGGAGGTTACTTTATGTGGTGTTATCCATGTGCGGTGGATGTTTCTAGTTGCAAGGAACTTGAAGATGTTGAAGGGTTTAGTGAAGAATTTGGCACGACCAAAGGGAGTATTAGTGGAACATATTGATTGGCGACAAACAATTTTAGGTAGTCCAATTTTAGTCAAACCTGGTATGAGTGTGAGGGTTTACATAAACTCTCACAAACTTTTAAAATTAACGTGAGAAAATTATAGTAAATCACACAAAGTCTTAACAATGTAGAATCAAAAATTTCAAGCATAATAATTCCTTTTTTGAAGATGTTATTTTTCAAAAAAACCAAATAAATCATAGTGCAAGGATAAGGCTGTGCAATACCTTAAATGACAGGCGCTGGGTGGACGTAACACTAGTAGAAAAAGTGGCAGTGCCCAATTCCACGCATGCACAGTGATTTTGCTTGGACATGTCCCTGAGGAGCGTCACCTTTTCTACTAGTGTAATTTCAGTGTCGATGCTGGTGATTTGAAGTCTCCTCAAGTTTGTTGGTGACGGAGACTGCTCTCGTTGTTCAATATTCTTAATTCCTGTATGTCAAATGCAATGACAAATGGCTTCCACTCGGAAACTTGTTCCGCCTCTTTTCCTCAGGACTTCTCATTTAGTTCATGTGGCCCATCAAACTTACAGTCTCCTGACATATTTGCAGGCAGGGAAGGAGCTGCATCAAGTATACCATATTGACATTGATAGTAAGAGCATCATTCTCCACTAGCACTCTGGATACCCGCTCTGGCTATGGAAAAATGGATGTGCATGGATTGGTGAACAATTTATTTGGACTGTGACAGTGGATAATCTACTAAAAACCAGGGCCCTCAAAGTCACTCAAGTAAGTGATCTTCTCTTCTTAATTGCACATCATGATTGCTCAATCCATGCGTGGTGACTTGTGAGTGGCTCACTTATTATTTTCAAGAGTTTAATTGAGTGATGTTGTGAGGGAACTACATGGTCAGGTTTGACTTTTTGAATGACCTTCAGAGTGCAATCCAGAGAGCTAGTGGAGATGCTCTAAGAGCATTATTCTCCACTGGCACTCTAAATAGCGCTTTGGCTACTATGGAAAAATTGGTTGGTGAACAATTTATTGTCTCTGCCCCACCAGGGGAGAGACTAAGGACACGCTTCGTTTTTAAGGAGTTACATGGTTGAACAATACAAACAAGGTGTAAAAGTAAATCTAGGGTAAATACAAAGGTAGAGACTACGCGATTAGCCGCTTGTTTGTATTGTGACATTGGATAATCTACTCAAAACTAGGGCCCTCAAAACCACTCAAGCAAGTGTATGTTCTCTTCTTAATTGCACATCATGATTGCACAATCCATGCGTGGTGACTTGTGAGTGCCTTACTATTTTAAGAATCCGATTGAGTGATGTTAGTGGGGAACCACATGATAAGGTCTCAATTTTTGGATGATTGACCTTCATAGTGCAATTTAGAGTTGCTGATGGAGATGCTCTAAGAGCATCTCCACTAGCACTTTGAATTGCACTTTGAGGCAATGTACGTGATGGCTACTGAATGTTATGATGTGTTGATTGCTCCTACCTGAAGAAAAACGGTATTCATGACTCATTTGAACAATCATCATTAGGAGATTGGTGCTTTAGGATTGGTTCATATGACTAGAAGAGAAAGCTCTTCAACTTTCCTACATTGGTATAGAGAGGAGATTCCATAGCACAAAAAGTGAGCAGCTCCTCAACTTTTGGACTTTCAATTCCTTGGGAGGTTTTGTCCTCTCTACAAACTTTTGAATTAGCTCTCTTTTTGCCACGTCATTATATTAAAGCAATATCAAACCTCAAAGGGTGAGATGACTCATCTCTTTTTGTACAAGTAACTTCCAATTATGTAAAACTCAAAATCAGTAAAGAACAAATAGAATGCAGGTATTTCTCTGGATTTCCGGTCGCGTGATCTAGCGGCCTTAGTTGGATTGGCACTTTATCCCCTAAACGTACCAGGGTGTCCCTGGAATTGACAAATTGAGAAAAACCATCATAAACTACTATTTAGAAGAATATTTTGGAATTGATATACAAACGAAAGTTCTAGATTTTGAATTTTAGATTCCATCCTTACGGTTTGATTCACTAATATTATCACCAATATTTAATTATCAATTTTGAAAGTTAAAATAAAAAATTCCTTCCAAATTCAATTACAAACAAAATTTTAATATTTTTTGAGTAAAATTTGTTGGAATGAGTTTGAAATGAGATACTCTTAAACGTGGTGATTCTTTGAAATTTTAGTGTTTCTTAAATCTATAACCTCATTTTTGCAAGGCCACTTTTGAACTACAGTCAATGCAATTTTGGCTTGGTCAACGACTCATTAGGAGAGAAATGAACCCTCTAAGGGGCTTTTTTGATGTTCGGGCAAAAATCTAATTTTTTATTGGAATTCATTTTTAAATAAAAATATTTAAAGAAATAAAATGTTAATAAAATTAAATTAAAAAAAATATTTAAAAATGTTAGAAAATGTTTTTAAAATGTTCAAAGATTTTTTTAACAAATTTTAATATTAAAAATACATTTAAAATTTTTAAATTAAAAAAATATATAAAAAAAATATAAAATATCCAATCTGAAATGTCGAACTCATGCCACATCAGATTTCATTTTTTAAATAATTTTTATTAATTAAATATTTTTAAAAAAAATTAAAAGTTAATATAAAAATAAAAACTCGAGGCCTCTTACAAGGCTCAAATTTCTTGTAATGTGACATACTTCTACATTTGTAATTTTAGAAAAATATGTACTCAAGTATGACTAAATCCAACCATTAGATAGGACAACAACTTGGTGAGGTATCTCCAAAAAATTGAATGAATTTCATCCAAGCATTGATGAAAACGCAAGGTGGATTTGAATCTGTTAGTCATCCAAAAACTGGACGCTATGACGTTTAGGAGTTATTCAAATGTAGAAAGAAAACTGATACAACAACCTTATTGTTGTTATAGATACAGTTCCACTCTTCCACAGGCCTGAAACGTCCAATGTTTGAAACTGAGCTCCCAACACTAAATAATAGTGAGAATTAAGAGTGCAACTAGAAAGTGTCTATCTCTTCCATCAATAGGGGAGCCATGTGCACAAGGGGTTGGGTTGAAAATTTAAGTGCTTTTGGGATGAAAATTGTTTCAATCGTGGGCAATGGCCTAATATGGGTACCGGTGAGACGTGTCTCACTATGTGTGACTTATGTTTAACTCGTTTTATGAGTGCTAAAAATTCCATTTTTAACAGCATGTATATAGTTGTAGCCATGACGCCTATAACAACATCTAATTTTTGTAATTTTCCGATGTTTTCTTCTTACCAAAAAGACATTTCTCAAAAATCACACTATTTCTGGAGGGGGTACCTATATCAAGTCATCACCCTCCTAGGTTGTGCATGGAGAGTTAATTTCAATCCTTGAGCAAAAAAATTCAACCATGTCTCTCCTCTCTCGGTTGAAAATCACTACTAGAAAATCCAACTATTATGTTGATTTGGTCGCGTTGATCAGGGACACTTTTCTGTTGATTTGGTCGCGTTTTTGTCCAAATCAATAGATTTATGTCCAAATCAACAGAAAAGTGTCCTTGATCAACGCGACCGAATCAACAGAATAGTTGGATTTTCTAGTAGTGAATTTACACTTGCAGTTTGGACAGTGCTTCTCTCCGTCGTTTAACTAAGCCCAATTTTAACCCAACCCAATCCCCTTGCACAACCCTCGGTTTGATTGAGAACACTCAACCCGTTTGGAAAACAATTTATGTAACCAATGTATGAGCAACTTTGTTGCGTGTGATTTCTTAATGTACTTGCATTTGTGGTACAAAATTGGAAAAAGGTTAGGTAACCACACTTGTTGCAAAACCAACCCCTATAGACTCATGGTCAAAGTGTCACACATTATGAACTCGTGCACTTTTTGCAATGTGGATTTTTTACTATAGATTAGAGCGGCTTTCCATTGAGTATTTGCACCTTCTGAAACTGGACATTTCGGTCCTTTCCATTCGTGCCTCATCCAAATTGAGAATTAGGAGGTTCAGTTAGGGTTCCGCTCTTTCAATAAGCCAAACCTGAAATGCAAATTGGAAGGTCATCGGTATGGGCTTACAAACACTACAAGAATACCAGGCCCGAAATGACTGAAATTTGACAGTTTTCTGTCAATTATGATAGCAGAGGCCTTTTTGAAGCATGCTTTGAGGTACTCAAAGCATTTTATTGTCTGAATTGACAGACTTTTGTTGGTGTTTTTTTTTTTTGTGTGACAACTCAGGTGAATTCTGACTACACCATATTTTCAGTATATTTTGGTGCACAATTGCGCATAGCAAATGATCTTATTTTGAAATGTTTTCATCGAAGAAAAGTTAGAACACCAAGTCATTTTTCACCTCCTAAAAGAAATTTGTGATTTCAAGTTTCTATGCATGAGATGTGGACAAATTCAGTAGGGTTGTGAAGAATGTGCATGAGTTGTTTGAGAAGAAAATGTGTTATGATCAGACTTTCGAGGCTCAGTTGTGCATAGTAGACTAGCTTATTTTGAGCAATGTTCAACTAAGAATACTTGCATAATCAAGTCATCTTCCACCTCCAACAAGAATTTTGTGATTTGAAGTATTTATGCTTAAGTTATGCACATTTTTGTAGAATAGTTTAACCGGTGAATAAGAGGGAACAATGGGAGGAGTTCTACATATCCCATACTCATTGTCAACACTAGTGCACTGAATTTTGTATAAAGTACAAGACTTCACATCCACCTCCACTCACAATTAGGAAGTGAAATTCACATTCATCCATCCTTGACATACCATTTGGAAATGTGTAAATTTTACTCTAAATATTAATAAAATAGTCGATTATTTTATTAATTGTAAATTTTAACGTCGATGGTAATTAATTGAGTACAGTCGAAATATTTTCTAAAAAAAGTAATTTACTTTAGGGTAATTAAAAGAAATAGGTATTGTATAAATTACCGGGTCCCGCTTGTAATTCCAGCGTGTCATTCACGTAGAAGCCACGTGGAGGCCAAGTGTCACAACCATAGCTTCCCTCATGGGCCACCGAAATTCACAGAATTTGTACAGAACTCTGTCACAACGGTGTACGAATCAAGTGATCCGAAATGACAGAAAGATTGAGAGAAGACTGTCTAAATTCTGTCATTCTAAACGCGGTTCTTCTTGTAGTGAAATGTGACACATGGAGAGCTCCCTATCGAAGTGACACATAGCGAAGAGATGAGCCGATGTTCTCAATGTGGGCCATCATTCCCCAAATTTCCGTGTCAGACCCGAAAAGAGGCATGGAAAGGATTGGAAGGTGGAGGAGTGAAAAATTCTCATAAGTCAAAGTTTCCAATCTGAACCTTCAGGTCCTCAATGGAAAACAATCCTTAATTGAATTTGCCATGGATGAGTCATCTCAATATTAACTGCAATTACTGCCTCTACATGATAAATGGCACTTGACCTACACATGATTGCAATTACTGCAGTCATCTCAATATTACTAAACACTTGTATTTACCTCGAGGTAAGTTCCTCTAATATTTTTGGTCTCCTTAATACTCCTATTCAACGTAGTGCATCTATAATTCTTTCCCTCTCATATGAATACCTCTCACCATCTTCTATGTATTAGTTGTTTTCTTTTCGGAAAATTTCCCCTTGTTTTTAACAAGTGGTTCAAAATTGTATTTTTTTTTGTTGTTCAATGAAAATGAGACATACGTTAAAAGATGATAGTGACATATTGAGGCCATCATTCCAAAGAACAAATTATTTATATTTAGGGTACATTTTTTTTGATAAAATCCAAACTTATATTAGGATTTTTTGCATAACCTAGTCTATCCCCATGTTAGGCAAAAGAAAATTATTTTACCCCATATTCTATCAAAATCAGAAATTATAGGAGTTTTGTGCCTAAATCTAAGAAGATCAGGAACTACGGTGCCTAGAATCTAAAAAATTACACCATGAAGTAAAATTCAAGATTTGCCTTGAATTGCAACGAATGAACGATTTCTAAAGGTTTTTCTGTAGCATAGCTACATTAAGTTTTTTCTTAAGGTTTGGATGAAAGTGAGAATGACAAGTGGCAAACTCCTATGTAGTGTCAAGGGACACTATTTCTCTTCACCTTTGAATGAATTGTGGTTAAAAACATCAACTCTCCTAAGACACTAAATACGCCATTTAGTGTAGCGATTCACATTAATTAAGCTGAAATTATTCTAAGTTTCATCTAAATTAGTATGAAAGCAGATTATATCATTTATTCACATTTCATTCAAAATTTATGTGGTAATTGTCCACCTACTTCTACACTAGCAATCTTTTAATGAAATTCAAAATCTACTGAAGATAATTTGACAAAATTTTAAGATTGTCAAATACACTCAAACCTCTTTAACCCCTAAGTGACCAAACTACCATTTTATGGTGGCTGCCTTTTTTTTACGAGCTACCTAGGATGAAAATAAAGGTTAAATAAATAAATAATAAAAATTAAAAATAGGAAATCAAGTCTACTTTCCAATTCAATTTGAATCATGACAACCCGAGTTAAACTCCATAGAGGAATTTTCAAAGACAAAGACTTCAATATTGTACTACACTGAAATCAACATATACTACATATGACCCATGGTATTTACGAGAGGCTTTACTAATAATTATTTTTTCAAAATATTGTGATAAAATTCATCCAAATTGGATTAAATTTGTTTAGATGGATGATAATATGTCCAAATGGATGAATGTACCCACGCCATTCACCCACCGACAATATATGGTTATTTGGTGTAGTGTTATAAAATTCACTATTTGGGGAAACTAATGATGTTCTCTCCTTTGAAAAAATTGCTTTTTAAAATTTTAGAATAAAATGTCTAATGTTAACCAATCATACCAAATTTCAAATTCTAAAAATAAATATTTTAATTTTGGTGAACATCAAATGGTAAATGCTTCTAAATTCATTAAATGAGTACGGTAGAATGTCCTATTACCACCAACTTAAGCTCCCTAGCATATGTTCGGAATTGCTATCTTTGGAAAAATAATTTTCAGGATGGGAAGAAAGTTTTAATAATGAATGGAAAAAAATTCACGATTTTATCTTCTATATCAAAATTTCTACAATTTTTGAAAGCAGAAAGTCTCTGTGACCTATTTTGTCAGTTAGGTTTATACCGATTTATGCCGTACTAGTTCCTACTCATGCTGATACTCAAACTTGTTAATTTCTTTTGCCATGAAACCGTGCATGGCAGAGCAATACCCATACTACACGTACCCTCTCAAGATAATTCGAACAAATCCTAAAATCACAGGATTCAATCTCTCATGTGGTGGTCCTTCAAGAACTCGGTTTTGGGGCAAGAGGTGGTAATAGGACATGCAACCTTATCTAAAACACTTTTTTGAAAGTTTGACCGTACAGATAATTACTAAACATCATACTTCTCATTTTCTCTTTTGGACTAAACTTCATCAAAGTTGCAGAAGTAACATTTTATAAAACATCTAGGTTTTGCCCTTACCCCCTTCTGTCATTTAGGGGTTAATCTGACCACCTTAAATCCCAATTTTTTCACTATGGCATGTAAGAACAAGTATGCTACACTCAATGACAGTGTCACAAGTGGGCAAGATATCCTAGAATGTCATTGTGGAGAGGGTCATTGTAAAGATTTGATTGTAAGATTTCTCAATTTTTGAAGAAATGAGATTCTCCAACCTCACAATCTAATGGCAAATAAGGTAACTATAACTTAAAACGTCCCCTTACCAACTGAGCCTATTTACACACATAAAACATAAAATATTTTGTGGGTATTAATAGCAAGTTCAAGAGGATTCCAACGCACTTTAGCATGCATTATTTGAACACCGTATGAATAAGTTATGAATTTCCAAAGTGCTGACTATAGGTTGATCATAAAGGGACTCTAAACTCTGATGTTCAGATTGTGCACTTTCTCATCAATAGTAGGATGTCAGAATCTACTTATTATGGAAGAATGAGCTAGGGATGATTTAAAGAAAAGGTCGCTTTTAGATATAGTTACCTTAACCCTTAAACGTCAAGAGGCCCTGGGCGGGGCAGCCCGGAAGGCATCTAAATTTTCAGAGGAAAAAAAAAAAAAAAGGAAAAAACGGCTTTGCTGACCAGCATTGTAGCACTGCGGCACTTTTCAAAAAACGACCTCAGCTGCCCCAACCTCAACTCCTGCTCATTTTGATAACTTTGATTGCTTGCCAATGTTTCCACAATCTCCCAAATGAGGCGCAAATTTGGAATCTAGATCGCTTTTTCAGTAGCTTTCCAACGCACCAATCCTCGCTTGATTTGGTTGAGAAAATCCACTTTTTTCTTGATTATTCTCTCATAAATAAGCCCATGGGGCTTACTTTGACGTTTAAGGGTTAAGGACACTTGCAATTAGTAGCATCATTATCACAAATCCATGTGGCTCAAGACACCAATTGGGTTTCACTCTAGAAAAGAACGTATCACCTGAAAACACACGTACAGACCATTTATGGTGCTACACTAAATCAGCATTAAATGTAATACAGATTCCATGAAGGTCCGTCCACTGCAAGGACAGTAACGGACTGAATCGTATTGGAATCCTCCAGACCATTACAGACCACAGAAAAACAAGAGACAATTCTACTACAGATGCAAAGTCTCACTCAGCTGATAAGCCGCAATGAGTATACTGACCAAGGATATATTCAAAGGTTTTGATGCACTGTACAGTCACCGGTCAAAAGTTTTTGTCAGAAACACTGCAGAATTCCAAATTTCGAAATGATACTAGCCCCTAAACGTTGGGCCTATGACCATGGAATCATGCCTTATCTGTCACACTCAATTTTGCTACTAAAAATAATACAAGAATTCAGATTTATATTTTTAGTAGATGAAGTCACATGTCTACTACAAATCATGAATTTTTCATAAATTTTGGTGAAAATTTGAAATTACTATGGTTTTATGAAGTGATTGTAAAGAAAATCTATATCAATTACAATATGTACTAGAAAATTCCAATTTTTTTACCTAAGGTGTAAATTACAATGAAGAAAAGTTTAGTTAATGAAAATCATCCGTGTATCTAAATTTAGAAAATGTTGCTACACCTTGGTAATACCTACCAAACTTGTAACTACAATTAAACACTCAATTCTCAATTTTTTTCAAAAATTATAAGTGGAGTAGAAACTAGACGTGGCAAGCTTCATTTTGTTAGTTAAGCTCAAATGCAATGGAACTCATTTTCATGGCCTAAATTTAGTTTAAGTAGAACAAGCAAAAAAAATCAAAATACACTACATGGTGAACCGTTTTTACGACTCTTTTTGTAGTTGGGACCCCATGTAAAATCTAAAAATAGATTGAATGATTTGAATTTAACTTGAAGGGGTGGCATCACCAAGCAAAGCCTTTCACATAATGAATTGGATGGAAATCATCCACGCAACAGTTGGAATTGAACAGTCAGGTTCATTCATAAGCCATTTTTTGGTCTGGGCGGCGTTTAGGGGCTAAGGTGAGTGGGCTACAAACCGACACTTCAAGCACTGCGACTATTTATAGTAATCTGAAGTGCAATGTGGTAGTTTGAATGAATTAGCAAACTGATTCTAAATCTACTCCAAGTTGAATCATAATTTTTGAAGCTATATTGAATAAGTTATGAATTTTCGAAGTTCAAGGTCTAGGTTGCCTATTTGTGGCAGTAGACTTGGGCTGAAATTGGCAGAGAATCTGTCGTGAAGAATCACAAAAAACCTTAGAATACACAAGGTTTCCACAAATGAGGTGAGTCCAGGTAGTCATTCAAATCAACAATCACTAAACTATATTGGTGATTGTTGGTTTTTGGCATAGTGAAGTGTCTTTCATGAAGTAATTATAGGATTCTGTTTATGGTCGGCATCGGTTTATGGCCCACTCACCTTACATGTGGTAAAATTATCTAAATCTGAAATCCGTAAAGTGCATTGGTGAGTCTTTTTCAATAGTGTGATAAGAAATTTCAACATTTTGAGATTTTTTGTATGAGATATGAAATAAACAGAAAAAAAAAAAAGATTAAAAACTGAGTAACTTTGGATTTGAAACTTCAAAATTTGTAATCTTAGTCAATAATGCTTCAAAATGAATGTTTGCACATGATTCCCATTCCTCCTATAATAATAATCATATCCAGTAACAAAATATGTTGCTACATATGTTTGAATTAAATAGGTCAAAAAATGGGTTTTAATTTCAAGTAGAAATTGTTCAAAATGAAATATTTCTTTGTCAAAACTCATATGTAATAGAGTTTTCGTCAAACTCAATGCCACTTACAGCCTCAATTTTATTGAAATTTTGAGAAACATAAATTGAGTGAAGTTCATTAATTAGCAAAAAACAGAGCATGCGCTAGATGAGCCGATGGTGGAGACAGAAGCATTGATTTGGATTTGGCAGGAGCATAAAGCTAATTTGGGGACATCACAGTTGGAGTTAAAGCTTGGGGCTCCCTAAATTAACTAAAATTGGTTGGATCAAGAAAACTGAGAGTCTAAAGTTTTTGGGCACCGTTTTTGGAGCCTTGAAAGTTCGCACCTCCAGTTTTTTAAAAGCAATTGACTTGTCTCCTTTTATTGGGTTCTCAACCATAGTTTTCACAAACTTTGGTTCAATCTGCCCACTTTTACAGACTTTGCAGATAACTCTAATGTATCTAGTGTTTTCCAACTTGTCCAAATCTCACTCAAAGATTCTAATTTTATCAATTTTCATGTCCGGTTTTCATTAAGAAGGAAGTGAAGGAAACTTATGGCCGGGCACTGTACAGCACCATCTGATCTCCGGAACGTCATTAGTAACAATGTAGATAGAAAGGTCAAATGCGTTTACAAATGGGGTTGCAAGAAAGTGATTTGTACCAGAGAAGATAGCAAGTCCCAGAGAGGATAGGAAGTTCCAAAGAAGATAGAGAATCAGAAAGGCGTGTTATAATATTATTTCTGAAATCAGAAAGGCGTGTCATTACTTTTCGTACTCATCATACTTTCTACAGTTGAGACAAGCTGGAAGGTGAAGAGAATGTGAAGACACTCTCACGAATATTCAGCGTTGACAAATCAACAGTCACTTCTTGAGGCCAGATACAAAAAACGTCAATGCAAAAACTTGGTTACATCATTTGAGCGTATTCTCCCAAAATGACATTTTATTTGAGTAACTACTACGACTTATCCTTCCCTCTTTCCCATCCCAGTCTTCAAGGTACATCACAAGCATGGCCTCTACATTACACAGATGGGCGTTTACAACAAATGGAAGTCCGGAGTATCTAACTAAGGTTAAATGTATCTAATTAAAAGTCAAGCATCACTACCCTGTCAGTTTGCTGAGATCACACGCTTTTGCTCACATCTACACTTCCAGGAAAAAGCATTTCCTGTGTCCCTGAGGAATTTCTATAGCAGGGTGGAAATATCAGTATAGTTTGAAGTATGTAGGGAATAAAGTCAGACGACTTCTAATCAATGACCAGCTTCCTCTCACCTTCAGGAAATGACTGAAGGGCTTTACAGATGACACCCATTTCTCTTCTTGTCGACGAAAAATACCTCAATAATCCTGACCAGGATTTAGTTAGTTGCAGACTCCACAGATGAATCACGTGAAGCTTTGTCGAACTTCACCCACCTCTTCTTCTTATCGTCAAATAGATTGCATTGTGTGACAATGGTGGTCATCAGAGGAATCCCAAACTCGGCTTTGTTCAGGTGCTTGTCCCAGTTTTTCTGTAGGGAAGCATATGCTTTGCGCAGGTTGTAGCTTGGGATCCTCGAGGAAATGTGATGAGGAATGTGCACACTGATATCATGGCAGAGATAATCGATCCTGCAGACACAACCCCCATTAGATTGGTCAGGTTGATAGGCATCAGATTCCTATACCGGTAGTCCGTTTATGTGAAGTTAACGTTACTGAATAGCAATTGATGTTAACTCTATTAAGTTAACATTAATATACCATTACTAACTCTGTGAATCTCTTAGAGGGAAACAAGACAGTTGGGTGGTGATTCTTTCAATATTCACGGATCAACAGGCTAAGCAACAATTATACCAATACAACAAAATCGTGACATCGGCACCCATATGATTTCTAGAATCCATAGGTTCATTTTTACCTTCAAAAAGATCAATGATGAGACCAGTGGCTTACCATGCGGGGTAATCACAATGAACAGTCCCAGCCAACTGAGCATCCACGGCATTCCATTCCCGAGATTGCTTGAAAGGAATGTGAGGTGCTGTGTGGTGAACCAGAGTGAAAGTGCTCATCCAGAAATGGAAACCCAACCAGGGCACCACCCACCACTTGAGGAAGCCAATGGGGCCAGTCAGAACGAGCAAAGGCAGCAGTGCAAAGACAGCAAACGCCGCGACAGCAGCCATGCTCGTCTACACACCAAACTCACACAGTATTAGTATTGGCAATGCCATACAGAAGAACTGCAAGAGCAAGACTGAAGCCAAAAAAGACGTGAAGAAATTCGTGCAAACAAAGCCAGTACCTTCACTTTCGGCAGATCCTGAGGTCTGTACTTGGTGAGGTCAAAATGCCAGAACAACCAATGTCCAACGGAAGCCATCCACCAGAGTGGTCCCATGGCAGCTTCCATTGCAAATTTGGGGAAGCCCTTGGCTCTGTCGTACATGTATGGTCTAAATGGTTGCCAAGCTGTGTCGATTACCAACCTGCAAGGACAATCATCAGAACCATATCTCAAAGGAACTACATACCTTTTACCCCAGCCTCATTTAGACTGAAAAAATCCTAGAAAGACAGTCAGCCAACACTACTGCAAGCCAATTGTATCCATAGACTCTTTATAACATTAGCCTGAAAACGTATGGCAAGAGTGACTTACTTGTTGGTATGAGCATGGTGAGTGTTGTGCTTGATTCTCCACGGCTCAAAAGGATATATCAGAGGCATGAACATAATCGTTCCAACGATGTCATTGACTAATTGATTCTTGGAGAAGGAGTTGTGTCCACAATCATGACCAACGACGAAAAGACCCGTCATGGCAGTCCCCAAATATGCATACACTAGAGGGTAGAGATACCATGGTGACACAGCTAAAGCAGCATAACCAAGAGCTAATGATCCCAGTGTGATCGCCACTGTCTTCCATGCCTTCACATCATCAATCTCAAAAACCTAGAGCACACAAACAAGGCACATGATCAGGAACTTTTTACATGTGCACCAATCATATTGTGAAAAATATATTTCAGATGGCACAATTTTTTATATCACTGGAACCAATGAAGAACATGAATAAGATGTAAGGCATACTCTACAGCCTCGGATCACTCTAGCAAGGGTAATACATACTTCAAGAGTTGGAGAATCATCTAAGAGGTCCTCAAATAGCGAAGTCGATATCGAGCATGCAAATTCAAGCATGTTCTTACCTCCTTTGGCAGACTCTTGACGACATCGCTCAGAAGGACGCCCTCAGGGACCTGCACGTTCATACACGAATACTTTTAGCATGGAAATCACAACATGCAAATAATCAACACGCTACAATTACTTAGATTTTGAAACCTTACCGGCTCTCCAATTTGAGTAAACCCTGGCACCGAGGTGAACTGTCGGGACAGAGGTGTAGCAGTGGCAACTATATTCAAGTTCCGTCGTGGCTGCTGCGATTTCGCCACCTGTAATCAATCATCAAAATCGATTGTCATACTCTAATTCTTCGATAAAAACTATGTAAGTGAAAACGACCATTGTAACGTTTACTTACCCTTCTTGATAGCGCAAGCCCTTTCAATCCAGAAAGGCTTGATAAGGACCTCGGAACAGCCAGCATCTTCTGGGAAGGTACATGCTTCTGCAAAACCATTCAACTACGTCAAGAAATTGAACAACACTACATCGAGAAAATCGACGTGCTCAATGTGAACAGGGGGCGTAAGTAACGTACCAGTGCCACAGTCGCCTGAGGCAAGACCAGCGTCCCCTTGTTGTAGCTAACCGCCATCATTGTTGACCTGTTGCAAAAGAAAATCACCAACCTTATTCGCAATCGACTAAAATGGTTCCATTGCTACACAGACTCGTTCAACTCTCACCCAGCCGGCCCTAACAAACGTTCTCTTAAGCTAAAGGAAAAGCTCTGATTCTACAGACATCGACCATTGCAATGCTCATTGCGGAATCAAACGAGATCTCAAACCTTAAACCTTACAAAACTGGGAACCAACCAATTCTACAGTCAATGCAGAAACGATGCCAAATGACAGATCATTGACAAACCTACAGAATGTTCGCGAATGTGGCCAAAACCCAACACCCACCAAAACCCAAAACGCTCCTGGAAACCGCCGATTCAATAAGAGGAATGAATGGACTCACCAGCAATGGGAGAATGGGTCAGATCCTCCGCCCGGAAACGCTGGTGGCGATCGAGCAGGTTGAGGAGGGGAGGATCCGGGGCGGCTGCAGACAAGCATTCACAGATGCCTGCGTAATTATAGATCGAGGACGACCGGGCCCCAGGAAAACCCACGGTCCCTGAATGGCTACTGGAAACCGCTCAAATCTGTTCTATACTTGGACCCCAGTCTTTCATCCGCCATTCCTCATCCGTATGACACTCTTTTCATCCGAATTGCCTTCTTTTTCGTTCACATCCGATTGTGCCACGGGGGCTCCGTCGATCGGTCCGTCACTTGGACCCCAGGGTTCATTCGCCATTCCTCATCCTTATGACAGCCTTTTCATCCGAATGGCATTCGTTTTCCGTTCGTTCGGGTTTTCATCCGTCCGTTGGTCCGTCGGTTGGTCCGTCAGCTGGTCGGTCGGACCGTGTGGGCGATACTCTCGGTCCATGCAAGGCAGCCTTGCTTGCTCCGTCCAGACGACAGCGAGAGCTTCGGAAATTACGACGGATTTGGTCCACAGATGGCGAGCGCCCATGACCGTGGGGGTGCCCATGACCGAGTCTGCGTCATCGCGGGCTTGGGGGTTCGTTTTCATATAAGCTTATGGAGTACTACCAGATTTAGGGCCGGCTTGTTGTACAGTCAGTGATGTGCACCCCGGTGTTCTTTAATATCACCTTCTGGATTATCACACACCGTCTAACCTTGATGATATGGCACTCACCTTGATGATATCACCGTCAAGTAACCTTGATAATATCACACACCGTCTAACCTCAATAATATCACACCCTAGAATGTGTGATATTATCAAGGTTATATCTAGAAATGTGATAGAAACAAAGGGTATACTCCCTCTGTCCCATATTATCCCTTTAGTGCCTAGGGTGGTTCTGGAGAAATCATAGTTTTTTGGTGTTTTCTTTCTTAGAACTCTCTATGTTCAAATTATGGATACTATTAATAGTATTCAATCATATAAATGTAAGCATAGATTAATCAAACAAGTGTCGATTAAACCCTGGTAAGATTGCAGTGTTGGATTGGAAGATTATAGTATGTCTTTGAATTGTGTAATGTGCACTCAAAAATGAGATTTTAGAGGGTGTTTGACTTCAAAGTTAAATAGAATTTGGGTTAAATTTACAAAAATAAAAGTGAAGAAGTTTAGCAATGATCTATGCCAACACCTCTCCGTTGCAATCATTCATGTCAAGAACGGACTCACACATACTTATTGTGAATTTTATAAGTGATAGTGACTTATCTATATACGGTTTAGGACAAAAAATTATACGTTAAAATATGAAAAGAGTTAGTACATTGATCAAGATCGGAATACATACACTATAGAATAGAGTTATCCTTAAAGTCACCTTGTGTTTGAATAAGATACCGTGAATTTTGCTTTAATGTACTATTATTTGTTCACTCCAAATAGTTAAAAGGTAGGGAAGAGCTTAGTGGTCTCTCATTATTAGGTGTGTAAGAGCTTGGTGGTCTTCAAACTCATGGAAAACTAGTTTAGCCATCTTTCTTGACGGCTAAACTAGTTTCCCTTGAGTTTAGAGACCACCAAGCTTTTCCATACTTTTTAACTATTTGGAGTGAACAAATAATAGTACATTAAAGCAAAATTCACGGTATCTTATTCAAACACAAGGTGACTTTAAGGATAACTCTAATATGAACAAGAGAACACAATCCAAAAAAATAAAATAAAATAACAAACTTCCAAACACAATAAATACACAATAAACACAATAAATAGTACATGTGCTATATTTGTAAATATTTACTGTATTTTTAAGTATTTGTAGTATTTTCACGTTTTGTTCATAGGTAATTTGATAGTTGCACAACTTCAAATTGAAAATTTCTTTTTCTAGAAGATGTATATTATAAATCTCCAACTCTAAACCTCACAATTCAAAATCCAATTGTTCATGGATTTTTTTGTTATTTGCGTTTTCGACACAACAGTGACTACAATGTGGTCTACTAGGCACTAAAAAGCTAAGCTTCCCAATTGCTATTTGTTCATAAATTGAATTACATACCAAATGCACAGTTCGGGAGATCTTAAAAAAACAAACTACATTGATTATGGCTATTAGTGTGTGTGGGCAATCAGTGTCACAAAAAATTAGTGTGTGTGACACTATTTGTAAACTTTGAAATTAGTTTACTTGTTTTAATTGTTTGTTCTTACAATTAGAAAATAGAATTTTAGAGATGAATTTGAAATCCAATACTTAAAGACTTTTATGGACTTTTAAAGAATTCTCACATACATGCTTGTATACCAATTTTAGCCTTCATATTGTGTGGTGAGAATTAACTTGTATGAAATTTTTCTTTTATGTATAATCTCATATACAAAAATCAACTTCTTTAACATCATCTCAAAAACACATTGGCACAAAAGAAAAATCACAAAAAATCATTATCTCCAAAAATGGCCTTGCAGTGTCAAAAATTGGTCCAAACTTTACAAATGAAAAAGAGTCCAAAAGTAAACCCCCTTGTACTAAAATGCTTGCCAAACCTTTGTAACATCTTGTCTTAAGCTGAGATTTTTTAAAACAAAAACCAAACTTGAATTGGAATTTAATCCAACAAATTTCATTGAAATCAAACAAAAAATGAAAAAGAAATGGGTCCTCAAAGTTTCAGTCATCCAAAGTGTCAAAAAACGACATTCGGCACCTCTAGGGGTTAATGAGATTCTTATAATCATAGAGATTGATTTCAAGCTTTTTGATGACATAACTAAGGTGTCATGTGACGTGGCATCAAGTGCCAGGCCACGTTGAATGAATGTAGTTTGTAGACTATGTTAGTTTATCAAGTCTATTTTAGTTTATGAAGTTTTCATCCATTTAGTACTTCATCTAATTAGGATTTTAAGATATTAGGTGGTGAAGCTCCCTTGACTTGACATTCTTGAGAGTGTGTATGTCATGCATTCTTGTTTGATTTTTGATTGCAATTTCTATGATAGTTTATGGTTTATGTTGTGTATGGCAACCTTATTTATACAACAAAGGTGTGATAGTAACAAGTGCAATATTATCGAGGGTAGACTTGACTTTGTCTTCTCATCTTGAAAACAATTTAAAATTTACTTTTTCACATCACAAGAAGTTGCAAATAAATATGATAACAAGTAGTTCAACAAGTGTGAAAAGGGTTATAGAGTATTTTTTGATTCAATTCACGAATGAATTGACTACACCGAAATCACCATATATTGTGGGTGGGTGAATGGCATGATACATTTATCTACTTGGACAAATTCTCATTCATTTAACAAATTTTCCATCCAATTTGGATGAATTTTACCACAATATTTTGAAAAAATAATAATTATTAAAGCCTCTCGTAAATATCGTGGGCCACAACATATGGTGATTTCAATGTACCTATGACTATGACATGGATTGTATGTGTGCTTTGTGCGCCATAGTCAATGACAACATAACATGTATCGGATATTCCAAACTATCATTGTAGAAAAATCATATTTTAGTAATGAAGTCTGAATAATATTTCGTAGTACCATAGCTGAGTCGCTACCCCACGAACGAATATTTGATATTTTTTGAAAAATAAGGTTTGTCCTCTAAAAATGAATTTCTTGGTTTTTGTTTTTGAGCAAAAAAGGTTTAAAAATGGCCCAACATGGCCCAAAATAGCTAAGAAACAGTAAAATATAGCTAATAATAATTTATTCTATTTTCATTTTTTGATCCTCATAATTCCGATTTTTTACATGTGTTATTTTTTGAATTATTTTTTGACAACCCAACTATAGTACTACGGTAGTCATCATTATGTTACACATGCATTATGGACACCAAATTAGGCTGTGACATCATAAGGGCTGTGACCGTAAAGAGGTATTGGTAGCATCCAAGAGACCTGGGCTTCAAAAAGCAAATGTGTCGCCATATCTTGGTGAGTAGCTTTTGAGTTGCAGCTCTGGCCTCAAACTCACACAAGGCAAGAGATTAACCCTTAAACGTCAAGAGGGCCTGGGCAGGGCAGCCCGGAAGGCATCTAAATTTTCGGAGGGAAAAAAATAAAAAATAAAATAAAAAAATAAAAAATAAAAAATAAAAAAAAATGCAAAAACGGCTCTGCTGGGCACTGTTGGCCGGCACTGTAGCACTGCTGAACCTCAGCTGCCCCAACCTCAAAACCTGTTCAATTTGATAACTTTGAATGCTTACCAACGATTCCACAATCTCTCAAATGAGGCGCAAATTTGGAATCTATATCGCTTTTTCAGTAGCTTTCCAACGCACCAATCCTCGCTTGATTTGGTTGAGAAAAACTACTTTTTTCTCAAATATTCCTTTCTAAAAAGGCCCGTGGGGCTTTTTTGACGTTTAAGGGTTAACCCCTAAGGGCCGCTTCACACTATAGTCGAAGGTCGAGAGGCCGTCGATTTCCACCAATCAGATTGCAAGATATCAAGAATTCGGCCTCTCGACCCTTCACATTAGAGGCCAAAGTTCAAAGGCCATCATTCTCCAAAATGCCTATATGGCAACACTTTTTGACCAACACCAGGAACTTCAAGGCTTTTGAACATGGTGCCATGATGGTGCATTGAAATGCAATTAAGATAATTTGGTGTCAACCTCCATACCAACCTAGTATGTATAAAATGATACTAAAATGACCTATATGCGGCCTTTGGTGTTAAAATGACACCAAAATAGTCTGGCCCAACTTTTCCAATGAAGGCAACGGACTCTCGAAGGAAGTTTGGGTCACACAAGAATGAAAATCCAAACTATGGTGGAGAGGCCGTCGATTGTTTTTCATAAAAATTCAATACTATATTTAATTGCCTATTTTGAGCCCATTTCTTTAGACTCTCAACGAAGTTTGGCCACTCAATCCCACGGCCTCTCGACTTGAACGGCTATAGTGCGAAGCGGCCCTAAGTGACTGATCGACCATTTTTTGGTTGCAACTCAAACAACAATGACTACCTAGGGTCAAGAAATGATATTTTTTGAGTTTTGGTTTTTTTGTCAAAATTGCGGACAGAGATCATGATCTAGTGTTGTTTGATGCATTTCGTTTGCAATATTGAAGTTCACTATAGAATTTTTCAAAGACAAAGACCTCAATATTGTCCTAGTGTCAATATTGTCCTAGTATCGACCTCAATATTACCTCAAGATTTTGGGTTCTCTTAACATGTATTTGTCGAACACCGTATGTTTAAACTATAATTTTTCTAACTATTGATTATAGCTGTATCCAAAATAAATTTACGTTCTCATATTCAGAATGTGTACATTTTGGCCAAGAGTCTATAGAATTATTTTTGCAATAAGTGTGGTTACCTTACCTTTTTCCAATTTTGTACTACAAATGCAAGTACATTAACCCCTAAATGCCCAAAGCCCTCTCCAAATTCGGCAGTTTTGCAAAGATGCATTATAAAATGCAACCTAGAGGGATATTTTCAACTTGATGTATGAATAAAAGTTGTATATCATGAATTTTAGATTCTATCCATATGATTAGATCTATGATTGCTATAACCGATATTTTTGTATGAAATTTGAAACTCAAAATTCAAAATTCTTTTGTAATTCAATTATGAATAAGATATTGACAATATGTGGATGAAAATTGTTGTGACTGGTTGAAATGTAATACTCTATGTGTAGTGATTTTTTGGAGATTTTTTGGTTGCTTAATTTTATGAGTTGACTTTTTCAATAGCACTTTTATACTGAAATCTTCGAAATTTTGGCTGAATCACTACAACATGAAATGAGGGATTAAATTTTCCAAAATCATCCCCTTTCTAATCAGATCACACATGCATGAAGCTAACTGCCCATAAAATCTATAGTAAAAAATCCACACTGTAAAAAGTCCATGACGGATGAGGAAACATGGATGAAATTTGTACATCGTCCAAAAAATGGACGCTTAGGCAGTTAAAGGTTAAGAAATCAAATGCAACAAAGCTCCTTATACATTGGTTACATCAATTGTTCAAATTTGGATTGGGTTGAATTTTCAACCGGATTGAGTGTTCTCAATCAATCCAAGGCCCGCACAAGGGGTTTGGTCAGGTTAAAATTAAACTTAGTTGAACGGTGGGAAGAGGCACCGTCCAAACTACTAGCGTAAATTTTCAACTGAGCCGAAGTGGGGATGGTCATGGAGAATTAGCCCCCTCGCTCGTCTTCCCTTGGATAGAAATGAGAGGTGGAGGGAAAAAAATTTGCCCCTATTTTGGGGTTAGTAGGCCTCTTTTCAGTTAACTATAAATGGAAGAAGTGGGGTTCATTAACTCCAAAATAGGGGCAAAATTTACACTCTCCATCCACATTTCCATGCAAGGGAGTACGAGCGAGGGGGAGTCCCTGGCCTATATCCAAGTGACAAGAGAAAGAACAGGTGTGTATTAACCCCTTATTGCTTAAATATCCATTTTTTGAATGATGTACCTAATCACTGCTCCTATTCTCATCAATTGTAATTTTTTTGCTTTTTTATCTTTTGATTGCTTACAAAGAGATCTCAAGACACCTCCATCGAACCAGAAAAAAACTAATGTGAACAAATTCACCACTATTGAAGCATAATGATTTTAGCCAATCACAATGAATTACATGATGAGAGTATTAAAATTGTAATTTTAGTGAATTTTCAAAGTTTCTTGTTGTAAATTCATTTGAAAAATATCTAGGCATTAAATTGCAAATTCAACCATACGAATGCCTTTTAATAAGGATGTCTTACATATGCTCTTAAGAGTTGAAGCTCAAAAATGTTAAAGAAATCATATTTTATACTACATTTAAGTAATGCCCAAAACCTATAGGCATTTAGGGGTTAACTCCTAAGTTCCCAAGAGACCATTGTTTGGTCGCTACTTGTTTTAATGGCCTACCTAGAACAAAAGAGTAAGTTTTTGAATTATTAAAAAAATAAATTTTTAATACTACATCAAGTCTACTTTCTAACGCATTTCAAATTATGTCAATCCGAGTTAAACTCCACCAGGTAGAATTTTTCAAAGTGGATCACCTCAACATTGTCTTAGTGTTATAAAATTTGCTATTTAGAGAAAGTAATGATGTTCCTTCCCTCCATCATCTCTTTTACTTTTTGAAGTTTACAATAGATAAACCAATTTTAACAAACCATGTTAAATTTTAAACTCTAAAAGTGAAAATTATAATTTATACAAATTTTCAAAGGTTAATGCTTTTAAATTCATGAAGAAAATATGTAAAGTTTTTTTTGGAAGTTTGACTGTATGGATAATTTGTAGAGATATTGCCCTGCATTTTGTCTATTTACTTTGTACTAAAAAGTGTTTCATCATTGTTATTTTGATCAAATACCACCAAATACAAAATATACTATACGGCTGCAAAGCGCTTTTGGGCCGTCCAACGGTTAAATGATTTAAAATGAGATAAGAAATCATATTACTATAAAATATAAATGAGATTAAAAAATCCATTATACCATAGCTTCCTAGCATCTTGGGCAATTTTCTATTAGAATAAAAAAACAGTTTGGCAACACAAAAAATAGTATATAAAATTCGGCCAGTAACATAGAAAAAACATATTAAAACCACTGGCCTTTTGATTTTTTATTGGAGCAAACTAGGTCAGTAATTTCTCAATGATTTAGACACCCTTTTATTATTTGTTTTCTAACCAAGCTACTAGGAAGCTACAATAACCATAAAATGACATCAAGTAATCTTTTTTTTTTACTCATTGACAGGAGCATAACAAATGTAATGTGACAGATGTCAACCACTAGCCCTATAATGTCTTGATTCAACATTGATTTCGAAGATGCGTTATAAAATGTTTGAAAAATGAAGTTGATGTACAAAACTAAGTTGTAAATTTCAATGCAAAGATCACGTCTGTATGGTTGGATTTATCATATTTTTTTATTGATAAATTGTAATTAAAACTTCAAGCTTTTCTTTTGAAATTCAATTGAAAATCCCATATCAAAAAATAAATAAAAAAATAAAATGTTGTAATGCATTTGGAATAACATGCACTACGAGATGGTATAATTTCCATTATTTGATTCTACTTATTTTGGAAAATCATGTTTAAGGTCTCACTTTTTGAACTAATGATGAAACTTGACATAAACCAATTTTTTTATTTAAAAAAACAAAATATCTTATTTTGAAGATCCATACCATACATAGTCAAGTAGCACAAGAACCAAGAGAAATTGGATGGATGAAAGACTATACAAGATGTAGTCAAAAGAAAGGTAACAATTTGTTCGTTGTCCATTATATGAATGCAGGCGCGTCAAAGGGTTAATGACTCATTGACATGACTATAGCAATTATAATGTGAACTTATAGATATTTACAATATTTTGATGAACTAACTACTAGATCAACAAATGTCAGCCGATCTCAATTCAATTCAAAATGTTTGAAAGATCCTCATGGATTTCGTTAAGCATGGTCCAAGCATTACATGAAATGTGGAGCAGATTCTTGAATGACAATGGAATTTGATTTGTAGAAAAAATCTTGTCAATTTCTGTCGATCTATGCCTTTTGTATTGGTAGTAATGATCAAAACAAAAGGTGGACACACATATTAGTAGAGTGGTCAAGTTTGGTGATCGTTAAATCACTATTGTGTGTAGAAGAAGTATAGACAATTAAGTACTTGTAAAGCTTAACCCTTGAATGTCTAAGGCATGGAAACATAGATCTTTGGCAACTTAGAATCTATGCAATATAAACATACTACTATGCTATTTTATTTTTTTGAAATCTCTACAATGTAAAAATATTATTTTTGAAAGAGTCCATATATACTTGATTCGATTCCACTTGTACAATTATCAAATGATCAACTTTGAACTCAAGTTGTTATACAAGACACAAAACTTCAAGCTTGTTCTAACAAGTCTTGGATGAAAGTCATCAATTCATGTTTGAACGAGATCGCATGAGGCATTTGTTTTCATTCGATGTCCAAATTACGGATACAACAATGTTCAAGGATTAAAGTAGTCAAATGTAGTAAAGGACAATCAATATGAAATTTCTTTTATATGAAAATTTGTAACTTTTTTTGAATTTTCTCTTAATTAGAAAGTTGTTTATTTTTATGTTTTTAACTAGCAGATCCAATTGGAACTTTAAAATCTACTATAAATGTTTATAAAATGATTTTATAAGGTCAAAAGTAAAAAACACTTAAAAAAACATCACAAATAACAAATTATTTATAGAAAGTAAAACTTGGTATAATTGAATATATTGGTGTTAGATAAGAGTTCACATTGAATTTTTTTGTCAATTTAAATCAATTTTCTCATTGGTGAGTAGAAGAGGCGACAATCTTTTTGTTAGGGTAATGTAGAGTAACAATAAATACTTGTATAATGTGAAATGTCGAGAAAAATTAGTATGGGCCCCCTTAATACCTCTATTTAGTGTACCTTGCCTCGGAGGAAAAAGACCACGAAATCTTTCTTCCCGCTCTTTTCTGAACACTTTAAAGTAAAGGTAAAACAAAGCAAAAGGTGAAGAGACAATGAAGAATCACCCGCATTCAAACACACTCACATTGGGTTTGAAAGAGCCGCCCATCTCCGTCGTCAAGAATCTCTCGCGAGCCTTCACTTCATCGCACAAATCCGAGGAGAAAATTTCTAGAGCCGGCATTTAGAATGCTGCATTGTCATCCAGGGACCTCATTTTTTTTCCGCTTTGAAGGAAGGGTCGGAGTGCTGTGGATGGGCCCCCGCGATTGAGCAACATTTTTGTTTTTGCAAACAATTTCGTTGAGCGGGTCGATTGCTTTCTGCACGACCCCTTTCCGATTTTTTGCGGTTTGAGGGACATGGAGACGAGTGCGGGGGCAGACTTGGATGCTCTCATGGCATCCTTTGACAGCCGCATCAATGTCCTTCGCAATGTCACGCTCGTTCGGTATGGTGAGTTCCCCCTCTTCTTAGTTTTTTATTTTATTTTAATTTTTTTTTTCACTTTCTCTCTGGCAGTTTGTTCAATTACATTTGGTTTGTTCAATACGCAGGATGCGGTGCTCATCTTCTTGATTAGGTTGGAATTAACCCCTGTCGGCACATTTTAAATTTTTAGTTTGAGTGAGGAATGTTGACTTTCTTCAAGAGCTACAACAATCTCAAATCTGGAGCTTCGTTGTGGAAAATAGTACTTTTTTCCACAATAAAGATGCCATACGTAGCAAGAAAATCTTGGAAACTAATTGTTAAAATAAATATTGGAAAGAGGGGAATGGTCATGCACTACATCATGCATGAGTCTCAAGTGGTTTATGAGTTATAGGTACTTGAATTTTTTTTGAACTTAAATAGAAAAAGGCCTTGTGCTACAACACTTACATGTGGGGAATTGAGAGTTTGGTAGAAAGGCAAGAAGTTGTGCAAAATGATCTGTGAGTGTTTAGCTAACTAAATTTTGAAAGTGAGCCTAGAAGAAGTTATGGTTTATAATGCAGCTCCTCTTCTTAAAAGGCCACTTGTAGGTTATGCAAGGTTATGAAACAATCATAAGACGTGTCAAAGTTCTAGAACTTGCGCTTTCAATAGGGAAGCCATTAAGGATATGCGATTTGAAATGGAGCTAGTACTTTGAGACAAGATTTTGGGGTTCATAATTGTCCGGCAATGACAGAATTCAGTGTTTGAAATTGCAAATTCTGACAACCCGTATTTGTAATACCCACTAGCCCTGGTGTAATTTTTTCATTTTTCTCTTAATGGATGTTTTGATATGGTTACTCAATTTTGTTGATGAGAATCGAGCTCACAAGAATGGTGATCGTGTGTTTGGTCATGAGATCAGGCGGGTCACACGTAAGCGAGTTATTGGATGTAGATAAAGCTTTGAGCACAGCAGAGCACCACCTGCGACTCATCAAGGCCTTCATGAAACGGGAGGCTGAATCACTGGCTAAAGTGCAGGTAAAAAATCTATCATGACTCAATAGATTTATTTATTTCTTTATTTTTTCCATTGCAGCAGCTCCATCTCTCCCTCAGATTTGAAAAGCACCATTAACCACCATTCTCTGTCCTAGTAACACGACAAGTTGTCATGGCAGGTGTTGGATGTGCTTTATTCACAACAAACACTAAAATTGCAGCAGATTTGTTCCAATTTACCAGCTCGGTTGCCCGGAAATGAAGTGCACGTGGATCCCGTTATCCCTAGGTTTGTCTTCTTACTGTGTCTTTTACATCCTCATTTTATGGATACTATTTGCGTCTAACTTTAAGGAATTATATATATGTAAGAGTGTGATTTTTGGGAGATCAATATAGAGATCATTTTGGGTACAAGAGCTAAATCGAATTATTATAACTATGTATGAGTTTCTCATGCAATTTTAAAGTGGGAGGTTGTAGACAACCCCATTTCTATTCAATGATCAATGGTAGCCAAGTCATGTTTACACTATTTGCTAGTATGTCCAACCAGAAATGGGGTTAGGGTTTAGGGTTGGTAACAGTAGTCAATATAGGAGACGGGATCAGGCTCCTGACCGGTTTTAGTATCCCTCTACATTATATCTGCTCTGTTGTGGGTGATTGTTCTTGTGGTTTCTTTGGTAAACTGTTCCTCACGTTGTATCTGTTCCCACTTCAGCTCAACGTTGAATCCTCATAAGACCAACAATACTACAGCTGCTCCCGCTAAGGCTGCCGCTCCAAAGGTAAAAGAAATCTATCCTTCTATGGGCTATCTCTTCAGCTGACTTTGCAGATGCACAGTACTCGTAGCCCTGTTTGTTATCTCAAAACACCTCTAGTCCAAGTAAGATAGCCTCTACTTCCAGCCACATAGATATTTGGCAGAAATATTGTACACATAACCCTCAAATCATGCTGACTTTTTGCAGTTCTAATGTGTATGGTCAAATGCTGTTGAAGCATGACTGTCTTGCTTTGGTTTCTCACAAGATTGAAGGATAAATTCAGGAAAAGAGAGGCAAGGAACCAGCCCCCCGATGGTACGTGAGCATGGATGAACTTGCATCACTTTCCAGGTACTTTTGCTCTTCCTCCCGTAATGGCTTTCTGGTAGATACTGGCTTCTCGTGATTAGTCTATTGATAGAGTTTTTAGTGGATGCACTCAATCTTATGAGAGTCTCATTCTGTTTGAACATATGAAGATGCTGACTGCACACTTTTTGGTTCAGCTATATGAGAGGCCGTCTCACGCTGGAGAAGTTGAATACTGCCGTTGATGAGATGGCTACATTTGCCACAGGAAATGCTAAACTCCTTACTGCTCCCAGACAGAAGGTATGTGAATTTCTCCTTTCCCCGGCATGTGAAAGCCGCTTATCCATTCTAATCCTGACGTAAAAGTATGAAGAGTAGCTTTGCTTCTTGTTGGAAATTCTATTGTTTCTGATCTTAGACTGTGTTATATGCAGCTTGGCGAGGATGGATGGAAAAGAGTGTTGGTAAGAATCTTCTCAAGCAGTACATACGAGAATGCTTTCCACAATCATTTCATAATTTTCCATTGTTTAAGTGATTCATCCCCCTCGTTGCGTTCCATTAATGGATTTCAGACTTGTAATTCAAGCCAACATTCAAACGAGTTATGTCAGATTAGAGCTCTTACACGTGCTTGGTGAATGCAGGAGCTCCGAGACATAGCCATTGCAGAAAATGTCAAAGGAAAACATTTTTTCTTGGAATCAGACTTGAAGGGTGAAGTCCTCAAGTTGGATCATACCGGCAAAGCAGTCTTGACTGTAAGTGCCTTCATCATGATTTATTACTACGCATTGTTGCAGAAAATCCATAATAATTTTGTACACCATTGCTAAGGAACCATCTCTGTTGGCGTTAACCCTAATCTGTGTGTGCAACCAGGTTCTGCGTCACCTTGGTCGAATCAATGAAGTTCGCTGTGGCCGGAATCGAGTCTTCGCTTTACTTAGAAACTGAACAAAGCCCATTGCAATGCAATAGTACCATGCTTGGATTGATTTTTCCCACTTTGCATTACCATAAGGCATGAAATTGTGAAGCATAGTACCTTCATCTTATTGGGTGAAAAATTGTATGGATGAGAACGTGACCATTGAATTCGCGACACATTTTGTGACACTGCACATTTAATAATATAGATTGAGCCAATAATGAATGACTCATTGCGCAGAGGGAATCCTTTATGAATAGCAGGGTACTCAGGCTATGCTTGAATGCTTATCTACATCCCGCCAGCTTAACCAAGATACGCAATTTAGGGTTTAGGGTTTAGGGTGCATAAATATCAGGTCTCCAATCAGTTCTCAAAGACCAGAAGTTGAATACATCACGGAAGCCCAAGCATCCATTGGATATCTGTGCGAGGTCATGACTGCGTTCAGCAAGAAGCCACACAAAGGGAGGCTTCCACATATGTTACTAATAATCAGGTATGGCAATATACCGTCTGTTTCAGCTTGTTGTTTAGCCTGTACAATAGTCTGAAGCTCCCAGGGCAGTGTTGACCGTCCCTTTTTTTTTAATTTTTACTATGGCTGCATTGTGGTTGGCAGAAACTACACTTCCTACAATAGTTGGTTGAGTATACAAGCTTTCATTCTTGAACTCAAGATGTAACAGGATTTGTGCCAGAGTAAGAAAATGTCAGAATCAGTGCATCTTGGGTATCTTGAGTCTTTCTTGAATTAGCAGTTGGACCCAAGGTGTTTGTAGCTCCTTTCAAGAATGTTATGTCAATTGGATAGTTATTGCTCTGATGAAATGCATATCTTTGACAGATGAAAGACATTTTTTTGAGGGGTTAAGATATGCATTTCATCTGAGCAACTACAATAGTAGGATGAAGACTAGAATTTGGCGAGGAATTTGGTGTAGTTTCAAATGTTGATTTAGACACATGCTACTTCACAATGAACAACCAAGGTTGAAGCTTTGACTCCTTAGAAGACTCAATCGTCACGTTTAGTAAGAAAACGATGGAAGAAATAGAGAGAGTAGTGACGACATACAATTTTTTGTATATAGTGATGTTGGATTTTTACAATTGAACTTCCGTTCCATTTCAAACCCTGAAGTTCTTAGTGTTGACAAATCATCATCTACAAACATTGTTCCTTGACTAGTCTAAAGGTTATGTTTAGCCAAACATCACTTTATGTAACTTTGAGCTCAGTTTCTTGTCCTCTAGTTTATAAAAATACATTTTACTTCATTTGTTTAAGACAACCTGTTTCACATGGAAAATAGGGAAGGACATTAAAGTTATCCGAAAATAGAACTAGTTTTCAAGCGGAGTTCAAGTGTAGTTCACTTCCTATAATTTATAATTTTTGACAAGCATTGTTCATGAATAGTTTCCATGGTCGGGGCTCTTGGCTTGGGGGAACGTGTGGGAACTCTCCTCTAGCATTGGGGAGGTCATGAGTTCCACACTCCATAGTGGTGCAGGGCCTTGCTTTAGATTATTCTTCAACTCACCATAGACTAGTTCTGCAGTCTTTTCGAACTCAAAACGAGTTTAAGGTGAGTTTAAGGTTCCTTTCCACTTTGAGACATTCTTTTGGGTTAACTCTATTGCCTAAAACAAAGTGCAAGTGTCATGTTGTGGTTAATGAATTAGGTACTTGCTATTTAAAAATTGAACTAACTAGTACCTGGGACATTAACCTTAACAAGATACTTGCACCGTGTCTCACTGTGAGATAGGTAGTTTTTTCTCTTGTGCTTCATAGCATGTGTGGCATGGGCATAATAGCACAAAGGATGTGATATCAAAGAGGTCTGGGTGTACACTATACAATAGCATGTAAAAATCTCACACAATTGGACGAAGGTGCTTAGAACGATATCTCTCCAAAACATGCTAGGACGACATTTCAATGTTGTTTTGACTTGTTGCAACAACATTAAAATGTTGTTCTAGCATGATCGTTAGAACGAAGGAATTAGAACAACATTCCAATGTCATTCTAAATGTCGTTCTAAATTGCTCTATTCACTTGTGCACTAAGGTAAAGATATCATAAACTGAGACATCCCCAATAACTGTGTCATAAACTGCCATTGAAACAGTGATGCTGACTAACTTTAAACCGTTTTTTGGGAGATCAGTGTCAACCAATTTGCTTCTTGTGTTTGCTTATTTTGGGTAGAGTAGTGGGACAACCCATATATCAATTTAGGGTCACTCATTATCGATTTGAGATAAATCTAGAGCACGAGTAGGGCATTTGACAAACTTTCCACTTTGAAAAATTGTAGAAAATTTTCTATTTGCAAAAAATATGAAATCTCTTTGTCTCTTCATGGTTTCTTCTTCTCTATCTAAGATTTTTTTTTTTGGATCAAACTTCCATAAAATTCTAAAATGCAAAAACACCTTATTTTCTCAGTTTATGGTATTTCTACCTGTAAGGGCTGCTTCACACTATGACAAAAAGTTGAGAGTTCGTTGATATCCACCAATCAGATTGCAAGAAAGCCGTGGGTCGGTTTGCAAATTGATTGGACTCTCAACTTTCGGCCATAGTGTGAAGCGGGCCTTGGTTACCTCCAAGCAAAAAGCCAAAAACCCCATTTTATTAAAAGAAATGCTCTGACCTCTGGAGCAGAATAAGTTAGTAATGGCAACTAACAAAACGACCTGTCAAGCTGGGCAGGCCCCTGAATAACTTACGTGATGCCATATTCAGAGTCTTCTGTGCTGGTACAGTGCTTGCTGTTCCGTGCAGAATCTCAGACAGCCTGGGCTTGGCGCCCTGCCTGTGCACCTCCGCCGACCTCCTCGCCATCCTTCCCTATATGAATCATGTATTACACCCCTGCCATCGATTCATCGACCTAATTACCTCATCGATCATTGCACTGAATCTTTACAGTCCCTGTGAAGAATCTTGTTACTGCACGACGAGTCCCTGCATTTCTTCATTCGATCGATCTGATCTAGCAACAGAAACCAGAGCTAGCTTGAATGAATTGGGTTTGAGAACATTGTGATTGTGATTGTGCCATCGTGATTGTAGACAAGAGTCAGGACTGCCTGTAATCCTGTTAGGGAATACGACAGGCTAGACATATGATCGATGTCCGGTTACACAACCCTGTTCAAATATTTCGGAGTATTTTATGAGTATTTTAAGCTAGAATATGTAAGTGTGACAGACAAGGGATCTGTTAGACAGATTTTAGTATTAACCACACTCAACGTCATGTCTGTCTGATCGAAGTGATCAGTTCCAAAGCCGGCGATGGCTGCAGTGTTCGCTTCAAACTCGACAAGGGCTGGTACTTTCGAAAAGGTTTGATCAATAGAAGATAGTGGCCATACAGTTAGACAGATTTTAGTTTAACCACACTAGACGTCACGTCTGTCTGATCGAAGTGATCAGATTGTGGTTGATCAAAGCCGGCGATGAGCTGCAGTGTTCGTTTCAAACTCGACAAATATTTCGGAGTATTTCAAGAATATGTAGGTGAGACAGACAAGGGGTCCATTAGACAGATTATAGTATTAACCACACTAGACGTCATGTCTGCCTGATCTACGTGATCAGATTGTGGTTGATCCGAGAGTTCCAAAGCCAGCGATGGCTGCAGTGTTCGCTTCAAACTCGACAGGGAATGCTGGTACTTTCGAAAAGCTTAAGACGGAGAAACGGTTTGATCGATTTCGTTCGTTTACGGAGAAGATAGTGGCCATACAGAACGCACGAGTAGTAGTACCTGCAGTTGCAGACTCTACGACTGGCAGGTTCGCGTTTCGTGTGGCGAAGGCGCGGGTGCGGTGTCACCAGCAATATTTTCTGAGTGGGTTCGAGAAACTGCAACTGACGGAAGCGCAGCTCAGCGAGAGACGCCATGCGCTGGCGCAGAAGCTCATCGCCGAAACGTTGCGGCGATCGGATCGCAGCAGGAGACGGAGACGGACACGTCTGGTCCGAGTGATTCGGAAGAAGACGATCCTGGCGCCGTTCATGGCGTGCATTCGGTGGCTGAGTGAGCCGCTGGTGCGCTTGGCTCGCATCGCCTCGCTCGCTGCGTCGGCCAAAGTGGAGCAATCCTCAAAGAAATCAGCCCGCGTTTCGTCCTTTCCTGTTGATGACCACTCTCCCCTTCTTCTTTCCTCCTGATCGAACGTGATCCTGCGTGAGTTGCAAATCCACTGCGTGTTAACTTAATTTCTCGTTAACGATTCTTGCAGGGATCGATATTCAGTGGGAGTCTGATTGATCTTTCTAGCTTCACAAGATTACTGCAACTGTCCTTTCATGGATTTGAAATCCATCGTCAAAATGGCGGAATTTCAAGCAATTAGCACTTGTCTAAATAGATACTAGACTGGTATATATCAGTTTTTAGAGCTCTGTGCACTTGAATGTCACAATTTTCACAGGAACCTTGTCCAATTCACAGGGAAGTACACATTACTGCCAAACTGCTGTTTATAGCAAGTTTTGGAAGTGGTTGTTCAATTTAGCAAGTGATTACCAAGAATTTACCATCATTCTTGTACCCATTACTGCCTGGTAATATGGTCAGGGTTCCTTGTGTTTGGAGTTTTGAAATTTTCCCTTTTACACGATATGACCAGAGGAATTGAATTCTGGATGTCAGTGAGATTTGTTAGTATAGTGCAAGGAAGATTGATATTGAGTTGGAAATTAGCAAGTTGCGTGCATGCGAAGTGTATTTGGAAACAATGGCCATATTTTGTTTGCCAAACACTGACATAGATCCCATTGATCTTTCTTCACAAGATTACTGCAACTGTCCTTTCATGGATTTGAAATCCGTCGTCAAAATGGCGGAATGTCAAGCAATTGGCACTTTTTCTAGACAGATCCTAGACTGCTATATATAAGTTTTTAGAGCCCTGTGCACTTGAATGTCACAATTTGGGGTTTTGAAATTTTCCGAATTACACAATATAACTAGAGGGATTTAATTTTGGATGATTGCAAAACTAGTCTATGGTGAGTTGGAGAATAATCTAAAGCAAGGCCCTGCACCGCCATGGGTTGTGGAACTTGTGACCTCCCCAATGCTAGAGGAGAGTTCTCACAAGTTCTCCCAAGCCAAGAGACCCGACCATGGGGACTATTCATAAACAATGATTGTCAAGATTTGTAATTATAAAGAGGAAACTCCTCTTGAACTCCTCTATTGTTTTCGGATAACTCTAATACGTCGTAATCTTTTAGGGTTGGTATGGAATACTTCAAAAGCGTTTTGGATGTTTAAAAAAGACTTCTTAGCAATTTTGAGTAGGTCACATGAGAACTTCCTATTTTTGTGATTTTGATTATTTTTTGACGAGCAACTGCAATCTAATTCAGGTGATGTAAAATTTGGGACCTTTTGGATTTAGTTTTTTACGATGTGATTAATTGAATTGGTTATTTTAAAACCATGAAAATTTAATCTTTTAGGGGTTCAAAAATTAATACAAATTTACACCTACTGTAGGCTTATTTATATATTTAATGTGCCAACCTTGGCAAGAGAACATAGGATGTGAGATTAGAGAAGGTGATATTAAAGAGGTATGGGTGACATTTTAAGAACGCAAACAAGAGTGTGATTAGATCCATGTATTCATACAATTGTGAGTTACATCAGTGCAAACCCCCTAACGATACGGGGTTTCACTAGACAAAAAAATTGTAATAACATGTGAAAATCTAGTATTAAAGGGGGGAGGTTATTTAATTTAGTTAGAGCATTTGAAAGTACCCTATTCATTAGCAAATAACCTAATAATGTGTAATTTTTGTGGCCCAACACTTAGTTTTAGTATTCTCAAATCGAAATGAACTATATCCTATCTTAATCATAGTTTTATTTTTTTCAAAATTATTTTGTGACTATTTCATTGTTTGAGACTTCTCCCAATAGTACAAAATAACTAAGGATGAATTGTACATGAAGTAAAAGTTGTGTATGACCAAAGTGAGTTGAATTGCAAAACAAAATTTAGAATAGCATGCCTCTATTCTTCCATTCCTATTTGATCCGTTGGTTTATATGAATATTTGCAAAAAAGTAATTAACCTCCATGCAATTATTTAAGTTTTTTCAAATTATGAATCTAGAGTTTCAGGAATTTAGATTTATGCTTCCGGGTTTTTTTTCTTTTTTTCGTTTTCTTTTTTCTTTTTTACTTTTCTTTTCTTTTTTGCATGTTTTTATGTGGGTTTTACAAGAAGGTAATTGCAAAAACGCGCCTAAATCTAGTTGGACATACTACTCACCCTACGACAACTAACTCCTAGAATCCAATGACTTTGGATCCTATCTTATTTCTAAAGAAAGCCAAATACTTCAACATTTACACATGCCTATATTTTTTTAAGCAACTCTTCTTTTATTTTGGATACCTTATATTATATGTAATAAAATTTAAAATATTTGCTACAATGTATTTATATTACCCTTTATTTATTTGCACGTGGTTTCAAATATTTCAGTACAATTCACACACCCCCATGCCCCGCCCCCGGCATAAGAATATTGTTTCAACCTCCCAAAACCATTTAAATCCTGGTTTAATTCCTAAAGGGCCTCTACTATGTATCTAAAAGAATTCCAAAAATTGTGAAAATGAACTCCCTTGAAATAAAACATGATTAAAAAAAACCTAAGCCTTTTGACTTCACTCCAACCATATGATCGTCAAACTAACTTTGAATATGAGTAGTAAAGGGTGAAAGCACGGTAAACTGAACCATTAAAGTCATTCTTAGTGCTGAAATTACAATTTTCTTGGTCAAAGGCCATAATAAACAATTAAAAATACATACATTTAAGTTCTAATTTGGTAGAGCCCTCCATAGTTCTATTAGGCACTTCAATTCAAAGTTTCAAATTAAAATATTAAAAAAAGGTTTTTGAAAGTAAAGCTTGAAAATAGATGTCTAAAACAAATTTTGGGAGCAAATCTGATGAATTGAATCATATTCAATATGAATACAAAATATATATTCTATAAGGTCATTGTGCATCCGAGGGCTCCAAAGAAAAATTCTTGAAGAAATAAATATTTAATACAATTTTAATATGTTTTATATCTACTTTTCCAATTTTAACCGCTTTAACCTTACTATAACACACATAAATACTTATTGAACATGTTTTTTCAATTTTTTTTGTTAGACTTTGTTAAACATTGTATCTTTTATTTTATCCACCAAAAAGAATTCACAAAAAATAAATTTAATGAATTTTTGGACCCTGCATTGTTGCTTCTTCACAGGGATCACAAATGGTTCAATTTACCATGCTTTCATCCTAAACCAAAATTTAATTGTTGAAAGTTTGTGTGAGCCCTTGAAACGGCTCACGAATCACGATAAAGCATTTACTGTGGTATTTGATGGTTGTATTCATTCCGAGTACTTAATCTAGGTACTTTATTAGATTTGGATTTTTTGTGACATTTCAGTAGGATAATTAGCGTGAAGTCATATGTTTACCGTGAGATGGATTTTTGGTGTGATTGGTGTGTATTTGTAGAAAGTAGATACATTGATCGTGACTTTTTGCAAGTTATTAGGCAATGTGCAGCTAACATGTTTGATGGTAGAAGGGTTAATTAGAAAGAAGAGAAGAAGCTAGGAGAAAGAATCGGTTGGTTAATGCCCAACCGGATGAAAGAGTAGTTTGATGTAGGACAATTGGATGTTAAGTTAGAAGAGGCTTGAGAGAGGGGTCGTCACCTCTCTCTCCATCTTTCATTGTGTGTGTGTGAAGAGAGCATGGGAGGAGAAGGTTAGAGGTAGGGAATTAGGAGAAAAAGACCGTAGAGGAAAACGTCGATAACTTCTTAATCCTAATGAGGATTGGGTTGAGATTTTAGTATAACTTAGATCAGAGTGTTAGCTTTCTAGACACCTTATACGCTGGATTTGGAGCTACAACGAAGGAATGACGGCCGATGAAGTGCGAGGAGGTCGGCGGTCACAAGAGTTGAAGACCCGCAACTTTGAAAGCTCATATCTATCAATTGGTAAGAGCTTTTTGAGTGAAATTTGCGCGTGCTGGAGCAGAGTGAAGTCTTCTACACGTCAGTCAATTTTCGTGATCTTTGGATCTACAACAAAGGAGTGACGGCCGATCAAGTGCGAGGAGGTCGGCGGCCGCAAGAGTTGGAGACCCGCAACTTTGAAAGCTCATATCTTCCGATTGGTAAGAACTTTTTGAGTGAAATTTGTGCGTGCTGGAGCGTAGTGAAGTCTTCTACGTGCCAGTCACTTTTCGTGATCTTTGGAGCAAAAACAAAACTGTGACGGCCATTCTAGTGACATGAGGTCTGCTGTCATTTAAAAGGAGAGGTTTAGCTTAACCCTCCTTAATTTTTTACATTTCTATTGCTTTTGGAGTGCATTTAATGCACCCCATGTTGTCCTAGCATTGCATTTCATTAATTGTAATTTTCATTGTATCATCTTAAGTTCTTATTTAGTATCTTTTCATTTTGTGGGTTGAGCTTGGTGTTGATTGATGGATGTATACCATGTTCCATTTTCTATTAATGTATTAAGGTGTTTGGGTTTGTTGTGTGTAACAATTTAAGTCTTTTGGGACAATTTCTATACCCATTTAGGACATAGTATGATGTTGTCATTTTTGTGCAATTGTGGTTTTTGAGCATTTGGGAGTACAATCGGGTCAGTTTGAAGCCCATTTTCAACCATTTAGTGCTCATGTACCACTTGATGTAGAATTGAGGTGGTTGGTGGTCATTTTTAGGTCAAAATTCTAGTATTATTGTGTGCTGTCATTTTGGGTGAGGGTGCAATTTCACCTCACCTGCTTGGTTTTCTCATCAAATTAACCCCTAAAGGACCGGGGGGGTTTTTAGCTTAGCTCTTGTTTTCTTGACTAGCTCTTATAACAAGCTCAATTCCTCATTGGTGTGGGTTAATTTTGACAATCAGCACCGTTGAATTTAAAGAAGACTTACATAGCTTTTGTATCAAAAAAGGATCAACAAAATCGCACAATTTTTGAGAAAATGCCACTGTTGAGAAGATTGATGGAACTCGTTCGGGTATTTTGTACATATGCTGAAATTGGATTGATCAAAAGTGCTCCAAAAATTCTGAAATTTCTACCATGCATAATGATTATCATTTTGAGCATATGCAAAAAAATCTCACATAATTTGGAGGTGTGAGGAGGAAGATATGAGGGTCTCAAGTGACGCCCAAATAGCCTCCTTGCAGCTCAAAAAAATCACCAAAAATCGCATACTTCATGAAATTTCGATCATGAAGTACCCACAGATTCAGCTCTCAAAAAGAACTAGGGTCTCTTTGTTGCTCACCTTACAATTCACGGCCCAACAACTCGAATCTCCTCACTTTCTAGTTTTAGAAGCCGCGTGATGGCCTCGTGGTCCTTTAGGGGTTAAGCCCATTTGTGAGTACTTGGAACTCTTAGGCAATTTGGTGAGAAATTAAGGTATATTGTGACATTTTCTAGGTCAAAATTTAGAGTGATTTTGTGCTGCCATTTCCTTGCATCTACCCATTTTGGCCATTTAGGCATTGTTTTTCACTTTTATGTCTAGTCCTTTCACCTCATGCATTCCTTGCTAAAAGGCGTCTATTGCTTGGAGTACAATTACCCACCCTTCAGCCGGCTATGTAATGCGTTGACCAGGCAACCGGTCAAAGTACTCATAGTTTGCCATTATTGAGATTATATCATTCAAAGTTGGTTGATTTGATTTTTTTGCTTCTGCTCGAGGGAAAACAATTCTTTAAGATGATTGAAATCGGTACTTTAAACCTCAATTTTGAGAGAAGTAATATTGTACTTTGATTATAGATGAGATGACCTACATTAGTGCAAGATTGGAGAAAAAAAAGGCCATTGGGATCATTTGGCCAACTCTTGCCTTCTGACCTTTGTGGTTGTATAGTTATTTATCGGTGAATCCGCTCAAGATGAAAATTAGATTCCCATGTACGTTCCAAAATATCTATTACAAAAAAAAATGGTCAAAAATCTTGATAAAAATTAACTTCGTAATGAGTTGCCCAAACTCCCAAATTTTGACCTAGGTTAAACAATGTTATTTGAAAAGGAAGTTTGCATTGCACATTTCTTACCAACTCTTAGGGAACTAAGAGAAACTTCTGAATAATTGTAAACTTCTTAATTGTCCCTCAATCCTTCCTCGGATATGCAAAAGTAACAAGCGGCTAGTCACATAGTCTTTACACCTTGTTTGTATTGTTCAGCCACGTAACTCCTTGAAAATGAAGCGTTTCCATAGTCTTTCCCCTAGTGGGGTAGAGACAATAAATTAGAAAAGCCTTACAACAAAAGAAAGCAAATAGTACACTAAATATGGACTACTATGTTTTGATGGACTACCATTCACATAACATCCAATAGCCTTCATGTGCTTTGCCTTCACCTTGGGACTCCAACTATCCAATTAACTCCTAACTGTCTAACCAACCGTTTCTTTACTGATGTACAAAATTGAATTCCGTTTTATCATCTGTCATGCACTTTTTGCAAGTAAAAAAAATTATAAAATTATATGGCAAGATAGCTTCATGCATGTGTGATCCGATTAGAAAGGGATGATTTGTGAAAATTTTATAATTCATTTCATGCCACTGTTTTCCACCAAAAGTTTCTAAGATCTTAGTTCAAAGCAAATCACTACACTTAGAGTATTACATTTCAACTTATCACAACAAATTTCATTCACAAAATTGTCAATATCTTATTTGTAATTGAATTACAAAAGAATTTTGAATTTTGAGTTTCAAATTTTATACAAAAATATTCGTGATAGCAATCATAGATCGAACCATATGGATAGAATCTAAAATCCATAATGTACAATTTTTATTCTTACATCAAGTTCAAAATATCCCTCTTAAGTGCATTTTTGCAAAACTGTCCAATTTGGAGAGGACTGTAGGCATTTAGGGGTTAACTACTGATGAATTCATGTTGGATGTGGAATATGTTGCACCATCTACTGTAGGGCAAGTCAGGCAGAGCCATTATATGTTGAATGTTATGCGTTCTAAAAGTGTTCATGTTGCCCAATTTTCTCCTTTTAGAAATAAATAAATAAAATGTCAGAGCAATAACTATCCGATTGAAATAGCATTCTTGAAAGGAGCTACAAACACCTTGGGTCCAACTGCTAATTCAAGAAAGAAGTAACCCTTAACCCCTAAAGGACCGGAGTGTTTTTCCACCAAAAACACTCCAATGCTGCCATTTCTACTCCCCCATGCAAAAAATCCAAAAGAATGTTATTTTTTACCTTCTAACCGTAAGATCTTGTCCTAAACTATTTGAAAAACATACACAACAAATTTCGTTGATTTTGACCGCACGGATTGCATGATAATTGCGTTTGATGGCAAAAAACACCCCAAAAAAACACATGCCCGAAAATTTCAGATGCGTTTGACCATGGCTACATCAAAAAAACCTCACTACCGAAACTTGTCGCACTTCACTTTCACATTCTATATGATGTTACTTAGTTGTGTACCAATTTTCGTTGCGTTTGCAGATGTTTAGGATGTTGAATAACACCTTGCACTTGTTGGGGGTTTAAAAGTTCAGAAAAGACTATATGTTTTTGGAATTGCAATATTTTCGACTTTCTTTATTTAAAATAGGAATCCGAGCGGTGAAACACAAGTACATTCCACCCTCTACAAAATGGCGAAAAAAAATTTGAAAAAAAAAAAAATCTCCAAGTTTTAGAAGACATGTAGCACATTTTCTAAGAATTTTGGGGGTTAGGGGGGAAATAAAGGGTGGAGGAAGGGAATTGAAGTGCCAACCCATTCCAATGTTCATGACCCCACTAACTCTCAAGGTACACTGCCACGTGGCAGTCCCTCACTGGACGATTTTTATTTTATTTTTTTATTTTAAAAAATGATTTTTATTTTCAATTTTTTAAATAATATTTTTAATTATGAAATTGAACATTTAGTTTAAAATAATAATTTTCAGTTTAAAATAATAATTTTTATTTATAAAAATATATAAATATATTAAAAAAATATTATTTTTTAATTTTTTAATGAGTTTGGAAAACGGGGTGGTCTTCTGCCCCCCAGAGTCCACCCCATTTTCCACACGCTGCCCATCTTGTTGCCCCCCCCTAAAATTCAACTATTTCTCTACTGCCCCGCTGCCCTTTCTCCTGAAAAAAAAACATTTTCCCTCATAACTTTCACATACAGTGTCGGAATTCCAAAAAAAAAATCCCCATTTTCGTGGCACATTGGGGAATCTACTATTAAATTTCCTTCAAAATTCGATTAAAAATGTGTTCACCGGAACCTACCCGATTCTCTAAATGTCCTAGTTAGGACACTTGGTCCTTTAGGGGTTAAGCGTGCAAGGAACCAGGTGGGGCCATGCTTGATCGTTTTTCAGTCAAACAATGATTTTCACCTAGTTCCTAATTTCAAATGAAAATAGTCCCAACTAAGAAAGTGTGAGGACTACATCAGGAATTTCGACCCCCACTGATTTCGCACGATTTCAGTGCGATTTCCGATATTTCATGGGTGCGTGTATTTTTCGCACTGATTCCGCATCGTTGCGTCATTCATCGCAACTGCACTGATATGACATCATGATCGTACAAGCGGATATAGTACTGATTCGACACGATTGATACATCTATTGAAAACGTGCAAATTCTTCACGCTGTACAGTTGTCAAATGTCGTGTCTTAATCGTGTTTAAAGCCACATTGATTCAGTGTGTTTTTCGTGCGACATCATCTTTTCTATATCTAGATTTTCTTTCTTTCTATATCTAAATTTGGTCAATATAATTTTATTGGAAATAAATAAATATATATATATATATTTTTTATTTTTATTTTTATTTTTATTTTTATTTTTATTTTTATTATTATTATTATTTTTTTCTCTACCCGAACTTTATTTCGGGTTGCCCGAACCAACTACCCGCGCTGCCCGAACCCGCGGTGATGCCCACCACGGTTTCCCAAGCACTACCACCGGTGGCCGGAATCGAACTCGAGACCTCCCAATTACAAACCATACTCTAAACCACTAAACCACCTAGAACTCTTGATGCAAGCAATTGAATTTTTTTGATAATTATAAAGGAATGTAACCATTGGCAATTTTTTTGCCATGTATATTTAATTCTTTTCTCAAAAAAAAATTTTGCACTACAACACGCAGGCCTTTTTCTATATCTTGAAATTTTTTCAGAATATATATATATATTTTTTTTTTTGGCCAAAATCGTGATGGACTGATGGCAGATCATGGCTGTGAGCTATTTTTTTTTTTCAGCGGACTTTGAATGTTTTTAACAATGTGAAAAAAACTTTTTTTCCAAAATTTGTTTTTGCACTAAATTATGCAGGACTTTTTCTATATCTAGGATTTTTTCAGAATATTATGAATTTATTTATTTTTTGCCAAAATCGTGGTGGCTGTGAGCTAATTTTTTTTTGTGCAAACTTTGGATGCTTTTTTGCGATGTAAAAAAAAAATTCCAATTTTTTTTCCAGTAGATCATGCAAGCATTTTTCTATATCTAAAAAAAATTCAAATTTTTTTGAACTATTTTTTTGTTTTGCCAAAATCTTAAAGGCTGTTAGCTGTTTTTTAATTTTCAGTAGACTTTAAATGTTTTTAGCAATGTAAAAAACTCTTTCTATTCCAAATTTTTTTGCACTCCATTATACAAGCTTTTTTCTATACCTAGAAAAAAAATTCAATGGTTTGAATGTTGTAGCAAGCAATTAAAAGCTCTTGCAATTTTATTTTTTGAAAAGTTGCTCAAATTGAGTTCAAAGAAAGCCTGATTTTAAACTCAATTTAACTTGCAATGCTTCGAGATCATGTTTTGGTCGATGCCCCCTTATGAGCTGCCCGAGACTAAAAAATTAAAAATTAAATCAAATTATGATTATTTTCTAATAGGAAATCAAGTATGCTTTCAAACCCAATTTGAATCGTGCCAATCCAAGTTAACCCCTAAACGTCTGAACGTGCCGTGGCGGCCAGTAGAATACGGTGTATTTTGGTTGTATTTGGAATGAATCCACACCTTTAATGGGTTTGAGTCCGGAAGACAAGTTGAAATTTAGATCAATGTGGTTCTAGTGAGCTATTAAGATCCCAATTTAGAGTTTCTTGTTCGTAGCAAATCTCAATTATACGACAACGTATATACTATCCCCATGGGACGTTTAAGGGTCAAACTCCGCCTAGGGAAACTTTCAAAAAAACAACACCTCTAGATTGTCTCGTGTTACAAATTTTACTATTTTGAAAAAGTAATGTTGTCCTTTTCTGTACGATTTTTGTTCTCCCATGATGAAAAGTACAATGATAACCAATAATACCAAATTTGAATTCTAAAAATATAAAATGTAATTTCATTGAAGTTTTAATGTTCATTGCTTCTAAATTCTATAAATGAAGATCTAAAAATGTTTTGGGAAATTAGACCGTAAGGATAATTTAAAAAGATTATTGAAATATTTCAAAATATTCCAGAGTAATATAAAATATTTTGAAAGATTCCAAAAGATTCCAAAAGAGAATATTAAATTATTTTTGGTATTTTCTCTATTTATTATATTTCATCAATAAATCAATATTTTAAAAACACTATAAACTTTTTTTGTCGAGAAGTATGACATGCTACTGTAGTGCGAAAACACATCCTTGAACGTGAGTGACGTCGAGAAATATAAGTCACTCATTCTCAAATTGAAAACTTGTACGATAACTACACGGATGTCGTACGACAATAATTTGCATTATAATAGATACTGAAATTGCACGGATATAATAAAAGGCATTAATATGATACGTATACGATACTAAATCCGCATTAACTAAAACCGCATGTTATCCGTGTCTTATTAGCCATGTAATGTAGATACACGATTAACGCACGGATTCCGTCGAGCACGACTTTCGTGCGAAAACAACATTTTTTTCATAATCATTGAAAAGACACTACATCGACATCCTAGTAATGCATGTCACTTCCGTACCATAACGACACTTCTAAATGCACATATGACGTGCGGAATCAGTGTTCAACGATAAACGCACTGAAATCGTGCAAAATCAGTGGGGTCCAAAATTCCTGATGTACCTTCTACTTTCTAGTTCAATTTACTGTTCTTCAAAATTGTTAAAACTGTGTTTTTTATAGCACTTCAAAATCCTAAAATTCCAATATACACTGCAGAAAATGTTTTTCTATCGAATTTCTTCTTATGTAAGCTCAAGAAGCATGCCACCTATGCCTTGTAGTTCATCACTATTATTTACACTTTCCCTAAAAATTTCATACTATTCTAAGCTTTTTTGTAATTACTATGATTTTTACAAGAAAAAAAACTTTGAAAAATCTTATAAAATTTGTTTTTATTTAAATAATTATGAAAAAATCAGGGTAAATTGGTTTAACAATACCTTATATGAGAAACATACCAGAAAATCCAATATATTTAAAAATGTAAGGAATTAATGAGGTTTGACCGGGTAATTGTAGTGTGACGCTTAAGGGTTAAGATATCCAAGATGCTCTGATTCTGACATTTTCTTACTCAGGCACAAATACTGTTGCATCTTCATGGCAAACCGTGAAGCATGGTGGTAAGTCAATTACGGTGAGGGGTTGTATTACGCTTTTTGGATCCTTTTGCAAGGTTGAAGGGAGGATGGATTGGCGTTTATTAGTGCAAAACATATTTGCACAAGGCCATGCATTTACAGGATAGATTGCGAGAGGGAAAGTTTTCAAGAAGGATATCGCTCCTAAGCACATTACAAACAACTTACAGAATCGCAGCCATTTGTGTTTCTTGAAAGGCCGGCCCAATCTCCAGATTTGAACCCGATTGAGCACCTGTGGGCATCAATAAAAACATCAATTGCATAAGTTTCAAATGGCTCCAAAAAACAGATTCAGAGGATTAACGAGGAATGTGCAATTACAGAGTCATTGAGAGGGTGTGTCAAGCGAGAGTGACATAAGAGAGGAGACACGAACGCTGAACAACACAATTGTCTTGTGATTAATAATCTGTAAGGATGACTTTCCCCTTGGGCGAACAAATGGCCCGTCTTCATGTTACATTATAATTTGCGGACGATCCCAGGCATGTTCTGGAGAGAATCTCTACAGAAAAAGGCTGTCAACCAGGATCTGGGTTCTACAATCTGTTCAATGCCTGACTAGCCCAACTCAATTCCGTCCCAAACAATGTCTCGTGAATCCAGATTGCAGAAGCACTGATCTTCATCATTCCATGTTGACGATGAGGCTTCACGATCCACAACTTCAAACTCTTGGCCTGCAAATTTGAGCTCTTGTCAAAGAGCTCGCAAGTGGTCTCCTTGATCGATTCAAGTTGCCTGACTCGAAAATAATCACCTACTTCCAGCGGTTACTTTACGCTTCACTTTCCTCTTTGCGAAGACATTAGGAGTTTGACGTTGCCTGCCGTCCTTGTTCTGAACCTTTTGGCCATCCAAGAGGCCCGTGATAAGACCCTTCGCAGGGATTACCCACCCTGTTATTGACTCCGATGATAGTGAGGGTCGCCGGTATGCTTGCGAGAGAGTTCCATCGGCATGGACTACTGGTAACTCTCCTTGACCCAAAAACGCTAGTCTTGTTACGTCTCCAATTTGGATATTCAGAGCCCTGCATCAAGAAGCCATTGTTAGCTCTTATTGTACAGACACTTCAACAATCACAGCTATCACATTTGGTAGGTACGTTTCAGATCAAGACACTCATCTTCCAAGGTGCTAACTAACAACTAAATTTACCCTATCACTCGCTGATTCTACATGGCGATTACTCCAACAAGATTTGCAAGTCAAGAAAGATTGACACCGAGTTAATCAAATCCTAGAATCGAATTCTTCTGTACACCTAGAATTTCCTCCATGATCACAGTCCTATACTAAATCAACTCAATGCTAAAACTGCGAGTCAAAGATGGTCACTTTTCTGAGGATGAGGAGTTCAGTTCCCAACTACTGATACCAAACTCCTGGTACAACAGAGAATTCAATAAGTAGTTCCATAAAATTTCTGTACAGTACATGTCTACTCTAAACATGATTTCTGCCACATACCTGAGTGCTGCAGAGAAGAAAATGACAACCCCCAAATGCTGAAAATGGTCTTGCATAAGCCTTTCCGCTCCATTAAGCAGCTGATACCTCATATTACCTGATAATCCCATAAACGCTCCATAACTTGAAGCACTTGTGCTAACTGAAGGGATCGGCACTGATAATCTGTTACACAAAAATACATCATAAAAAGTTAAACGTCGTGTTTCAGAGAATTTAGACCAGCCTCCAGAGTTGACTGGCGAAAACCAATTTGATGTGCATATCCTAGTAGAATAACTATCAGAATAATGAATAAGAGTCTATCCTACTGCAGGTATCAATGAGAAAAAAGAAACTTACTCATTTCTGGCTGAAGGCATCAGATTGGATAGACCTGCCCCGACAGACCCAGTTACCATACCGACCAAGCTAAGTTGTGCGGCTTTGTAGAAGAAACTAAACACTCGCTTCGGCATATCAAATTCTCGAAGAGGGTAGCTTTTGTCAAAGACATGGTTCGGAAGCTTCTGAATTGAGTTTTGGAACTCATATTTAAATGTTGAACCATATGAACGACTAGGGGCTAGCGCCCAGTTCAAAGCTGCTGTACTCGCAACCAACGTCAATACATTTACGGCAGCAACGTCCCACTCTTGCTTTATCCTGAAAACAAACCCACAAGAGTCAAGCCATCATACATCAAGGTATTCTTCTGCTGGGCTGTAAACAGGAATAAAACTATGGTACTATTCTTTTCTATTTAGGAAAAATTAAAACCATTTTGATGATTTACAGTGCAAGTGGACAGTGCTGTAAAAACCATAATATTCACATCAAGACCTGCTACTCCATAAAGCTTACCTCTTCCCCCTGTGTTGAAACTCCCACCACACGGCGTTCCCGATCGTAAATACCTCGTCAAATGCAAGCTTGTACAAGAAGCCAGGATCCGCAAGTACGCTGTTCAAGCAGAACAATCAGAAATGGTAAGTAAATCCATCCAGTCTAATATAACTGTCGAGCACACCTTCACACCTATAACTGCGATCGTGGTAGTACATAATCAATACCGTGCTCTATCAAGAATGAGAAGTGAATGCATTGAGTCAACCGATCATAAAGTGACGTAGGTACATACAAAATGTGCTACAGGGCGGAGTGACTCCCCATGTACAAATGTAACTAGCAAGAACATACCGTCCAATGAAAGCTCTTGAAACTGATTCAGGAGCCATCCGTGACAGTGTCCTCGTAAGGGTTGGCCTTGCGTTGACTGACCAAAACCTCGCCATTTGAGCCGAGCTGATCAATCCCTGTTCCACCAAACCAGATATTCAGGATTTCGTTAAGTCCTGAACACTGAACTGACTCCTCTCAATAGGCAAATCTCTATCATTTCCAAAGTACTAAGTGCAAGACGTAAAATTTCGCGTAAATGGCATCCTTGCGCAAAAGAAAAGGATGAGAACAATCCACGCACCAATTCCACAGCCTGCCGAATCCCTGCAGGCAAGTCGCTGATCGTCCTGAACCATTCCTGAAGGATGGCTTCTACATACTTTCGATCAAACATCTGTGCAAATTACACCACACACAAAATCAATGGGCGGATCTCCCAAGAAAAATCATCATCGACTCATCTGCAGGCACAATCCTTCCCCGCTTTTTCTTTTGTTCATTAAATGGAGTCTTTTATATCAAATGTGAATTCGACCAAATATTAATCGAAAAAGCTTTGCATTTCATCCAAAAATCAATCATCTTTACGTACTCAAAGGTAAATTAACATAAAAACCGAACAATAGCATATCTATGAGAACGCACCTCTGGCACTACCACGCGCCTTCCAAACAACCCTTTGTTATCACCATCGTCATCGCCATCATCCTCACCGAAGTAGTCGTCATCGTCGCCATCATCATCACCTCCATCCCCACCCCCATTGAAATTCTTATTCCCGATACCTCCACCACCCCCTCCAAGTTCAACCTGCAACAACAATTAGCCAACCTCGCAGTCAATTCCACCGCATTATCCCCAACGACAATCAAAAACCCTAGCTCTCTCTTATCCTAAACCTCAGACTTCTCTAAGCTCAATTCCCCTCACGAATTCACCAGAATTATCACAATCGTCACAAACTTCACTGCAAATTCGACCTCAAAAATATGAACACCCAAAGATAAACTAAAAAAAATAAAATGTTCTCCGTAACTCCTGCTTGACCTTAGTTACAAACCCTAGGTCAATCTTATCCGCCAGGGCAGCATTATCCACAATCCTAAACCGCAAACTTCACTAACCTCCGTAAGCTCAGCTCCTCTGACGAACTCACCATAATTATCACAATCGTCAGAATATCACCACAAATTTCTTTCATTTAAAAAATAAGAGAAAAAAATCTTCGTACCTCCTGCTTAACCTTAGCCGTGGACGACGACAAATCCAGCTTCGACTTCTCCAAGGTCGCACCGCCCCCGCCAAATGCACCATAGCCTTTCTTCATCTCCACCGCATGCGACCTCACGGAGATATTCGGCACATCCTGGCCCGCCGGCAAGCCGTCCAACAAATCCTCCCCGTCCGTTCTACTAAACCCCCGCACCACTCTCCTGGCTCTGCCCCTCAAGGCCACTCTAAACTCCGAATTCCTCCGTAATTGCACACCACAGACGCCTGCGGTTTCATTCTCCCAGTGCACCTTCCCCGTTAAAGGGGCAACGGAGAACGCCGTGGGCAGCGACGACGCCATGGCCGCCATATGGAAAACTACCTCGGAATCTCCGGTCTAGTGCGCTGGCTATGGCGGAAGCTTGTTGTGCTGAAGGAGCAACACAAAAGGGCTTCTGCGGGGCTGGAGGGCTCAGCCAAGGCCTCTTTGGGGGAAGAAGATGACCCCCTTGGCCGTGGGAAGCCGACGACCCCGTGCCCGTGGACCCTATGGCCGTGAGGGGATAGAATTGCTTTCTAGAATTATCGAAACTGGAAAATTCGGAAAAGGAAACTCCGCCTGAAATCGTATTGGATGAGAACTGGATAGGCTTGGATGGATGAATGATTTTTGTGGCGGACAGAGTACGTTTCTGTGGGTTGATGAGAATCCCGTTGGAGGCAGTGCTTTTTCCGAGCAGTCCATATACTGTGGACCACAGTATTTTTGAACAGCCACACTAATAATTACTTTCCCGCAATACTGTAGGAAAATTCATCCAAATTGGATGAAATTGTTCAATTTGGATGATATTTTACAATGAATGAATGTATAAACAAACAACTATCCACCCATAGTATATGGTGATTTTGGTGTACCCAAAATTGTAATTCCTATGGGTCACTTTACATTGGGATTCCAGTTCAATTCTCACTAGTAGAAATCTTGTTCAATGGGACATGTCCCATTGAACAACATTTTTACAGTACTAGTGTATGTGGGGTTGAATAAACTCATTTATTGAACTTGAGAAGTTGAATAAAATAATGATATGTGAATTGGACCCGGACCCGACTTCTATAATCGACTTCAAATTTACAAAAATTATGATTTAGTTATGTAGCTGATGGGGGTGTGTTTAGTCCTAATTAAATAACTTAGATTAATTAGATTGATAGTACCAATAGTTTCAACGTTATGTTAGATCTAGAGTTGTACACATTGGAAAACTCAAGAAATACCACTCTCAAGTAGATATATTGTTCCACTCTTTGTAATTGTTAACTTAATATAATAATCATCTTCTTCAATTGTCATGTGATATACATTAGTTTGGATTTGCAATGTCTTCATTTACATACACTCGAGGTTATCTAAACTCAATCATAATTATACAAAGTCTAATTAGTGTTTGTCATACCCAAATATGTGCCTTACATATAACTTTGGTAAAAATAATTTGTCTCTTTGATTACTTCAAAGAGAATTAAGAGTTATTATAAATTACAAAAACAATTGGTTTCTTTTCAAAATATGGCATTGATGATGTCTCGTGCCATCTATCTTTGATTGCATGCCACGTATCTCGATACATGTATGTGCAATGTTTTGATCATCTACTAACTTTTGCATAATTACATTTATAAATTTTGTTGTTTTTTCTTCTTCAGTTGGTGCTTCATACATTGATCTTGCTAAACATTCCTAAAGTGTTCAAAATTGTCATAACTTCTCTCATGTAAAAAAAAAATATGCATCGGACTTGCCTTTTCCAATTTCTTGAACTTTGGTGCCTTAGAGGATCATATTTACAGTTGCCTCCTATGACCTTGTCGGCCCAACAAATTTCTCCCATACTGCTAGAGGCACTGTAACAAGACCTCTATTTTTTCATAAGATGTGCAATTTGTTCAAGCCCAAGCTAATGTAGTAATCAATAATCAAATGTTTAATGATTTCAAAAACACCCTTTATTGAGGCAACATGTGGCAAACGCCGTCACATTCCCAATTTCGTTGCCCTACATCAAAAATAAAAACCAGACTCCAAATCGGATCAAAATGATCAGGGGAGATATGATGCTTCAAAAAGGTCCCCACTTTGAATCAGCTGAATTCAGTTGACCAGGATTTTTAAATAATTAACAAAAAAATAGTAAAATAATCAAAAAATAAATAAAATTGTAGTTTAACGTGGCAGACCATCTGCCACGTCAGATTGCAAATTTTTGTTTTTTTATTGGTTATTGTTGGTTCACTGCTAATCAGTAGTTTGACAAAGGGAAAGGACCTTCTGAAGGCCCGAATTCTCTCCTAATGTATATTCCAACTACCAAAATGTCAACTCATCCCATCATAAACTAATAATCATGCTTAAAAATGAAACGAGTTTCTATCTCCACCATGATTGGAATGTGGATTCTTTTCTTGATGCAATCTTCTATGTGATTTCATCATTTTGTAAAAGTCATTGAACACTTTGTACTTGAATATCATGAGTAGGAATGGTACATGATCCACGTTCTAAATTAACTTTAAAGTAAGGTTAATCAATTTTGACTATCAAATCAATTATGTAATTGCTTCTTCTATTGGGTCATGGTGTACAAAATGCTCAACAAAATGTTATATCAACGTTTTCCCACTCTTGCTCAATAACATATTTTTTTGTGAATCCTTTTCCTTTTGATGTATCATAGTTGATGTGGAAAATATTTCATATTATCTTATATCATAGATGTTGTGGCAATTACCACATTTTGTAAATTAAGATTCAAAAAATAATAATCTTAATTTGTAACTTTTTTATTTTTCAGAATTGTTTATTAATTTCTAAAAATTAAGATGTACATTCAATATCATGTCAAAAAATGGACAAAAGATATTATTTTTATCAACTTGTATTAGAAAACTATTCTATGACATTTTTGTTTGGTAACAATGCATCAATGTTTCAATTGGTTGTTGCATGGCCCGGGGAGTGCACTTAAAGTGAAGATTAGAAATACACGTGAGTGCGTTTTAATAGCATATTCCCTACAATACTTGGCCTTAAAATAGTTTTTAAATTAAGATTTTTTAGGGGCTAAATCATTACGTATATATCTATCATTTTGCTTCAAAAATCAATTTAAAAATATGTACAAGTGATTATTTTTTGAAATTTATACAACAAGAACTTTAGATTGTGTTTAACAACTGCATATTTTTTTTACAATTTTTAGATGATTTTTTAGTATGTACATAGGGGGGTCAAAAGTACACACTCATGTGATTCCTAGTCTTAACTTTAAGTGCACTCCCCGGTTGCATGGTAGAGTCTACCAAGTGAGGGAAAAAATTGGATGTATGTTCGAAGCAGTTGTTCCAATGTTTGTGCTATTCTTGTGCACGTTGCCACTGAAATAGAAACGATCCATTTGGGTTTCAGCTCACGCATCTACATCTCCCATGATAAAAGAATTCAAGAAGAGTTTTGAATTATTGTTAGTTTGCTCAATGGCGTTGCGTGGGGTTGAATTGGTGGGTCGAAGGGGAATACGTTACCTTTGCTATAGATTTGTGTAGTATAAGGTCGAGGTGTTCCAACTTTCTCATGCTCGATTCTACTTGAAATTACTTTGAATTTCTTGATCATGCTTTAAATGTTTTTAAAATATTGTCTAGTGTTGGTAATTATATCCTTTGAAACAGTTTAAATTCCCTAATACAAAACTCTACACTATTTTCATTATGTACAATTTAATAATATTAATTTTCAAATGATGTAAATTTTATTTGCAAATTTTGTGAATCGCTGAAGTCATCATTCGTAGTTGTAATGAATCCTTATAAAATATGTGTATGTCACTTAAATAACAAAAAAAAAAGATAAATATATGAAACTTACAATAAAATTTTAATTTTACATTAGACACAAAATAAAAATTCAATACTAAATTTGCAAGTTCAACAAGCAAATTAAATTTATGATTGATTTTTTTAATATTAAATAAATCCACTAATTTTAAAACTAAATTTATAAAGTTCCCGGGAGAAGGCACTTGCAGTATTTTAGAAACGACCAGCAATAAAATATAGGGTATTTAATATTTATTTGAGATAATTTTTTTAATAAATTTAAATAAAAACATGGGTCGATTAATGTTGAAAACGACTTATAAAAAAGATACTATACAATATAGTACGTGCTATATTATTTTATTTTTATTAAAAATAACCCCTGGATAACAATATCCTAAGAGGCCTAACTTGATTGAATGAAAAATTGCATCTTTCCAATGTTGGACAATTGTGTTTCTTAACACTATAACTTTTAGGTTGCATTCTAGTGGCATTTACAATTACAAATTTGTTAATGTATTTTAGTTTGATTGTGTTTTCTTCTTTGCCATAACACAAATATACGATTTTCTTTGTCAAAAATGTCAATTCACAATTCACACCTCCCCCATGGCTTCCAAAAAATAAACACAAAACAATCGTAGACTATTAAAAAATTGTAAGTAAAACGTGGTGTTTAAAATTGAATGCATCTTTGATTTCTAATTACCTATAGGGTATTTAAAATCAGGTTCAATAGAATTGTTTTTTTACTAAAAGGACACCTAATATTCCAATTTTTAGACATAATACCCTCCTTAACCCCTAAGCGTCCCTAGCTTTTTTGGGCTTAAAATCATCATTGCTTTTGATGTGTTATAGGTTTAAATGCAACTGAGGTATAGAAATCTCAACCGTACAATCTTGTAATATACATGTTGTAGATCATGTAGATGAAATTTGGGGTCATTTGGCCATATAGATTGCAAGATCATAGTGTTTTAGTATTAAAAAAGGATGCTGAAATTTTCCTAGCATCACAGTTAGAGGTGAAATTTGATTTCACAATTACTCAAATGAATAAACTTTGAACTATAAAGTAGTTCAAAATCATCATACAAACACATTGGTACCAAAAAAAACTCATGAAGAAATTTCATGTGCCCTAAAATGGCCTTGCAATGTCAAAAAGTAACCCAAAAAGTGACCGATTCGACCCAAAAAGCAAAAAGTGTCCAAACTAGACCCGTGCACTAAAATGACTCCCAAACATACAGAGCAACATGAATTGACATGAAAATTTTACCGTGATAACTAGACTTTAAGGGAAATCCAACCCAATAATGTTTATTGAAAATGGACATGGGATGAAGGAGATACAAGCCCCCGAAGTGGCAGCCATCAAAATGCACAAAAACCGACCAAAAAAAAGATACCTACTTTCAAATGATCACCAAAAATTCAATACATTTTGGATTGATCTGAAATTTTTACCACATATTCCATACATCATCCAGTTTGTTTTCTAACATTTCATAAAAATCGGACACGTTTTGCAAAAGTTACAGCTCTTCAAAGGTGAATGTACCCCAAAAAATGTCCAAAATATGGACGTCGGGACCGTTAGGGGTTAAAACTAAGTGGTTATTGCATGAATCTCTCAAAAATTACTCTAAGTGTAGCCTCCCCCCCGAGATAAAGTTATTACCAATTATGAAATTTTGGTATTAGCCCTATGAAATTAATACCAATATTGTGTTATTAGTACTTGCATTGTATTTTATTTTTAAAAATTGTACTTTAACTCCCGCTTTAACTACTATTTATTTTATTACTCGTTTTTACTAATGTTTAGGTATTTGAACAGTCAAAGAGAAATTGGACATATTCATCGCTACTCTCATTCTCACCCTATCAAATCTCATCTTCATCGTCATGGTTGCAAGCCCCGCACTCAAAGATTTCCACGCTAACTTTGAACACCTAAAGCCGATACTTCAAGATTTGTAGATTTGTAGATTGTTTCAATGGTTAAAAACTACAGTAATGGGTGTTTTTCACAATAGGGCGTCCAAAACGTGTAGTGTGACATCACATAACAAGCGAAATGTGGCGGTAAACATTTTCTATTGGGCATTGAAATTGGATTTTTGGCAAAAAGTTAACCACATTGAAAAGATATTCTAAGATTATATATATAATAATAATTTAAAAATTATTATATAATTATATTTAGACCGAAATCTAATACATTGCATTCCGTGACCTTTTAGAATAAATACAATATTGCCTTAATTGATACGTTTCATTGAAGATATAGTGATGGCAATATTTTTCCTCAATTCCTATAACATAAAGGTATTGTATTCAAAAAAGATTCCAAAATATTTTTGTGAGTTAGGTGGACATTAGAAGTTTATGGCAGCAATTTTTGTTCCTTTACATTAACCCTTAAACGTCAAAAAAGCCCCACGGGCTTTTTATAAAGAAATACTTGAGAAAAAAAGTAGATTTTCTCAACCAAATCAAGCGAGAATTGGTGCGTTGGAAAGCTACTGAAAAAGCGATCTAGATTGCAAATTTGCGCCTCATTTGAGAGATTGTGGAGTCATTGGCAAACAATCAAAGTTATCAAAATGAACAGGAGTTGAGGTTGGGGCAACAAAGGTCATTTCTTGAAAAGTGCCGCAGTGCTACGGTGCCGCAACAAATGCTGGCCAGCAGAGCCGTTTTTTCATTTTTTTTGTTTTTATTTTATTTTATTGCCTTTAAAAATCTAGATGCCTTCCAGGCTGCCCCGCCCAGGCCCTCTTGACGTTTAAGGGTTAAACCCCCCTTAACACCTAACTACTAGAGCGTCCATTTTTTGGATGATGTACATATTTCATCCAATTTTTGTCATCCGTCATGCATTTTTTGCGGTATTGATTTTTTACTACCTAGCTTTATGCAGGTGTTATCTGATTAAAAAGGGGATAATTTGTGAAATTTGTATGCCTCATTTCATGTTGCATTGATTCACCAAAAATTTCTAAAATCTTAGTTCAAAATAGTTCAAAAGTGTTCTTGAAAAAGTCAACTCATAGAATTAGGCAACCAAAATATCTCCAAAAATCACAACACTTAGAGTATTGCATTTCAACCAATCATAACAAATTTCATCTACAAATTGTCAATATCTTGTTCATAATCAAATTACAAAATAATTTTGAATTTTAAGTTTCAAAATTTATACAAAAATATTAGTGATAGCATTCATAGATCTTACTGCATGGATAGAATATAAAATTCATAATGTACAACTTTTACTCATACATCAAATTCAAAATATCCTTCTTAGTTGCATTTTATAATGCATCTTTGCAAAACTGCCCAATCTGGAGAAGGCTGTCAGCATTTAGGGGTTAAAATGGCAAGTTCCCACAAAAATTATTGCAATTGTAGTTGGCTAATTAAAATGGAGACTATGGTATAGTTGGAATATGCATTTGATGTGGTTTGCAAGCGGATTAATCCTTTAGTGCCGAGGGTGGTTTTGGAGAAACCAAAGTTTTCGGCGCACTTTTACTTAAAACTCTCTCTTTTCAAATTATAGACACTATTAATAGTATTTAAGCGTATAAATGTAAGCATAGCATAATCAATCACGTGCCAATTAAACCTTGGTAAGATCGGACCGTTGGATTGGAAGATTATAGTATGTCTATGAATCGTATAATGCACGCTCAAAAATGAAATTTTGGAGGGTGTGTGACTTCAAAGTTAAATAGAATTTGGGTTAAATTTTCAAAAATAGAAGTGAAGAGATTCAGCAATGACCTATGTCAACACCTCTCCATTGCAATCTTTCATATCAAGAACTGACTCACGCATAATTATTGTGAATTTTACAAGTGATAGTGACTTATCTATATACGGTTTAGGACAAAAAGCATACATTAAAATATAAAAGGAGTTGGTACATTGATCAAGATCGGAATACATACACTAATGAAATGTGAACAAGAGAACACAATCCAAAGAAATTAATTAAGATAACAAACTTCCAAACACAAGAAATATCGTATAGTATATGTGTTGTATTTGTAAGGATTTACTGTATTTTCATGTATTTGCAGTATTTTCATGTTTTGTTCATAGGTATTTTGATTGTTGCACAACTCCAAATTGAGATTTTATTTTTTGAGAAGATGTATATTATAAGTCTCCAACTCTGAACATCACAATTCAAATTCCAATTGTTAATGGATCTTCCGTTATTTGCATTTTCGAAACATCAATGACCACAATGTGGTCTCCTGGGCACTTAAGGGTTAAATGACTTCAGCAGAACAATTCCAAAAGATACTATAAATATTTCAAAATATTCCATTTTACTATATTAAATTTTATTGGTATTTTCATATTTATTATATTACGTCATTATTGCAACTGCTTTACAACATTAATAACTTTTTTTGTTGAGAACTATAACACCCTACTGCGAAAACACCCAATCAAGTTACCATTCAATGAACTCAATCATTTATCGATTTTGAAGCTCCAGTCCAACAACTTCAACATATTAGCCAAAATTACACTTTAGTTGCATGAACTACTATTGCGGAAATGTATTAAAAAATTATGGAAATTGTTAATGTCATAAAAAGTTATAATATAAGTATTTTATATATGAATAGTAATAATATCACGTGTATTGTTGCTACAACTATAAAGAACCAACAATTGTGTATTTTTTTTCTTTAGTAATTTCCTTTGTTTTGTAAAATTCAAAATAAAAATCATTTTAATTTTAATATTTTGTAAGTGGTAAAATGAAAGCACAAATTTATTATCCTCCTTTTTCATAGCTTTGTAATAACTTTTTTTATTTAATATTGAATGCAGAAAAATACCTCATTAGAGAAAAAATGAACCCTCACATGGGCCCTCCGAATTCTCCTTATGGGACCCCTCGATTGCATTTAAATTGTACTTTTGTAGCGACCATTCCCCTATTTACGCTCACCCTGTGATGTCAAGGGTGACAGAGGGGGTCGAATGTAATTGGAGCACGTAGTGTATGTACTGAAGTAGACTAGGGCCTGAGGTACAAGAGGGAGCCCTTCATGATGTGGTACCTTGAGATTCTATCTTTTTTTTAATTCAAGCACTATAGTGACATGTGTGAGTATTGTAGTTGAAAACACATGACCGAGACGCAATCATTCCTCCCACATGTGATCAAGTAATAAATATATGGATTACAAGGCTCCACTACGCACTTGTCCCTAGTACTAGTAGAGTAGAAAATTCAATTAAAAGTAATGAGCCCTACATGTACTGCATGTACCCTTCACTCAAGATACACACATGTTTTTGTGTCCTTAGCCTACCCCATCTAGCTCTAAAGAAATAGGTGCCAATGTCCAAGCTTAGAGGCCCATTCGAGGGTTCATTTTTTCTCTAATGTTTTTTTAACCATGAGATTTTAATTTGTATAAATTTTTATTAAAAGAATTGTTTAATTTAGTATCCTTTGTTATAGAGATTTAATTTTATGAAGATAAAACAAGTGTTGGTATCACAACTTTGAGTTCATGAATTTTTAATCCATGTAATTTTTTTATTTAAAAAAAATCATAACATTTGAATTCTTTATTATTGTAAACGATTTAAAAGTAAATTCATATTTTAATATTATATTTTAAATTCCATTAAAAATTTTAGAATTTAATTTTTTATGGGGACTATTTCAAAAATATAAATGATTACATATGAAAAGTTTATATTCTGTATTCTTTCCAATTATTTATGTAAATAAATAAATATTTTTTAAGTACAAGATCAAAGCTTGTAGTATGACAAGATTTTATGCTTTCATTTAAAAAAAATTTACATACAATATTATATACATGTATATAAATACAACGATTATACAACATGCGGGGATTAGCCATGCCTTACAATATATGTAATGTGCCAAAACATCACATTTACTAAAATAATTGTAGGAATTACGATTTAGGTGAAATGAAGTCAATTCAAAAAATAAAGATATAAAAAAATAAAAATAAAATGGAAAACATATTTGTGGGATTTTTTTAACGCGGCAGGCATCTACAAGGCAAAGTTATAGATTTTCCCAACCACGACATCTTGATGTTACAATAAAACTTGGTCAATTTGCACTGGCTTCAAAGTTCAAATAGGACGATTGCAATTCCTAACTAAAAATAAACTAAATCCACACGATGCATTATTCCCTTTAAATTGCCAGCTTGCTCCGGTAAGATCCAAGGCATGTGATACATGAATTATTCTACATCAAAACTACATTATTTTGAATGGTTCACTTTTGAAACTATTACAAGATGAATCGTTAGAAATTTTCTAACAATATCTGCACCTCAAAGTCTTTTTGAGCCTCAAACTCTGAAACCTCAAAGTCTCTTCCCAACAATTATCTCCATCTAACCTAAATTTCCTTTACTCACTAAATGTGTCACAATTGTTTGTACAGCCTCACAATCCATTAGTACATATCAGTAGTATCCATGCTACTCAAATCAGATCCTAAACTCTCCTTCATGCTCTTGACGTCAAGTGACTTCAGAGCTTCAGCAACCTTTCTGGTAAACTTCCTTGATGATTTCTTGGCTTTCCCTACATCTATTGCTATTGGTAGAAATTGGCCATGATCTACATTTCATATGTAATGTGACAAAACATCGGTATTGTATACTTGCTTTGAAACGGAGCGATGGCTTGCTGAAACGCTCCGTATGGTGCGGTGAGAGGCGAGGACGATGGGCTGAGGAGTTAGTCTCAGGGAGCTCTCCCAGATCTCCCTGCTGCATGAGCATAGTTGTGCGTTTTTGACTAGGGAGACAATGTTTCTAGAAGTGCGCTGGGGCATTGTTTGAAACACGCAATGGTCAGATGGATACGCTGGGGTATGCATCTGAAAGATGGAGCTGTAGATCCAAATCAAGATCTGTAGAATTTACGGTTCATTCTTTGGTAGGATGGAGCTGTAGATCCAAATCGAGATCTGTAGAATTTACGATTCATTCTTTGGTGATGTGTTGCACCAGAAACTTAAGTGAGTGTTGGCATAGGATGTGTGTTGCATCGTAGAAGAATAGGCTGGGCTATTCCTCTCTCCATTGCTCGTTTCATCTAGATCAACGTCTCCCTTACTCAAAGCGTATGTCTTTGCCCATAGACGACTCCTACAGTCAGATCTGATTCAACTCAACCCGCACAACACAACGCACAACATGACCAAGCCTCCAATTTACAGGATTGCGCATTCTGTCACAACCTTTCTATTCATGTTTTCATTATGTACATGTACTATGATTCAAACGATCTTCCTTCTGTCTACAATACGCATTACAACTCCAGATCTAACTGCCGTTGGACATTACTAGATGCACCCCTGCAGCAAGCTCCAGCACCAGATCTACAGAAACAATGGCCTACCGAGAAGGTGATGCAGCATCAAAATCGGCACCAACTCCCTCTCCAAACCGCCCACATCTGGACAGCTCCAACGCTACTGTTCCCGCCTCGCAACAACCAAACCCAGCATTACAGAGTCAGCAAAACTATTTGCTCCTGTAAGACCAACTTTTACCTCTACTCATCATTTTTCATGCTAGACTAGATTACAAACATCATAGCAACAGATGGCACCACGACAACGGACTGTTCTAGAAACACAGCTAGTAGATTGTGCAAAATGCCGCATATACAGCAAGCAGCATCTCCGAACAACGAGATATACCAGCAGAAGCGATTCAACAATTCTGTGACCATGGAAGACCAGGAGAGGCAGAATAACAAGAGATGTGAATGTGTTTACGAAACGGCAAACATGGAATCCTACAGCAACAACTCCAAGAAGACCCTCAAAAGAAATCCAAGCATTGCACGCTGTGCGCAAAGGTATTGCCTGCCCATTGCATTTCAGTACAATCAAATTAATCAATTAGGGTTAAAGAATCAACTTGCAGAAGACACGTTCTCTCAAGCTAGAAGAGCTGCAAGAGGCAGAAGGTCGAGTAAGCTGGAGCCCGGGGTTGGACCAGAAAAAATTTCGGCGCCTAAGCTTGTGGTCACCCGACACCAACGAAGCCCCAGTGACGACATGAAGACTGCAACGTTGAGCAGCGCGCCTCAGGAGCAGAAAATGGCCACTGACAACGCTGGAGACAAGCATACAAAAAACGCTGGTGACAAGCAAAGCGAACCCCTGCTCTGTTCCGGCACCCTCGCCCAACGTTGAAAATCTGCCAATCTCCGAACCCACGTGCAGAGGCTGGTCATGGACAACACGAAGAAGGAAAAACAAGATGCTGGCAGGCTCCAAACCCTTCCTCTGTTCCGGCACCCTCGCCCAACGCCGAAGCTCGGCCAATCCCCGAACCCCTGTGCAAAAGCTGGACATGGGCGACACGAAGAGAACACAAGTTCAGGATACTGGCACACAACGCCGAACCCTGGCACACAACGCCGAACCCTGGCACACAACTCCGATTCCCAAGAAACCAAACTCTGAACGCAGAATACCAAGCCTGGCCACTACGAATTGCAAGTCAAAATCAAGAAACAAAGACCCTGAAGACTCACCCCAGTTGCGAACAACTCCATGCAAGGCGCGAGATCGGGAAAAACCTAGGTGCTCAAAAATTCGACCACACCAACCACCTCCGATCTCTGAGCAGAGCAGCCGCGTGCGTAGAAGGGAGCAAGCCCGACAATAATTGGAGAATGTGCACGAAGACACAAGAGGATGAGAAGAAAGCGATCCTGGGAAGAGACAACTGCCCGCCAAGGGAGCAACGGCTACAACGAGAAAGCGACAACAATTGGAGAAAAAACAAGACGCCGGGGGGAAAAGACAAGACGCCATGGCGAAACGACAAGACAACCTCGTCAACAAACAAAGCCTTAAAGCAGCTAGCGAAGGAACCAAAATCCCAGAACCAGAGAAGACGACTAGAGCCTGCACCAACGTGGCGCACAAGATTCCAGCCACTCAGGAAATTCAGCCCTTGCCACCAAGCCCAGCACCGAATTAGGATAGTACCTCCAAGCTCTAACCCTAAAATTACGACTGCCACCACGAGACACACATGCGTGATTTTATCACGATGCACAATCAGGAGCCCAAAAATACCCTTCTCCACCTCGACAGGGATAGAAAACAGCCCACCGTCCTGCAAAGATACTTTGTACATGCCAGAGCTGCAAGCGCGTCGCTCCAAAGACGCCGACCCCAATTGGCGTAAAACAAAAGGCTTTTGTAAAAGCCTAGCGGATCCCACCACAGGACCCCATTTGAAGGAAAACAACACAACATCGTAAGAAACGCCAAGCTCTAAATTAAGCAAAAGACCCAGGATGACGAACCCAAATCAAGAGAAGACGCCACCTACTGCGAAAACCCGAGAAAGACTCCAGCCCTGCTACCCAACATATAAGTACCCAAGGTTCTATCAACCCTCACCTCTCTTTGTCTTGCAAAATTCTCACTGTTACCACAAACGGCCGGCACCTGCTGCCATCAGCACTCTCTTCAAGCTTCACCAGCTCTCCAAATCTCATTTCTTCTTCAACTATTGCTTCCACTCTAGCCCTCATCTGCTCTCCAACTCCCTCCCCTTACTGCATATCTGCCAAGTTTATCGCTCCAAAATCCCTTTGCTTCTAGGATTATATCTCCCTCACTCCCAAACTCTAGTAGCTACTGTCCATCACTCCCAGTACAGCAGAATAGTTAGAAAATCGTGTGAAGAAGTAGAATACAACGTCTTGAAGGAGTCGACCGCGAATATTGCTGAAGCAGAGCTGCTGGAGACAAGCCTGCAGACAGAGAAGACAAATACGAGGGAAGCTACTTCAAGTGTGGGGAAGCGGCGAAGCCAGGAGGTAAGAAGGAAGGAGAGAAGCGGGATAGCAGAAAAGAGAAGGCAACAGAATACGAAGGAAAGCTCCAACGCACATCACTAACAGTTCGATAGCAACCCTGCCACTTCAGGTTCCACTCGCACTAACTCCATGATTAGTACCACTTTCACACTTGTGCATAATTCTTATAGTCTTATTTGTAGCTCTAGAAACCCCTCTTGCAAACCTTCACATTATGTTTGGATGCTTATTATGCAAGCATGCCTTTTTGTTCCCCAAAACAAAATGAATGGGGGTTATGCCCAAAAATGCTTGCATTCTTTTAGGAATAATAGAGAAACTTTGGAATGTATGTATATTCTTTGCCTTTGTAGTAGTAATGTGCGACAATCCATTCTTTGTCACAATAGAGCCATAGTAAATATGAGCTTCACTCGTATGCAATCACTCAATATTTATAGCCATGTTAATTCGTGTTGCATGTATGGTTGGTTGTACATGAATAATAAGCAAAATAACCATGTTTATATGCACAATGTCATGTATTTCAATAATCACCTCCTAGATATGTTCGCATGTATAGAATACACATCCTTTTCACTTGTAACATTTATAATTATGCTCACACAAACTACATCTCCTTCTCATTGATCATACCCCGTTCAGCCCCACAAATTAAGTTGTGGGGAGGGGTTAATCATGAGATAAAAAGGAGAAACTTTATGCTTCAAAAAAATATCTCTAGAATTTTAACACAATCTTTTTATATTTTCAGAATGTCTCAACGGCCCACAAGCTCCACCTCCTCTCAAAGATACAAAGAAAAACTCCTAGCCTTAGAGAATGATCCGGATGTTGAAATGTTTGTAACTCAAAAACGCTCCTCCTCTTCGTCTCAAGCGGTCTCAAGCCAAAAGAAGGCTAAGGGCAAATCAAACTCCGATTTGAAACGCCCTCCCTTTTGGCTTGGGTACCAAGCTATGAATTGGACTAATAGAGGGAAAGGGCTTCCTATCGATAGTCATGAACCAATAGCTACTCTAGTGAAAAATGGGATGAGAGAGAAAGAAGCTAAGGAATGTCAAACTGACATTTCTTCCTTTGCCTTTGTCATCCAAGAGGAATGGCCTAACTCTAGAGAGGATGGCAAGGACGGCCAACATTTCAACCTCACACAGATCCCATCTGATGTTGAGGTTGACAAGTTTGGATTCTCCTTCGATTACCAAATCGCAATTCTCTTTGAAATGGGGGAAAAGGAATGGGAAAAAGAAACAATCATGACACTACTAGAGCTAAGACTCCACGAAATGAACATTGAGCTTGGGGATGTAATTGGGGAGCCCATTGCACTCATGTGCTACCACAAATCCACAAAGTGGAGTGGGGTTATCAAGTTACACTTGAAAACCCCTGAAATTGATGGTGTGAGACTTTTCCAAGCTCTGCGCCCATTCATCCTCCAGCTTGATGAAGACAAATTTAAGAAAGGAAAAGTTTGTAAAACATATGACTCCCTTGCTTTGAACAATCTTTTGTCAGTCAAAATTACAAGTGAGGAGCTTGAATTCAAAGAGTGGTATGACCTATTCAAAAAAATAGTAGAAGAGAGTTTTAAGAGAGGAACGGAATATGAGATAACAAACATTCAAAAGAAAAAAGAAAACCTCTTTGCTTGGGTAGTAGCATCCTCACCGGAACAAGCCCAAAAGATAAAGGAGCATCAGATCACCTACAACCACGAGATCTTGGATGGCAAACTAGCGGACCGATCACATGCATCAAAGGACAACATCGCGAAGAAGAATGCCCTCATTCTCATTGCCAAGAACCTCAACAAAGCGAAGAGTGTAGAAGAGATAGAGAAGAGCATCGAAGCACACATGGGACCAAAGAATGCGGTCAACTTCTTCTTCAAACGAGATGACAAGAATGACAAGCATCTCGGCTCTTGCAACATTCAATGCCTCAATGCAACGTTGTACAAGACATTTGTCAAGAAATCTGCAAAACTTCTTGGCAAATATGTAGAGTTCACTCCACACCCTAGGAGTCTTGATGGGGCAAATGCACCTAATGCAGCGAAACTTACTAGACTAGGGTTTAGTGATGTGAACACTGCCCTTGCAAATACCATAGAAGCACTAGAGAACATCCCTGCAAAAGATAACTCTCAAAAGGATCTCATGAAAGAGATAATAGGAATCAGAGAGGAAATTTCCACTATGAAGAAAGATCTACGGAGTGAGCAACACAAATTGCCGAAAAAGCGGCAGAGAGATCAACATCAACCCTCAACACACAAATGACGCTTCTTAAAAGACAACTTGCCACAACCATGCAAGCTCTTGACATGACAAGAGCTAGTTCTTCAGCCATTGAAGGCGACATGGACACATCAAACTAATTTGGACAAACAACGCTACGGTAACTCCAAATCTACTAGTATATATACATATTGAAAAACTATTAAAAAAGAAAAAAAACCCAAAACTAAAAAACTAAAATATATATACATATATAGTATCTATAGATGCTAAAATATATGCTAAAAATTCCAAAAAACACACAATCTCACAAATTCAAAAAAACATCGTCAAAAAACACCACAAAAATAAAAAAACACAATATGTAATAAATAACAAAAACCCCCCTAAGAAAAAATGGGCTCGGCCTATCGGCCTCGCCCAAAACA